>CM054168.1:24564591-24567091 GCA_028751875.1 Rapana venosa | reverse complement strand
AGCGCTATATAAGTTCCATTTCTTCTTCGTCTTCTTCTTCTTCTTAATCCACGCAGCGACACCAAAAGAAAGTTACATAACAAGGACTGTAAAGAAGAAACAACAGCTTTGATGAAGAAACCATGGTCCTATAATGAACAAGATTTTCCTTTTTAATAAATGTAGCAATTTCAAATCAATCAAAATCATTTTCCTATAATTACGATGTTGGACAAACCAAACATTTGATTGCTGCAAAAGTCAGCCCCGGGTTTCGCGTAGTGTTCAGCCCTGTTGCTTTAGAATACAGCGTGTAAGCTAGATGTTGTTATGAAACCTTTTCCCGTGGTAAAGCTGTCCTAGGGTGACTGCGATGTTTCCGCCATTCCATTTCACGCTGAACTTCTGTTAGGGACATTTCATACAGGCACAAACTTGTCTTGGTGACTGCAGTGTGTCCATTTCACGCCGAACTACTGTTAGGGACATTTCACACAGGCACAAACTTCCTTTGGTGACCACAATGTTTCCGCCATTCCCATTTCACGCTTAAGTGCTGTTAAGGACATTTCATACAGACACAAACTTCCCTTGGTGACTGCAGTGTTTCCGTTTCACGCTTAACTTCTGTTAGGGACATTTCTTACAGGCACAAACTTTCTTTTGGTGACCACAATGTTTCTGCCATTCCATTTCACGCCATAGTGCTGTTAAGGACATTTTATACAAGCACAAACTTCCCTTAGTGACTGCAGTGTTTCCATCTCACGCTTAACTTCTGTTAGGGACATTTCATACAGACACAAACTTCCTTTGGTGAACATAATGTTTCCGCCATTCCATTTCACGCTTAATTTCCATTAGGGACATTTCATACAGGCACAAACTTTCTTTTGGTGACCACAATGTTTCATTCCATTTCATGCCAAAGTGCTGTTAAGGACATTTCATACAGACACAAACTTCTGTTGGTGACTTCAATGTTTCCATTTCACGCTCAACTGCTGTTAGGGACATTTCATGCAGGCACAATTTCTCCTGGTGACTGCAGTGTTTCCATTTCACGCTTAACTTCTATTAGGGACATTTCACACAGACACAAACTTCCTTCGGTGACCACAATTTTTCCGCCATTCCATTTCACACCAAAGTGCTGTTAAGGACATTTCATACAGGTACAAACTTCCTTTGGTTACTGCAGTTTTTCCATTTCACGCCTAACTGCTGTTAGGGACATTTCATACAGACACAAACTTCTCTTGGTGACTGCAATGTTTCCATTTCACGCCGAACTGCTGTTAGGGACATTTCATGCAGGCACACTTTCTGAAGCTTGCTTTAGGCGTGTTTATTTTAATCCCAAAAGACTGCATAATAAACGCTGTCTACACCTAAATGATTATCTTTTGCAGACAGTTGCCACTTATTCTGAGAAGAAAGGTCATTCATTCTGAGAAAACAGATCACAGTCAAGTCTCTAAAAAAGAACCATCTTACGATGACAGCACCAAGTCACTGACAATGACAAAAACGGCTTTAAGGGAGCCCGTTTTCTCAAGCTTTTTATCGTACTCAGCTGATGTTGACAATGGAAACAGATGACAAACTTTACAAAACCGCATACACACGGGGACTTGATGTGAAAAGCACATGAGTGCTTATTCCATTACCCTCGATATAAAAGAATAAATAAATAAATGTAATTTTTTTTTAAGCCCAACCAAAACCGTGTCTTATGTTTATTGTACTTCAACACTGAAAACAACACTGATAAATGTTTCGTAAAAAAAAAAGACAGGTTTGTATGTATTGTACACAAGAGCAAATCACGTTTTAGCTTCTAACTAGGAAAACATCTCTGCTGAATGTTTTGTTAAAAATGACAGGTGTGACCATGTATGCAGTGGAATCCATAAACCCAAAACGTGTCTTATGTCCTTGTTATTTAAGCCCTGAAACAAGCACTGCTAAATGTTTCTTATAAACAACAGGTATGGCCGGGTATGTATACAATAGAGTGGAATCCATAAACCCCAAAACGTGTCCCTATTATTTAAGCCCGGAAACAAACACAGCTAAAAGCTTCTACGTAGGTAGGTAGGTAAGGTAAGGTATGCACTAGAGTCGATTCCCCATTGTAGTTTCTTCCGCTAGGAAGTGTCCTCCATATTGGTCTTCCCCTGCGAAGCGGAAATTCCGGTCAGAGACAGTCGGGAAGGAACAGGGGGCGCGCACGAGCAGCAGACATCGCACATCCCGGGAACAACAACCAGGGGCCGGCACTCGCCCTCCCCGCTCGTCACTTCCGATGGTCTCCCTTTCCTGACATGGCGGACAGGGATGAACAGGCTCTTCCCGTCAGCCTTCACCAGCTTCACCAACTGCGACGTCACCCACATGCCCGGATGTAAACGACCGTCAGGGAGGGCGGCGTCTTTGCCCACGTGAACCGTGTTGAGGGACAGGGGGGGCAAGGGGCGGGAAGAGCGGGTGGGGGGCGGGGGTGGGGGTGGGGGTAAAG
>CM054168.1:24554591-24559591 GCA_028751875.1 Rapana venosa | reverse complement strand
AGTAGATGTTATGGATGGATGGATGATAGATAGCTGCTAGATGGTGGATGGATGGATGATGTAGTACTAGATGGATGGATAGATAGTACTAGGTATAGTAGTGAGAATGGTGGATGGATGGATGATATAGTAGTAGATGATGGATAGGTGGATGGATAGCTAGTGAGGATGTTGATATAGCAGCTAGATGATGGATGGATGAGAAGTAGCTAGATGGATGGATGGATGGATGATAGGCTAGCTAGATGGATGGATGGTAATAGATAGTAGATGAGATGGATGCGAGGATGGATAGGATAGAAGCTATGTAGATGGATGGATGATGGATACTTAGCTAGATGGTGTGGATGGGATATAGTAGTATATAGATGGTTGGATGGATGGATAATAGTAGCTAGATGGATGGATGGATGGATAGAAATGTGCTAATGGAGGATGGATGAGGATAGCTAGATGGATGGTGGATTAGAGATAGCTAGCTAGTGGATGGATGATGGATGATAGCTAGCTCAGATGGTGGATGGATGATAGTGCTAGATGGATGATGGATGGATGGATGTGCTAATGGATGATGATGGATAGATACTAGCTAGATGTGGATGGATGGATGGATAGTAGCTAGAGATGGATGGATGGATGGATAGTAGCTAGCTAGATGGATGGATGATGGAAGATGGATAGTAGTAGATGGATGATAGGATTGGATGAGTAGAGCTAGCTAGATGGTGGATGGATGGATGAATAGTAGCTAGATGGATGATGGATGAGTAGCTACTAGATGATGGATGGAATAGAGGTAAGATAGTTTATAGTATAGGGATGTGATGGATAGACAGGATGGATGGATGGATAGATAGCTAGCTAGATGGTTGAATGATGGATGATAGTAGCTAGATGGAGATGGATGATAGAAAATAGATGGATGGATGGAGGATAGTAGCTAGTAGAGATGGATGGATGGATGGATAGTAGCTAGATGGTTGGATGATGGATGGTAGTAGCTAGATGGTGATGGAGATGGATAATAGCTAGCTAGATGATGATGAAATGGATGGATGAATAGATGGATGATAGGAGATGGAGAGTAGTAGATGGTTATGGATGGATAATAGCTAGCTAGATGGTGATGTGGATGGATGCAGATGATGGATGGATAGAACTAGCTAGATGATGTGGATGGATGGATAGCTACTATGGAGTGGAATGAGTAGCTAGCTAGATGGTGGATGGTGATAGCTAGCTAGATGGATGGATATAGCTAGATGGATGGTGGATGGATAGATACTAGCTAGATGAGGATGGATGGATGGAATAGATAGCTAGATGGATGGATGATGATGTGATGAGGATATATAGTTAGTGATGGATGGATGATGGATAATAGCTAGATGGATGGATGGATGAGGTAGAGCTAGATGGTGGATGATGGATGATAGCTAGCTAGATGGTGGATGGATGGATGATAGTAGCTAGATGTGATGGATGGATGGTAGTATAGATAGATGGATGTGAGATGATGGATGGATGATAGCTAGCTAGATAGATGATGGATTGATTGATGGATGGATGATAGCTTGCTAGTATGATGGATATGGTGGATGGATGTGATAGATGTAGCTAGCTGAGGATGGATGGATGGCTAGAGATAGTAGATGGATGGATGGATGGAAGATAGGCTAGTGTTGATAGGTGATGGATGAGATAGTAGTATTGTTGGATGGATGATGGATAGTACTAGAGATGGTGGATGGATGGATATAGCTAGAGATGGATGGATGGATGATAGCAGCTAGATGGTATGGATGATGGATAGTAGCTAGCTAGATGGATGGATGGATGGATGGATAGTAGCTAGATGGTATGGATGGATGTGGATATGATAGCTAGCTAATGGATGGATTGGATGGATAGTAGTAGCAATAGATGTGATGATGGATGGATGGATAGATAGCTAGCTAGATGGATGGATGATGAGGAGATAGCTAGCTATGTGATGGATGGATGGATAGATAGCTAGATGGATGGATGGATATGATAGCTAGAGAGATGGATGGATGGATAGCTAGGATGATGGTTGGATGGATGGATGGATATACTAGCTAGTGGATGGATGGATGGATGGATAGCTAGCTAGCTAGATGGATGGATGGATAGTGAGTAGTGTGATGAGATGGATGGTGTATAGCTAGCAAGTAATGGATTGGATGGATGGATGGATAGAAGTAGCTAGATGGATGGATGGATGGATGGATAGATAGCTAGATGGATGGATGGATAGATGATGAATGATAGCTAGAGGATGGTGGATGATAGATGGATGGATGATGGATAGAGATGGATGATGGATGATAGCTAGCTAGATGGATGGATGGATAGGATGGTGGATGAATGAGATAGTAGATGGATGGTGGATAGTAGCAGCTAGATGGATTGGATGGATGGATGGATAACTAGCTAGTATGGTGGATGATAGTGATAGTAGCTAGATGGTGGTTGATGGATGATAGTAGTAGATGGATGATGATGGATGTATAGCTAGATGGTTGGATGGATGGATGATGACTACTAGATATGTGATGGATGGATAGATAGCTAGATGGATGGATGGATGGATGGATAATAGCTAGATGGTGAGATGATGGATGGATGTAGCTAGCTAGATGGATGGATGGATGTAGGGGATAGTAGCTAGTGGATGGATGGATGGATAGGTAGCTAGCTAGATGGATGGATGGATGGTGATAGTAGCTAGCTAGTATGGATGGATGGATGATAGATAGCTAGATGGTGAGATGGATGATGATAGCTAGAGATGGAGGATAGTAGATGGTGGATGGATGGAATAGCTGAGTGGATGAGATGATAGCTAGCTGATGGATGGATGGATGGATGGATAGATAGCTAGTGGATGGATGGATTGATGGTAGCTAGGTAGAGATGGATAATGGATGGTGGATAGATGATAGTAGCTAGATGGTGGATGATAGTGATGGTGATAGATGATAGCGTGATGATGAGTGCAGATGGATGGATGGATGGAGATAGATAGCTAGATGGAATGATGGATGGATAAAGATTAGGTCTAGCTAGATGGTTGGATGGATGATGGATGTAGCTAGGTGTGATGGATGGAATGGTAGCTAGCTAGTAATGGATGGATGGATGGTGATAGCTAGCTGATGGATGGATGGATAATAGTTAGATGGATGGATGGATGGATATAGCTAGTATGGATGGATGGATGGATGGATAGCTAGATGGATGGATGGATGATGGATGGATGGTGGATGGATGGATAGATAGCTAGATGGATTGGATGATAGTAGTAATGGTTGGTGATGGATGATGGATAGAGTAGCTAAGGTTGGAGGATGGTAGATTAGAGATGGATGGATGAGGATGGATGGATGGATGGATGTAGCTAGTAGATGGTGGATGGATGGTAGATAGCTAGTAAGGGGTATGGTTGGATGGATAGCTAGTAGCTAGATGGATGGATGGATGGATAGATATGTAGATGGATGGATGGATGATAGATAGCTAGATGGATGGATGGATAGATAGTTAGGTGTTGGGATGGATGTATGGATAGCTAGCTAGCTAGATGGATAAATGGATGGATGGATGGATAGATAGCGGGCTAGGTTGATGGATGGATGGGTAGATAGCTAGCTAGATGGATGGATGGATGGATAGATAGATAGCTAGATGGATGGATGGATGGATAGATAGCTAGCTAGATGGATGGATGGATAGATAGCTAGCTAGATGGATGGATGGATGGATGGACAGCTAGCTTGCTAGATGGATGGATGGATGGATGGATAACTAGCTAGATGGATGGATGGATGGATGGATAGATAGTTAGATAGATGGATGGATGGATGGGTAACTAGCTAGCTAGATGGTTAAATGGATGGATGGATAGCTTGCTAGATGGTTGGATGGATGGATGGATAGCTAGCTAGATGGATGGATGGATGATGGATAACTAGCTAGCTAGATGGATGGATATGTACAATGATGATGGAGATAGCTAGAGGATGGATGGATGGATGAAGCTAGCTATCTAGTGGATGGATGAGGATGGATGGATAGCAGATGGTTGGATGATGACAAAGATAGTATGGATGATGGATGGATGATAGCTAGCTAGATGGATGGATGATGGATGGATAGCTAGCTAGATGGTTGGATGGATGGATGGATAGCTAGCTAGATGGATGGATGGATGGATGGATGAATAGATAGCTAGCTAGATGGTTGGTTGGATGGATGGATAGCTAGCTAGCTAGATAGATGGATGGATGGATGGATAGATAGCTAGATGGATGGATGGATGGATAGCTAGCTAGCTAGATGGATGGGTGGATGGGTGGATAGTTAGCTAGCTAGATGGATGGGTGGATGGGTGGATAGTTAGCTAGCTAGATGGATGGGTGGATGGGTGGATAGTTAGCTAGCTAGATGGGTGGATGGATGGATGGATGGATAGCTAGATGGTTGGGTGAATGGATGGATAGCTAGCTAGATGGATGGATGGATGGATAGCTAGCTAGATGGTTTGATGGATGGATGGATGGATAGCTAGCTAGCTAGATGGATGGATGGATGGATAGATAGCTAGCTAGATGGATAGATGGATGGATGGATGGGTGGATGAATAGATAGCTAGATGGTAGGGTGGGTGTATGGATAGCTAGCTAGCTAGATGGATAAATGGATGGATGGATGGATAGATAGCTAGATAGATAGGTTGATGGATGGATGGGTAGATAGCTAGCTAGATGGATGGATGGATGGATAGATATCTAGCTAGATGGATGGATGGATGGATAGATAGCTAGATGGTTGGATGGATGGATGGATATATAGCTAGCTAGATTGGTTGATGGATGGATGGGGAGATAGCTAGCGAGATGGATAGATGGATGGATGGATGGATGGATGGATAGATAGCTAGATGGTTGGATGGATGGATGGATAGCTAGCTAGCTAGA
>CM054168.1:24547091-24549591 GCA_028751875.1 Rapana venosa | reverse complement strand
ACAACACCGGCAACAACACCCAACAACGATAACACCAACAACAACAATAATAACAATAACAACCACAACAATGATAACAGCAACAATAACACCACCAGCAACAACAACACCAGCATCAACACCAGCCACAACAACCATAACAACAACCACAACAACACCAACCACAACAATAACAACACCACCAACCACCACCAGAACAACAACCACAATAACCACCACCACAACAACACCAACAACAACACCAATCACCACAAAAACACCACACCAATAACAACAACAACCACCACCACAACAACCACCACAATAGCCACCACCACAACAACAACCACAACAATAACAACAACAACCACAACAACACCAACCACAACAATAACAATAACAACAACATCAACCACCACCACCAACACCACCAACCACAACCACAACAACAACAACACAACCACAGTACACTACACACATTCTCCACTCACTCCGATTCCTCCAGCATCTCTCTGACGTTGAGGGCAGCCAGCACACTCAAGCATCGATCTATGGCGCTCACGGTCGAACGACCTTGACCTCGTTTGACCTCTGTCTCGGTTCTGCTCATCCTTGTAGAGGTCGGGAAGCTGGACTTCCTGCCCACCCCTTCCTCCCTGGGTCCTTGACCCGGATCTTTTTCACCTTGACCTTGACCTGTTCCAAGGTCAGCCGGCAGGTCAAGGTCGGATTTGTCTCGCAGGAAGCTCAGTACGGCGGACATCCACTTGTCGGTCTCTTCTCGTGTCAGCTCTGTCCTTGAACCTGGGTGAGCTGTGGTCAATAAGAGAGAGATTGATTGATTGATTGATTGAGATTGATTGATGATCTTTATTCCCAAGTTTTACAGATAAAAATTGACATCCTTTCTTTTTTTTTTTTAAATCCCGCCATTGCCCTGAGAAGAAATTATCCTTAATACTCACTAGAGGGAGAAAGAGAGAGAGAGGGAGAGGGAGAGAGAGAGAGAGAGAGAGAGAGAGAGAGAGAGACAGAGACGGAGAGACAGAGAGAGAGAGAGAGACGGAGAGACAGACAGACAGACAGAGAGAGAGAGAGGGAGAGAGAGAGAGAGAAGAGATTGAGAAGAGATTGATTGATAATCTTTATTCCCAAAGTCTACAGAGAAGTTTATTGTTCTTGTTTTTTTAAATTCGGCCATTGCACTGAGAAGGGGCTATTCTTAATAATCACAACTAGTAGTTTCAAATAAACGTAAAGAAATATATATATATATATATATATATATATATATAATATATAATATATATATATATATATATATATATAATATATTTTATAATATATCTGTCCCGTAGTCTGACGACCTTGAGGGCACCGTCAAAGACTCAACAACCAGTTCCCTCCATTCCTCTCTCTGTTCTGCCTTTCTCAGGGTTTTGTTGAGTTCTAGGCCTGTCTATTCGCTGATGTTATCCTCCCAGCTCTTCCTTGGTCTGCCTCTTCTTCTTCCTCCTTGGACAGTGCCTTGTAAAATCGTCTTTGCAAGTCCTTTGGATCTTGTGGCATGCCCATACAGATAGGACATGGGTTAGTGAAGGGTGGGATAGTTCTGATATGAGACAGGAGGGGGGAAATCTTAGGTTTGAAATAAATATGTCTTGATGCTGGATTTAAAAGTGTCATAGCTAAACTTCTGGCGAAGAGAGAGAGCGAGCTCATTCCAGGTCGATGGACCCGAAATAGAGAAAGAGCGGCGGCCAACAGTAGATTGGTTGAATCTAGGTATTCGTAGGCACAAGGTATCTGCAGCAGAGTGGAGGGAACGTGAAGGAGTGTACAGGTTAAGACATTCATAGAGGTAGGAGGGTGCAGTTTTGTGGAGACATTTGTAACAGAGGGTACTGATCTTATATTCTACTCTCTGTGGCACAGGCAGCCAGTGGAGAGATCGCAAGAGGGGGGTAATGTGCTCCGGTTTTTTCTTTCTGAGAACTAGTCGAGCTGCGGAGTTTTGTATACGTTGAAGGGAGTTGATAGATGATGCTGGCAGACAAGACAAAAGAGAATTGCAATAGTCCAGACGTGAAAGAATAAGAGAAGTGACAAGTTTTGCTGTTGCATCGGTGGACAGGTACTTTCGAATTGCACTAATACGACGTAACTGATAGTAGCACGACTGACAGGTCTGGGTGATGAATTTTTGCATAGAGAGTGTGTTGTCGATAACAACACCTAGGTACTTCACAGCAGTGGATAGAGGGACTGATGCATTGCCAAGTTCTATTGAAGCTGTTGTAATGGAAGAGAGTTTGTGTTTGGTCCCTACAAGCATGGCTTCGGTTTTATCTGCATTTAGCTGTAATTTGTTCTGTGTCATCCAATTTTGAATATCTTCAAAGCAGTGGGCCATATTTGCCAGGAGAGAAGGTAGATTTTCAGGTGTAACGCTGCTTTGAATCTGAGAGTCATCTGCGTAAAAATGATGGTTGATTTGATGACGTTTTATTATATGTGACAG
>CM054168.1:24527091-24539591 GCA_028751875.1 Rapana venosa | reverse complement strand
AGAGAAGAAAAGAAATGGGTGGCGCTGCTCTTGTGGCGACGCGCTCTCCCTGGGGAGAGCAGCCCGAATTTCACGCAGAGAAATCTGTCGTGACTTAAAGTGGTATACAACGCAACACAATACGATAGAATATAATACAACGCAACACAATACGATAGAATATAATACAATGCAATGCAATACAATACAATGCAATACAATACACTAGAATACAATACAATGCAATACAATACACTAGAATACAATACAATACAATACACTAGAATACAATACAATGCAATACATCTAGAAAGCGAAAAGTCCGGGTTGCATCTGTGCGGTGGTTCAAATCCCGGTTTAAATCCGACCCCCCCCCCCCCCCCCCCCGCCCACCCCCCCACTAGACCATGAGTCTAGGTGCTAGTCTTTCGGATGCGACGATAAATGGCGGTGTTACACACGATCACTTGTTTGTTTGTCCGTCGTGTTCGAGGAGGCAGCTGCTGTTTCGGAAACTGGGCAGAAATTTGATTATAGTGGAGATGCCTTGCCCACAGTACATCCCCACTCTCTCGGCCAAAAGGGCATAAGGACAGTCAGCGTTGGAAATGCTCTCCAAAGGCCAACCAGCCCCCAGGGCTGCAGCACATAAGGACTGCGAGTCAAGCCTCCTAGTCAGAGAGTCATAGTCGATCACTAAAGACTAAGCTGTAAAGTGGAATTCCATGAGTGGGAAAGAAAGCCACTGGTCATACATACAGCCTCCCACTTTGCTGCTGTTGGGGCACCATGGTTTCTTCATCATCATCATCATCATCATCATCATCATCATCATCATCATCATCATCATCATCATCATCATCAATGCCTTTGTGCTTTATTGGCACGTAGGGCAGCAACAAATGTTCTCCACTCCTGTCTGTCCTGTATGGTTTAATCAAGAACTGTGATAAACCCCAGGCGCTGACGGCATACACGATTACTTAGCGCACGTAAATGAACCCCACGGGGGCGAAAGAAAGAGAGTTTGTCCCTGGCGATCCATTCTGAGGACAGACATCACTCTGGGGAAGGGAAAAACAAAGACAGCTGAGGACAGACACCACTCTGGGGAAGGGAAAAACAAAGACAGCTGAGGACAGACGCCACTCTGGGGAAGGGAAAAACAAAGACAGCTGAGGACAGACACCACTCTGGGGAAGGGAAAAACAAAGACAGCTGAGGACAGACACCACTCTGGGGAAGGGAAAAACAAAGACAGCTGAGGACAGACGCCACTCTGGGGAAGGGAAAAACAAAGACAGCTGAGGACAGACATCACTCTGGGGAAGGGAAAAACAAAGACAGCTGAGGACAGACGCCACTCTGGGGAAGGGAAAAACGAAGACAGCTGAGGACAGGACCAGAGGGCAGCAGCAACTCACCGTGGAAGCCATCAGCCAGGGGAACAGGCGCTCCGAGAGAAACGCTCGTGCCGCCCCCGCCCCGTCCCCCTCCCCTGCCCCCTCCCTTGGGGTGGTGGTGGTGGTGGTGGTGGTGTTGGTGGAGGTTTGCGGGGGTGGGGTGGAGGTGTTGTTTCCGTACATAAAGACGTTGTGCTTTCGACTGTGGCCGTGGAGATCGCAGTAGAGCAGGATCTGCCAGTAGCATGATGATGATGATAATGATGATGATGATGATGATGATGATGATGATAGTGATGATAGTGATAAAGATAGTGATAGTGATGATAATGATGATAGTTGTAATGATAATGGTAATGATGATAATGATGATGGTGATAATAATGATGATAATGATAATGATGATGGTAATAGTGATTATGATGATAGTGATGATAGTGATAGTGATAATTATGATAATGATGATTAGTGATGATGATGATTAGTGATGATGATGATGATAATGATGATGATAGTGATGTTTATGATAATGATAATAGTGATGATATGATAATGATGATAGTGGTAATGATGATAATACGATGATAATAATGATGATGATGGTAATGATGATAGTGGTCATGATGATGATGATAATGACAATGATGGTAGTGATAATGATAATGATGATAATGATGATAGTGATAATGGTAATAATGATAATGATGAAAGTGATAATGGTGATAATGATGATAGTTATAATGATAATAATGATAATGATGAAAGTGATAATGATGATAACGATAATGATGATAGTGATAATGCTGATAGTGATATTGATGATGATAATTATGATAATGGTGATGATGATAGTGATTATAATGATAGTGATGATGATGATAGTGATAATGATGACAATGATGATAATGATGATAGTGATAATGATAACGATGATGATGATAGTGATAATGATGATATTGATGATAATGATGATAATGATAATGATGATAATTATGATAATGATAATGATTATAGTGATAATGATGATAGTGATAACTATGATAATGAAAATGATGATAATAAGAATCAACATCATTATCGTCGTCGACGTCGTCGTCGTCATCATCATCATCATCAGCAGCAGCAGCAGCAGCAGCAGCAGCAGCAGCATAGTCATCATCATCATCATCATCATGATTTTTTTTTAAAAATCAATGATACTACTATACTACTACTACTACTACTACTACTACTACTACTACTGGTGATGATGATGATGATGATGATGATGATGATGATGATGATGGTGATGATGATAAACTAACAACCATCCCACCAACCAACCAACCAACACAAAAGTCCTTCAGATGAGACTATAAACCGAGGTTCCGAGTGTGAACGCACGCAGAACATATTGCGCACATGTGAAAACCCGTTCCACTTTTCCGAAGAATAGGCCATTGTGCGCCGGTGGGAACGGATGACAAAATTAATTTACAAAACTGCATACACACGGGAACTGAATGTAAAAAGAGCACATGAGGGCTTATTCCGTTATCCTCGAAATAAAAGAATTAAAAAAAATAATTTGTTAAAACCCACCAACCAAACCAACCAACATATCAACCCAACTCACCCAGCCACCAAAACCCACCAGCCCAACCAGCCAACAACAGTTAATCAATAAACCAACCTACAAAAAAAAAAACTTACCACCAACCAAACAACCAACCAACAACCAAACCAAACTCAACCAACCAACCCAACCAACCAAACCAACTCACCACCCAACCAACCACCACTACAACCAACAACCAACCACTCAACTCAACCAACCAACCCAAACAACCAACAATCAACCAACCAGCCCAACCAACCCAACCAACTCACCAACCAACCACAACCAAACCAACAACCAACCAACCAACTCAACCAACCAACCCAACCAACCAACAACTCAACCAACCAACCAACCACCCAAACCCAAACCAACCACCCCAACGCCCGAGAACAGATGACAGAATTCACAATCGCCTACCACCGGGGACGAAATATTTAACAAAAACGCAAATAAGAACTGTTCCATTATCCCGATATACAGAAGATAAATGAAAATAAATAAAAAATACATTTTAAAAACAACATCCACCAACCCCACCCAACAACCCAACAACCAACCAGCCCAACCCACCCACCAACCCAAAACCAACCAACCACCAACCCACCAACCAAACCAACCAACCCAACTAACCAACAAAGCCAACCACCAACCAACCACACCAACCCAACCCAACCAACCAACCAACAAACCCAACCCAACCAACCCACAACAACCAACCACAAAACCCAACCCAAACCAACCCAAACCCAACTAACAACTCAACCAACCCACTACCCAAACCCAACCCAACCAACTCCACCCAACCAACCGACAACCAAACCAACCCAACCAACCAACCCAAAACCCACCACCAAACCAACCCAACCAAACCCAACCACACCAACCCAACCCAACCAACAATCCAACCCAACAACCAACCAACCCAACCAACCCACACCCAAAACCACAACCCAACACCAACCCCAACGAACCACAAACCCAACCCAAACCACAAACCACCAACCCAACCCAACCACAACCTACCACAAACCCAACCACAAACCACCAAACAAACCACCAACCCACAACCCACCCACAACCCAACCCACAACCCAACCACCAACCCAACCCACAACTCAACCCACGAACCCAACCCGAACCCAACCACAACCAACCCCACACCAACCACAACCCAACCACAAACCCCACCCAAACCAAACCACCCACCAAAACCAAACCAACCCAACCCAACCCACTAAAAAACCAAACCAAACAAACCCAACCCAACAAAACCAACCCACAACCCAACCACAAACCCAACCCACAAACCCAACCCACAAACCCAACCCAACCCACAAACCCAACCCAACCACACAAACCAAACCCAAAACCCAACCCAACCACAAACCAAACCCACAAACCAAACCCACAAACCAACCCACAAACCAACCAACCCAACCAACAAAACCAAACCAACCCAACCAACAACCACAACAAACCCAACCCAACCCAAACCCAACCCCACCAAGCCAACCCAAACCCAACCCAACAACCCAAACCCACACCAACCAACCACAACCCACCCAACCCAACCCAACCAACAACCCACCAACCCAACCCAACCAACAACCCAAACCCCACACCCTAACCAAACCCCAACCCAACCCTAAACCAACCGACCCAACCCAACCCAACCAACCCAATCCAACTAACCAACCAAACACCCAACCCAACCCAACCCAAACCAAATCACCAACCACTGAACCACCCCACCCACAAACCAACCGAACCCAACCCAACCACAAACCCAAATCACCAACCAACCCAACCCACCCCAACCCAAACCAACCACAACCCAACCAAACCCAAGCCAACCCAACCCACCAGCAAACCCATCTAACCAAACAACCCAAGCAACCAAACCAACCCACAGCCCAACCCAAACCATCCAACCAACCCAACCCAAACCAAACCAACCAACCCAACCCAACCCAACCCACCAATCCAACCCAAACCAACCCAACAACCCACACCAATCCAACCCAAACAACCCAACAACCCCACCCCAACCCAAACCCACAACCCAACACCAACACCAACCCCAACCCACAAACCCAACCCAAACCCTCAACCCACCAACCCAACACACCAACCCAACCCACCAACCCACAACCCAGCCCAACCCAAGGCACCTCAAAGCTGGCGGCCAGCTGTTGCACCATGGCCTTGACGGCGTGCAGGGTGGGGAAGGCGTCAGGGCGGGGGTGGCGGTAGTTACGGTTCAGATCCCGGGCAGCCAAAGAACAGCGGTAGTTGCCCACGATCACGCCGTCAGGGTTCAGCATGGGCACGATCTTGAAGACCATCTTGTCGCGTAACTCCTGCATGTACAACAGACAGACAGACAGACCAGAGAGAGAGAGAGAAGAGAAGGGAAGAGAGAGAGAGGGAGAGAGGAGAGAGGGAGGGAAGAGAGAGAGAAGGGATAGAGAGAAACGAGAGAAAGATATATAAGAATGAATTACATATATATATATATATATATATTATATATATATAATACTATATATAATATTATATATATATAATATATTTATATAATTAAGAACAGGAATCTGACGTGATCATGAAAGAGGCCTATGGCATCATAGCCAAACATGCTTCTACTCTTTTTGTTTACAACAGCCCACGGGCAAAAACAAACACCAAAACACACACCACACAACACCAAACACACACCAACACACACACACACACAACACACACCAACACACACAACACACACACCACACAACACAAAAACAAGATAGTATCGGCATATGTTTTGCCGCTGTACAGTTATCAACGTTTTTGGCAAGCCCAACAGATGCAGTAAATGAAAGATGCTGATGCGTTAATTGCACATACAGAGCCTCTAGCATACTGGATTCGAAAAAATATAAGATTGCCGTATTTTTTAAATTGTGTTATATTGTTAGGTAAACAGTATATATATAATTGTAAATCAAATAAAAGTAAACCTGTACTGCAGGTGTTTATCAACAAGTTCAAAAGAAGATATTCGATAGAGGAGTAGTACAAAGCTCGTACAAATTTTACTCGTAACACTTTTGTTCTTGAATGGACTCCATATAAGGCCTTGTTTAATGATCACAATTGAGTATTGGAATGTTTCTTTAAAAAACGTATTGTACTATGAACATGTGTTATGTTGCATGACAGTCATCTCTATATAATTTAGAACCTTCATAGAAAAATGTATAATAACCCATGTAAAACGTACTCTCTCTTTTGTGACCTCTGTTTGTCTGTCTGTCTGTCTGTCTGTCTGTCTGTCTGGCCCTTCTTCTCTTTCTATCCTTTACTTATTAGTGTCAGTGTGTATAATTATGTGATTGGGTTTTACTTTATTTTCGTTGTTTCCTCATGTTCAGTCCATCATTTGTCCGTCTCTTTTTTGTGAATACTTTGGTGAATATTTCTCACTGCTTTCCCCTTATATAACGAAAACTATATTTCATTAAATACAATGTATAACATGATAAAACTGAATAAAAATGGTTTTTAAAAAAACTTCTCAAAAAACAAGAAAGAACACAATTCTGTTCAAAGGAAAAGGAGAAAAAAGTCAAATCATCCAAAATGTAAAATAATTGTAAGCATATAACTTATAAAACCTGCTGGAAGAGAGAGAGAGAGAGAGAGAGAGAGGAGAGAGAGAGAGAGAGATGAGAGTGAGAAAGTTTATGAGTTTGACGAGAAAAAGAGAGAGGAAGCAGAAGAGGATGGTAGAGAGAGGCGAGAGAGTGCAGAGAGATGAGCAAGTTAGCTTTGAGAGAGAGCAGAGGAGTGAGAGAGAGGGAGAGAGGGGAACTCGAATTTTTATTGAGAGTAAATGGTTAAGCACAGGGTTCTTTAACATGCTCTCACAAAGAGGGAAAATGAAAGAAAGAAAAGAGAGAGGCAGAGAGAGAGAGAGAGGAGAGAGAGAGAAGAGAGAGAAAGAGAGGATAGAGAGGAATGAAAAGAGAGAGAGAGAGAGAGAGAAGGAGAGAGAGAGAGAAAGAGAGAGGAAAATCAGAGAGAGTAGAAGAGAGAGAGGAGAGAGAGCGAGAGAGAGAGACGAGAGAGAGAGAGAGAGAGAGAGAGAGAGAGAGAAAGAGAGGGGCAGAGAGAGAGAAAAGAGAGAGAGAGAGAGAGAGAGAGAGAGAAAGAGAGAGGAAGAGAGAGAGAGAGAGAGAGAGAGAGAAAAGAGAGAGAGAGAGAGAGAGAAAGAGAGAGAGAGAAAGAGAGAGAGAGAGAGAGGAGAGAGAGAGAGAGCGAGAGAGAGAGAGAGAGAGAGAGAGAGAGAGAGAGAGAGCGAGAGAGAGAGAGAGAGAGAGAGGAGAGAGGAAGGAGAGAGAGAGGGAGAGAGGGAGAACTCGAACTCGAACTTTTTATTGAGAGTAAATGGATAAGCTCGGGGCTTTTTTACACCATGCTCTCAAAAAACAAACAAAAAAAACACAACAAAAAACAACACAAAAAACACCAAAAAACCACAAAAAACAACACACACACCACCAAAACCACCACCAACAACAATCAAAAACCACCAAAACCCAAAAAAAAACCCAAACAAACAAAAACCCAACAACAACCCTCCCCCCCCCCCCAAACAAACCCGCAAACAATCATTATCAACAGTTTTAAAGACACCAAAATGAAATTCAAAATTGATTATTATAATCAAACACTATAAATGAGAACTAGATACAATGACGATGAATGTCATACAAGGGAGACAATGGAGAAGGAAAGAAAAGCAAACAAACAAACAAACACAGACAAACAAGTATATATATAAAAACAAACAAACCCCCCCAAAAAAAAACACCACCACACACACACAACCACCGACTCAGAAACCACATTACAGAGAGAGACAGAAAGAGACAAAGAGACAGACAGGCAGACAGACATACAGACAGCGGCAAAACAGCAAAGGATATAGAGAGTGAGGGGAGGGGGGGGGGGGAGGTGGCTTACAGAGTTATGGACAGTGTGAGGACAGAAATAGATCAACAGGGAAAGGACAAAAAAAACAAAACAAAACAACAACAGCAAAGAGACGTGAAGAATGAAATCGCATTCAACATGAATTGTGTGCTAATGACTACTACAGATAATTAAACATGAATTGTGTGCTAATGACTACTAGAGATAAGGATTTCGAACACAAAAATGAAATTCCCAAACATAACATTTCAAAAAGATGTCTGTGATATCCTTTCTTAAATGAAGACAAACTAGGCTTCTGTTTAAGATAATCAGGGATATTGTTCCATAGCTTACTACCTGAATAAACCAAGGATGACATGAATAAGTCTATCCTGGGGCGGGGAATAAATAGAATACTTTTACCTCGAATAACTCTGATAACAAATTTATCATACAGATAGGATGGCGTAAGATTATTCATAATCTTGTACATGAATACGTCTTTATTGAAATGGCATTTCTGATTTAATGGTAAAATATTGAGTTTTTTTGTAATCTTCATTTTGCAAAGATGATTTAAGGAGTATTAATTTCATGGAGCGTCTGTAAATACTTTTAAGTCGTTTTAAGCAGTTTTTACTCGCCAGGTCCCAACATGTTGAAGCATAATCAATATCTGGTTGTATGTATCCATAAAAGAACAACTTTCGAGTGTGCTCATCAAGGAAATGCTTTATTCTATTGAGCTGAAATATCTTTTGGGATAATTTCTTTGACAATATTGAAATATGGCTCGACCAGGAAAGATTATTGTCTACATTAAGGCCAAGTAATTTATGATTATTAACCTCTTCTACTATCTGATCATGAATTTTCAGACTTCTTGACATAGACTTCATATTTTGTCTTTTTTGTCTCGTTGTGACTATCAGAACTTAGATTTTTTAGGATGAAGAGCCATGTGGTTCAGATCAGCCCAAGAAGTTAGTTTATCTATATCTTTCTGTAGAATATTACATATAACATTTGCTTTTTTATCCTTAGTATGAATAGTCGTATCATCTGCAAATAGTTCACAAGAAGATGAAATATTCAATGGAAGATCATTAATATAGATAGAAAACAAAATTGGCCCCAAAAACTGATCCCTGGGGGACACCGTATGTTATTGGCATGAAGGAGGATATTGCACAGTCTTGAAGAACTGCCTGCCGTCTATTTTTAAGAAATGAGGATATAAGTCTAACTGAATCAGAACTAAGCCATACAAAACAAGTTTCTTTATTAGAAGATCATGGTCAATGGTGTCAAAAGCCTTAGCAAATCAAAATACTACCCCAGACAAAAGATCATTGTTAATATTTTCATGCCATTGTTCTATTAGGTTAGTAAGCAGAGTGTGACAAGAATGGTTTTTCATAAATCCGCTTTGCCTAGGATGAAACAGATTGTGATTTGTAAAATACAGCTGAAGGTTATTCTTAAGATGCTTTTCAAGAGGCTTAGACAATGAAGACAGGATTGATATTGGTCTATAGTTTGAGGGATCTTTTGGGTCACTAGATTTGAAAAGGGCAAAACTTTGGCATCTCTAAAAGCTTGAGGAAAATGACATTTTTCATTGAAAGATTATAAATGTATGTGATATGCTCAGATATTATGGGTGCTGAACCTTCAATATTTACTGTCTAGATTGTCCAAGCCCTTGCCATTTGAGTGTTTTAGGGAACAAATTCTTTGTATACTTCATGAACAGTGATAAAATTAAACTTGAATTTAGATTGTACATTTCTGGATCCACAAAAGTGTTTAAGTGCAGTTAGATCATTAAATTTTGTATTGTTAGCTAGAATTACCTTTTCGCCTACTGTAGCAAAATGCTTGTTTATATCTTCAGCAGACAGACAATTAACAGAAAGAGGAGTAGATGTAGATGTTTTATGAGCTAGCTGATTGATAGCTTTCCATACAGGTTTTGTGTCTTTTTTTGATGAGATCAGATCACTAAAATATTTCTTACGAGCAGTTCTTTTCATAGCTGTTATTTTATTTCTTTGCTTTTTAAAGTCTGCATCTTTTCCTGTTGTTCTTAACAATTTGTCACGTACTGCAATGGCAGTATTAATTTCGGCAGTAAGCCATGGTGGTTTATCTTTAAATTTTAAATCGTTTAATTCTAAGTGGTGCGTGTTTGTCAAATATAGGAAGAAAGTTTGATACCCGGCAGTAAGTGCTTCATCTGGATCAGTATACTGATAAACATTTTAAAAGTTAGCGTTTACATAGATCAGAAAGAAATCCTTCGCATCAAAACAACTTATAGTTTCGCAGAGAAACATTCTTGTGATTGCATCTAGGTATCCTTGTACCTTTTTAGACCACGTTAGACATATTGGATAATGATCACTTAGGCCAAATGTTGGAACAGATGTTTCTATTATATGATCCATATTGGAGACATAGACATGGTCAATTAATGTTTCAGAGTGAAGTGTTTTTCGTGTTGGGGTTTGAATCAGCTGTGACAAATGATATAATTCAAACACACCCCTCCACTTATCATGAGGTTTAAATAAATCAATGTTGAAATCTCCTAGCAAAATTATCTCTGTTGAATGGTTTGATACATCGTCCATCATGGCTTCAAAGCGATCAAACCAACTGGTACGTTCATCCGGATTTCTATATATAAAGCCTATTAAAAATGGTTTTATTCCTTTCAAGTAAATTTCAAGCCAGATACTTTCAATGCCATGTTTCTCAAATTTATCAATTTCCTTGAAATTAACTGATTTATGTACATATGCTATTAATCCAGTTTCTAATTTGCTTTTGGCATCTCTTCTGATGGTAGTATAAATAGGGTTTGATACAATATTATCTGAAACTACATCTGATGAGCGCGATTCAGCAAAACAAAAAGCATGAAAACAGTCATTTGAATTTGACAGAATAGGACCTATGTCAGATACTTTGTTTAATAAGTGACAGATGTTCAGATAACCCACTTTGAATCCCATTTTTGTTAACCATTTTTGATTTATGAAATTATTTGCCATGTTGCCAGGTTCTCTTAGATTAAATCAAATAATTGAAAACAACTCATGAATGATAAACAGGGAATAAATCAAGCAATTCAAAACAATTGATAACTGACAAACACAGTCCACCTCAGTGTGAACAATAACACAAAGAAAATAGATGTTCGACTTTGGTATTTCACCAAAAGCAATTTAGGAAATACTATATTCTTTACACAGACATGCACACCAAACAGCAATCAGCTCACTCAGACACTTACATTAAGGACAAAGCTGAAATTGACAAATGCAACTGCAAAACACAAATGGATGCAATATGCAAATTTTAATTGAGAGAAAAAGTATGAAAATAGTACCAATCAAGTACTCATCAAATTTGAGCACAGATTTAGGAAGGAAGGTTTTCACAAACCACAACCTTCACTGCAATCACAAATAACTGTCACTTCCTGGAACATATAACAGCTGTCCCCAATCTGGGAAAGTCATATTGCTGACATAGTTTATTTAAAAAATGGTTACAAGTTGAGGAAAATAAAATCTTAGTATGCAAATAATTCACGACATAAGATAGGCAACAAACATAATCACCACAATATTACTATAACCCTTAAATTTTGCACTTCACCGTACATGAAAGAAGAGAGGAGGAGGAAGAGAAGAGGAGAGGAGAGAGAAGAGGAAGAGAGGAGAGAAGAGAGAAGAGAAGAGAAGAGAGAAGAGAAGGAGAGGAAGAATAAACGAAGAACAATTGAAGCTGGTAAATCCGCATAACCAGACAAGGGTCAGGGCCAGGTAAATCAGAACCCTCTTTAGCAAGTCCAAGTTGAGGTCAGTCCGCTGTAATCATAGCACAGCTGGATGGATGAATAGCACTGAGAGCGAAGGGGGAAACTGACAAAGTGTGGCGAAAGAAAGAAGAGAAGGAAGAGAAGGAAGGCAGGCAGGAAGAAAGAAGGAAGGGAGGTAAAAGAAGAAAGGAAGGAAGGAAGAGTAGGAAGAGAAGAAGAAGGAAAGAAAGAAAGAAGGAAGGAACGAAAGAAAGGAAGGAGGAAAGGAAGGAAGAAAGGAAGAAAAGAAAGGAAGGAAGAAGAAAGGAAGGAGAAGGAAGGAGAAGAAAAAAGAAGGAAGGGAGGAAGAAGAAGGAAGGAAGGAAGAAGGAAGGAGAAGAAAGACAGAAGGAGGTAAGAAAGAAGGAAGGAAGAAAGAAAGGAAGGGAGGAAGGGAAAAGAAGGAAGGAAGAAAGAAGAAGAAGGAGGAAGGAAGGAAGAAGAAGGAAGGAAGAAGGAAGGAAGGAAGAAAGAAGAAGGAAGGGGGGTAAGGAAGAAGGAAGGAAGGGAGGTAAGGAAGAAGAAAGGAAGGAAGAAGAAAAGAAAGAGGAAGGAAGGAAGAAAGGAAGAAGAAGGAAGGAAGAAAGGAAGGAAGGAAGAAGAAGAAAGGAAGGAAGGAAGAAAGAAGAAAAAGAAGGAAGGAAGGAAGAAAGGAAAAAGGAGAAGGAAGGAAGAAAAGGAAGGAAGG
>CM054168.1:24517091-24522091 GCA_028751875.1 Rapana venosa | reverse complement strand
AGTGGTCAGTGCACATCAGTGTACAGGTAAGTGTACATCGGTGTACTGGTCAGTGCACATCAGTGTACAGGTCAGTGTACATCAGTGTACAGGTCAGTGGTCAGTGCACATTAGTGTACAGGTCAGTGTACATCGGTGTACTGGTCAGTGTACATCAGTGTACAGGTCAGTGTACATCAGTGTACAGGTCAGTGGTCAGTGCACATCAGTGTACAGGTCAGTGATCAGTGTACAGGTCAGTGGCCAGTGTACATCAGTGTACAGGTCAGTGTACATCAGTGTACAGGTCAGTGGTCAGTGTACATCAGTGCACAGGTCAGTGTACATCAGTGTACAAGTCAGTGGTCAGTGTACATCAGTGTACAGGTCAGTGGTCAGTGAACATAAGTGTACAGGTCAGTGTACATCAGTGTACAGGTCAGTGTACATCAGTGTACAGGTCGGTGTACATCAGTGTACAGGTCAGTGTACATCAGTGTACAGGTCGGTGTACATCAGTGTACAGGTCGGTGTACATCAGTGTACAGGTCAGTGTACATCAGTGTACAGGTCAGTGTACATCAGTGTACAGGTCAGAGGTCAGTGCACATCAGTGCACATCAGTGTACAGGTCAGTGGTCAGTGTACATCAGTGTACAGATCAGTGTACATCAATGTACAGGTCAGTGTACATCAGTGTACAGGTCAGTGTACATCAGTGTACAGGTCAGTGGTCAGTGAACATCAATGTACAGGTCAGGGTACATCAATGAACAGGTCAGTTTACATCAGTGTACAGGTCGGTGTACATCAGTGTACAGGTCAGTGGTCAGTGCACATCAGTGTACAGGTCAGTGGTCAGTGCACATCAGTGTACAGGTCAGTGTACATCAGTGCACAGGTCAGTGATCAGTGCACATCAGTGTACAGGTCAGTGTACATCAGTGTACAGGTGAGTGGTCAGTGCACATCAGTGTACAGGTCAGTGTACATCAGTGTACAGGTCAGTGTACATCAGTGTACAGGTCAGTGTACATCAGTGTACAGGTCAGTGGTCAGTGCACATCAGTGTACAGGTCAGTGGTCAGTGTACATCAGTGTACAGGTCAGTGTACATCAGTGTACAGGTCAGTGTACATCAGTGTACAGGTCAGTGCACATCAGTGTACAGGTCAGTGGTCAGTGCACATCAATGTACAGGTCAGTGTACATCAGTGTACAGGTCAGTGGTCAGTGTACATCAGTGTACAGGTCAGTGTACATCAGTGGACAGGTCAGTGTACATCTGCGGACAGGTCAGTGTACAGGTCAGTGTACAGGTCAGTGAATAGAGGATAGGTCATTGTATATCAGTGTAGAGGTCAGTGTATATCAGTGTAGAGGTCAGTGTACAGGTCAGTGTACAGGTCAGTGTACATGTCAGTGGTCAGTAGACAGGTCAGTGAAAAGGAAGTAGATGACAGGGGAGTTTGAAGGCCAGAGACCAGAGGACAGAGAGGTCACCTGGGCGGAGGGGTGGGGTCCAGTGAGGAAGTCCAGCAGGCCTTTCATCATCCAGCTCGCCTGGCTCTCACCGGGGTGCACTCTGCCCGTGATGACCACGGCCTTCTTCTGCTGCTGCTGCTGCTGCATCTGCATCCCCTGATGCCTCTCTGTCAGTGGACACAAGCCGGGCATCACCACCACCTCTACAGGGAATCGTCACGACTTGAAGATGGTTAAAACACAGCGGAACACACACACACAACACACACACACACACACACACACACACACACACAACACACACACACACACACACACACACTCACACACACACATACACACACACACACACACACACACACACACACACACACACCACACACACACACAAACACACACACACACACAACACAACAACAACAACAACCACCACGTCAGTGGATCGGCGGTCTAGAGGTAACGCGCCTGTCTAGAAAAGCGAAAAGTCCGGGTCGGAAGTGTGCGGTGGTTCCAATCCCGTTTGGGCCCGAAACTTTCCCCCCATCCATTAGACCATGAGTGGTGGTCTGGGCGCTAGTCTTTCGGATGAGACGATAAACCGAGGTCCCGTGTGTTACACATAATTATTCAGCGCACGTAAAAGAACCCAGGGCAACAAGAGAGTTGTTCCTGGCAAAATTCTTAGAACAAAGCCACTCTGATAGGGAAACAAAATACAGTTGCAGACAGGAAAAAAAATGGGTGGCGCTGCTCTTGTGGTGACGCGCTCTCCCCGAGGAGAGCAGCCCGAATTTCACGCAGAGAAATCTTGTGACTTAAAGTGGTATAAATAAATAAATAAAAAAATAAATAACACGTCCTCTTGCATTTTTTTTATACCACTTTAAGTCACGAGGTTTCTCTGCGTGAAATTCAGGGCTGCTCTCCCATCCCGGGAAGAGCGCGTCGCCACAAGAGCAGCGCCACCCTTTTTTGTTTTTTGTTTTGGTCTGCAACTGTATTTGTTTCCCTATCAGAGTGGCTTTTTTCTAAAGAATTTTTGCCAGGGGACAACTCTCTTGTTGCCGTGGGTTCTTTTACGTGCGCTGAAAATTTTGTGTAACACACGGGACCTCGTTTTATCGTCTCATCCGAAAGACTAGCGCCCAGATCACCACTCATGGTCTAATGGATGGGGAAAAATTTCGGGCCCAAACGGGATTCGAACCACCGCACACACCCGACCCGGACTTTTGGCTTTCTAGTTACCTCTAGACCACCGATCCACCGATGCATGTCTGTCTGTCTCTTTGTCTGTCGGTCAGTCTCTTTATTTATTTATTTTATATCGAGGATAATGGAATAAGCACTCATGTGTTTTTTTACGTCCAGTCCCCGTGTGTATGCGGTTTTTGCAAATTCTGTCATCTGTTCCCACCGGCACACAATGGCCTACTCTTACGAAAAGCGGAACAGGATTTAACGAGTGCGCGAGATGTTCTGCATGTGTTCGAACACGGGGCCTCGGTTTATAGTCTCATGCGAAGGATGTCTCTTTGTTTGTCTGTCTGTCTCTTTGTTACCCTGTCTATTTCTTTGTTAGTCTGTCTATTTCTTTGTTAGTCTGTCTATTTCTTTTGTTAGTCTGTCTGTCTCTTTGTTAGTTTGTCTGTCTGTCTCTTTGTTAATTTGTCTGTCTGTCTCTTTGTTAGTTTGTTTGTCTGTCTCATTGTTTGTCTGTCTGTCTCATTTATTTATTTATTTATTTTATATCGAAGATAATGGAATAAGCATTCATGTGGGTTTTTTTACGTCTAGTCCCCATGTGTATGCGGTTTTTGTAATGGCCTACTCTTACGAAAAGCGGAACAGGATTTAACGTGGGCGCGAGATGTTCTGCTTGCGTTCGCACACGGGGCCTCAGTTTATAGTCTCATCCGAAGGACTTTGTTTGTCTGTCTGTCTCTTTGTTAGTCTGTCTGTCTGTTTTATTTATTTACACTGGTAGGTGGTGCAGAGCCAGCTGCTGACCAGGAACACCAGCCTGCACCTGTGTCCACAAACCAGTGCTATGAACAGTGCCGGACAACCCCTGACAGATGTGCTAGTTCTGGCTATGAGCCAGAGACTGAACTTGTTTCCACTCCAGCCCAAAGATGTTCCCTGTGCCTGGCTTCAAAAGGAGGAGCCCAGAATCAGACTGCTAGTGGTATGTAGAGTAATCAAAAATCTTATTGATCTAAAGGGCCATCTTGAAGAAAAAAAATCAGCAGACATTTTTTGTTTAACTGATGTTGTGTTGTGTTGCTTCTAGTCAAATGTATAACACTGCTGTGATGTAGGTGTTAAAAACACTACATGATTGGTCATCTAGTACATTTTCTTCTATTTTATTCTTGATTGTGGTTATCCAATACCAGGTAGAAATATTGAATGAAATTCTTAATCTGTCCCTGAGGGATAACCAGTGGTTTTGAGGAAATATGTTCAAATAACATGTCCTCACTATTGCTGAAGTTAGTTCAAAGACAAATCAGTTGTGAATAGAAACATTAGATCAGAAGAAAATAGAATAGTTCTTTCTTTTTTTGTGTGTTAGCAGCAACTGAAGTATGAGTATCATACTTGATTCTGAGGTGTCTTGCTCAAATAGCAACCCCTCTGTAGTCTAACGGATAGGGATTATGTTTTTTATTGAATGATCAGGAGAGATAGAGAAAAAGCCGATTCAAGCTCAACTACTTACTGTTTATCCAAAACCAGGCAACTTTTGGTCCGATTTGGCTTTGCCTCATCGAACCAAAAACTTGCATAGTTTTATATAAAAACTAAGCAGTTTACCTTGAATCGGCTTTTTCCCTATCTCTCTACTAAAACTGAAGGTAATACTAATTTATTTTTGACTTAGCATATGACCTCACACAAAATGCCACACCTTCAGGACACCTCTAAAAAATTGGAGGCTAGAGGGGATACTGGTACACAGAAAAAAGAGTTGAAGAGGGAGAAAGAAATGGGGTAGGAGACACACACCTCGCCCGCTGCTTGAATGACACACAGCACGCGTCGACCCTCAACACATGATAAGAGCGCCAATAGGCTTTTGACAACTGAATAACGGAGATTTCAATAGGTAGCGCTAGGGTGTCTCCCGCCCCCGGTAAGACATATCTAGACATGTTACTTACCTTTCCCCAATCACAAGACTAGATAGAATCAGCTGATTAGTAACAGTGACGACATTTCCGCTCAGAACTCTATGTTGTTAGCAACCGAGCCCTAGCTGTCTTGTCATTTCGCAGTGTGAAGTAGTGCAGTGAAGACGTGCGAGCTTTTCATTAAAAAAAGTGTTTGAATTTATCTTACCTGTACCTTGCTTAGTTTGTTAGGTAATGTCAGATATTTCATCAGAATCAGAACAACCTCTCACCCTACCTAAAACACAGGATCTGCGAGCTTCTCAATGAAGATTAGCATATGCTAGGTGCTGTGCCCCTAACGAAAATGTGTGGTTCTAAAATAGAAAAACGGTTACGCGTAACGGTGGAATTCCCCGT
>CM054168.1:24492061-24516591 GCA_028751875.1 Rapana venosa | reverse complement strand
ATCGTTTTCTCAACTCTCTATGTAAACTGTCATTATTATGCTTAGGATATATTTATATTTTTATATTTAGTATATTATCTAAATAAGTTTATTTTCCAATATTCTGAATGTTGTCTAAATAATTCTTTTAGTCATTCAATAATACGGCCCGAGTTACCTCCCTTAAATGTGAGGGTTGGTCTGATCTAGCAAAGAAAATCAATAATAATAACTTTATTAAGTCATATTGTTTGCTCATATTCATGGATATGATTGTTGAAGTATTGATCTTGACTTGATTCATTTCAACCACAATGAGAGTTCTCTAGTTTGTTGTAAATCAATATTTTTCGTCTATTGGTATAGGTACTGTATGTATTCAAATATTAACTGCTAGAAAAGCAGTTCTAATTTTTATTTAAGGAATCTATAATAAATCATAATTATTGTGCCATTGAAGAACATGTGGAATAAACTCTATTTAGATCAACAGAACAGCCCATATTAAGTAGTAGTAGATTGTAAGGCGTAAGTTGTACACAAATGTGCCAGTCCTAAAAGTTAGCTAACTGCTGTTCCTTGTTGTAAACAAGTTTGAATTGTCGAACTAAATTCTACCAAATGCAGACATAAAAATATAAATGTATGGTATGTTTTGGGTTTTGTTATGAATAAATATAAGATTGGAAGATGTTAGTATGGATAATTTGTAGTATTAGAGATCGTTATATTTTAGATTTGACAAACAGCTTTAAGAAGCTTGCTTGGGTGCAAGCAGACCAGAAACTGTGTTTTCACACGACTGGTTAATTAGGAATATCTCCTCTCATGGACATCTGTGGTTTATAATATGTATATGTATACAAACTGTGGTGCATATCCTTCTTTTTCTAGTCATAAAGTATTTAGTTTTGTTGAAGTTTAATGTTTTATTTCCGAAAGTTATAGTGTGCAGCTGTTAAAAGTATATCTAGTCGGAGGCTTTAATCGTTAATAGTTTGCAGCCAAATGATTTTTGTGCAAAATGCAATAATGCATCTTAATGCTTATACTTTCTAGTTTATTTTGATACATAATATGTCTAGTTTTGTTACGCGGACGGCAAGATAATCACCACTGAAGCTGCATGAGAAAACACAAAATCTCCTTCACCTTGGGCCAAATCGGCCCTCTTTGCAGTTCGCGTGGCAGGTATATATAGAGGGGTGGTTCGGGAGGCTAGAGAGAGAGGAGAGAAGGAGACAGGCTAGGCTACAGGCCAAGGAAGGCAGAGAGAGAGAGAGAGAGAGAGAGAGAAAGAGAGAGAGAGAGAGAGAGAGAGACCATTCCCCCACACAGCAGTAGATGGCTGAATAAAGAGGTGATAACCAAAGCTGCTGTCTTCCACTGAGTCTTCTTTTGCCTGGTTGCTGTGTTCCACTCTTTCCCTACCCTGCTTCTATCCTTGCCCCTCGGCATGGTCACATTTATTCTATTCTTTTTTTTTATTTTTTTTTTTAATTTTATATTTATTTTATCTGTCTCTTTGTTTAAACCCTTTGGTTTGTTGCTTTACAAGATTCAGCGCTGTATAAATACCATACATAATTAGTAGTAGTAGTATTAGTATGATTATTATTATTAGAACCAAAACGAAATTAACATTAACTCACCAAATTTAGAGATAGAAGAAATCAAAACAAAAACTTTTTTAAAAACCCATTAATATAAACTCACCAAAATTGGTGACGGTAAGATGAAGGGGGAACAATGAACAAATTTTATTTATAGATGGTTATAGAATAAGCATAACAATAGCTTTTTTTATATGCATCCAGCCCTCTGCGAAAAAACAAAAAGGAAACGAAAGTAGTTAACGTGGAATACATAGCATGAAGAACAAACAAACAAAAAGCCCACAAAAAAACTTACAAAACAACGTCAAGACTGACTCACCAAAATTAGAGATGGTTAAAAGAAGACAACAACAACAACAACGACGATACCAACAACAACACAATACCGACAACATTAACGCACCAAAAATAGAACAAAGCAACAACAAAAAAACCAAACAGGGACACCGCTTCACTCACCAAAATTGGAGATGGTTAGAACAAAGCAAAACGACAAAAACAACAACCACGACACCGCTTCACTCACCAAAATTGGTGATGGTTAGAACATTAGGACAGTGAATGCAGATCTACAAAGGAGGATCCAGGCTCTAGAGATGAGATGCCTCAGAAGACTCCTTGGCATTTCATACATGGACCACACTACCAACAACAAAGTCCTACAAACCATCACCCAACAAGTAAAGCACTACGAAAACCTGCTGACCACAGTCAAGAAAAGGAAGCTCAGATGGTACGGACATGTGACTAGATCAGATGGGCTGTCCAAAACCATACTGCGGGGATCAGTGCAGGGAAGAGAAGGCGAGGCAGACAGAGGAAGAAATGGGCAGACAACATCACTGAATGGACAGGGAAGAGCTTCTCCACAACCCAGGCACTTGCACACAACCGCCACAAGTGGAGCCAGCTGGTGCAACGTTCGTCAATGCAGTACCCTACGACCCCGGAGGGGGTTATGGGAGCAGATGAGATGATATGCAAACAAAACAAAACAACGAGAAAAAAAACAACCCTGACAGCGCTTCACTTAACAAAAATGGAGATGGTTAGAACAAAGCAAAACGAGGGGGAAAAACCCCACGACAGCGCTTCACTGACCGAAGTTGGTGATGGTTAGAAGAAAGCAGCTGTTGCCGGCTCTGCTTTCGCACAGCACCTCTCTCCGCACGTGGCCCTTGCTGTCGGCTCGGGTGGCCAGTCTGGCCACGTCCCCCTTCAGGTCAGTGAAGGTGTAGGGGTAGCAGTGAGCCAGGTAACAGGCGTCATCCTCGTGGGGAAACTCCTGTCCAGCAAAAACGGTGAACGTGTATTAATGATGATGATGATGATGATGATGATGATGATGATGATGATGACGATAATAATAATAATAATAATAATAATAATAAATAATAATAATGGTGATGATAATGATAACAACAATAATAATGATGATGATAATAATGATGATAATAATGCTAATAATAATAATAATGGTGATGATGATAATAATAATAATGAGATGATAATAATAATAATGATGATAATAATAAATAAAAAATAACAAACAAACAAAAATAATAATATTGGTGATGACGATGATAACAATAATAATAATGATAATAATAATAATAATAATAATAATAATAATAATAATAATAATAATAATGATAATAATGCTAATAATAATAATAATGGTGATGACGATGATAACAATAATAATAATAATAATAATAAAAATAATAATGATGATGATAATAATAATGCTAATAATAATAATGCTAATAATAATAATGCTAATAATAATAATATTAATAATAATAATGATGTGATGATGATGATAATAACAATAATAATAATAATAATAATGATGATAATAATAATGCTTATAATAATATTGCTAATAATAATAATGCTAATAATGCTAATAATAATAATAATAATAATAATAATAATAATAATAATAATAATAATAATGTATGGAATTTATATAGCGCTGAATCTTTGTAAAGCAACAAATCAAAGCGCTCAGATGACTTTTTTTTAATCGAGGATAATGGAAAAATAACAAGAGGAAGAAGAAGAAGAAGAATTAAAAAAAAAAATAATAATAATAATAATGATGATGATGATGATGTTGATGATAATGATGATGTATGGGATTTACATAGCGCTGAATCTTTGTAAAGCAACAAATCAAAGCTCTCAGATGACTTTGAAATTTTTTTTATATCGAGGATAATGGAATAAGCGCTCATGTGCTTTTTTACATCCAGTCCCCGTGTGTATGCGGTTTTGTCAATTTTCTCATCTGTTCCCACCACCGGCTCACAATGGCCTAGTCTTTCGAAAAGCGGAGCAGGATTTAACGTGTGCGCAAGATGTTCTGCGCGCGTTCGCACAGGTTCGCACAGGTTTATAGTCTCATCCAAAGGATGGGTATTCCCCCAGATGTGTGCTGTTTTCGTGATCTGTTGACCCGAGTTCGATTCCCGTTCAAGAGGATTTTTTCCTCTGGAGTTAACATCAGTGCCGACTCCACTCTCTCCTCAAAAGTTCTTCGGATGATACAAGAAACCGAGGCTCCCGTGTGCGAACGCACGCAGAACATCTTGCGCACACGTTAAAACCCGTTCCGCTTTTCGGAAGAGTAGGCCATTGTGTGCCGGTGGGAACGAATGACAAAATTGACAAAACTGCATACACACGGGAACTAGATGTAAAAAAACCCCACATGAGTGCTTTATTCCATTATCCTCGAAATAAAAGAATAAATAAATAAATAATTAAACTAAGTTCTAACATAATTTCTCTATTGAGATAACGAAGTATTCTTGAGTCTTGAAAACTGCAAATAATTGTTTATATAACATTACAATTAAGGCCAGAAGTGGAGTGGAAAAGATGTATGACCAAAATCATGATTGTTTAACAATTTGAGTTTATGATCGATTGATTATTTGTTTTAAAATTGATATCTTTTATTTCGAGGATAGTGGAATAAGAACTCATGTGCGTTTTTTTAACATTTTTTTATGTATTTATTTATTCTGTTATTCTCTTTATTCCAACCCACCATCTGCCATTCCAGCTGGTAGTGGTGGAGGGAGCGGGAGAGGAGGGGGCAGGAGAGGTGGTGGTGGTTCTTGGTGTAGGTGATGTGGTGGCCGCACCTCCTCCACCCCCGCCCTCCTCCCTCCGCCTCCCTCTCCGAGTACAGCAGTGGCCGCATGCCTGTACACACAGACAGACAGACTGACAGACAGACAGACAGACACACAGACTGACAGACAGACTGACAGACTGACAGACTGACAGACATATTGACTGATAGACACACAGACAGACAGACATACTGATCGACACTCTCCGAGTACAACATGGCAGCATGCCTGTAGCACACAGACAAGACAAGACTGACAGACAACATGAAGACACACAGACGACAGACAGACGATTGATTGACGACGACTAGACGATTGAACTGATAGACAACAGACAGACAGGACTATATATAGACAGACAGACAGACAGACATGACATGACTGAAGACAACGGATGAAGACGACTGACAGACAATGACAGATGACACAATGACAGACAGACATATGAAGACAACAGACAGATAATTGACTGAATGAGAAATCAGACGACAGACAACGGAGACAGACGAAAAGACAGATAGACAGACGATGACAGACTGGATTGACAGACGACTAGATTAGACAGAGATGACTGACTGAAAGACAGACAGATGACGAAAGATGACAGAAGACATATGACTGATAGACAGACAGACAATGACGATAAGACACACAGACAGACAGACATATGACTGACAGACAGAGACGATGAGAGACAGACAGCTGATGACGATAGACGAGATCAGACAGACTGATAGACAGACGAGACATATTGACATGATAGACACACGATCAGACAGATCATACTGACTGACATACAGACATACTGACTGATAGACAGACAGACATACAGACATACTGACTGATACACAGACAGACAGACATGTTGACTGATAGACAGACAGACAGACATATTGACTGACTGATAGACAGACAGACAGACATATTGACTGATAGACACACAGACAGACAGACATACTGACTGATAGACAGACAGACAGACTGACAGACATACTGACTGATAGACAGACAGACAGACAGACGGATTGATTGACAGACAGACAGACGGATTGATATAATGACTGACAGACAGACAGACGGATTGATATAATGACTGACAGACAGACAGACAGATTGACAGACAGACAGACAGACAGACAGACGGATTGATAGACTGACTGACAGACAGACAGACAGATTGACAAATTGACAGACAGACAGATTGACAGACTGACAGACAGATGAATTCACAGACAGACAGACAGATTGACAGACAGACAGACAGACAGACGGATTGACAGACAGACAGATAGATTGACTGATAGACAGACGGATTGACAGACGGATTGACAGACAGACAGATTGACAGATGGATTGACAGACAGACAGATTGACAGACATACGGATTGACAGACGACAGACAGACGGATTGATAGACTGACAGACAGACATACAGACAGATTGACAGACAGACAGACGGAATGACAGACAGACGGACGGATAGGCAGACAGACAGGCGGATTGACAGACAGACGGATTGATAGACAGATTGACAGACAGACTGATTGACAGACAGACAGACAGACGTATTGACAGACAGATTGACAGACAGACAGACAGACGGATTGACAGACAGACAGATTGACAGACAGACAGAGAGGCGGATTGATAGACCGGTGATAACATGATGATATTTGAATATAATGGTGATAATATGATGATAATATGATGGTATTTGAATATGATGGTGATAGTATGATGATATTGGAATGTGATGGTGATAATATGATATTTGAATGTGGTGGTGATAATATGATGATATTTGAATGTGGTGGTGATAATAGGATGATATTTGAATGTGATGGTGATAATATGATGATATTTGAATGTGATGGTGATAATATGATGATATTTGAATGTGGTGGTGATAATATGATGATATTTGAATATGACGATGATAATATGATGATATTTGAATATGATGGCGGTCATATGATAATACATGAATATGATGGTGATAACATGATGATCATAATAGAGAATTAACGTACAAATATGCCGAGAGAGAAAAAGAAAATGTAAGTGGTGTCACAAAATGGAAAACGAGTATCACTTGCTTGATGATTGTAAACAATATAATGATTAATTTTTTTAAAATCTAATATTAAAAATAAAACAAATGAATAACGCGGATAACAACGAGAATGTGAGTAAGTTGTTCAACAACGAGGACTATCTGTTTAGACATGATCAAATACGTGCATGATACTTTTTTTCTCCAGAAGAGCACGAGCAAAGACAAACTACATAAATCTAAAGAATCTACATCTTCTAGGAAATGTTGACTACGTTTATTACGTTTGGTGACAAATAAGTCTCGCTCTGACTTGGCTTGACTGACCCATACCACCCCAGTGGCCAAGAAGCTCTGTGGAGACTGGGAGAGAGGACCTGCATGCAGAGTACAGCTGCCTTCATCACAAAGACTGACTGAGCTGTCTACCTTCTTTTTCTTCTTCTTCTTCTTCTTCTTCTTCTTCTTCTTCTTCTTCTTCTCTCTCTCCTCCTCCTCCTCCATCTCCTCCTCCTCCTCCATCTCATTCTTCTTCTTCTTCTTCTTCTTCTTCTTCTTACTATTTTTGTCAAACTGAGAAAGGTCAAGGTAAACCTGTCCCATAACCTATACGGCCATAAAGGGAGCAAGGCGTCAGAGACCTCAATTTTTGAAGGGGCCAGCATATTGAGAGCGGTAGCGCCCATCTCCTCTCTCTCTCGCTGCTTTACCTTCCCCTGACCCTAAAGAGGGCAGGTACCCATTTACAGCTGGGTGAACTGGGGGGAACTGTACTGAAGCCAAGGCGCGCAAACGGTCACCCATCCAAGTGGTAACCACCACGCTCGACGCTGCTTAACTTGGCTGGGGGAAAGCGAGTGCTCCGACCACTGAGCTATGCCGTCTCCTTTTCAGAGGACGTGAGGAGGAGGAATGGCCGGCAGTGGCCACTGACCGTAGTTGTAGAGGCTGTCGGGTTTGAGGAGGTTGACGATGAGGAACTTGTAGGTGAGGCCTGGCTGGGCGTGGTGCACACGGAAGAAGAACCACTGGGTGTGTCTGCTGGTGTACAGGTCAGTCTGCAGCACCAGCTCGTAGTCGTACATGCCTCTTGAAGGAGAAACGAACGAGCAGCAAACATCAGGCAATGATTATAGTGTGTTGTGTGTGTGTGTGTGTTAGTGTGTGTTTGTCGTGTTGTGTGTATGTGTGTTGTGTGTTGTGTTTGTGTTGTGTGTTTTGTGTGTGTTGGTTTGTGTGTGTGTGTGTGTGTGTTTGTGTGTGTGTTTGTGTGTGTTGTGGTGTGTGTGTGGGGGGGGGGGGGAGGGCTGTGAGTATGTGTGTGTGTGTGAGAGAGAGAGAGTGGGGGAGAGAGAGAGAGGGAGGCAGGGAGGGAGAGGGAGGGAGAAAAAGAGAGAAGAGAGAGGAAAAGAAAGAAGAGGGAGGGTGGAGAAAGAGATAGAGGAGAGAGGGAGAGAAAGAGAGAGAGAGAGAAGAGAGAGAGAAGAGATAGGGAAGGAGAAAGAGGGAGAGGGAGGGAGGGAGAGAAAGAGAGAGAGAGAGAGAAAAAGAGAGAGAGAGAGAGGAGAGAGAGAGAGAGAGAGAGAAGAGAGAGAGAAGAGAGAGGAGAAAGAGGAGAGAGAGGGAGGGAGGGGGAGAGAGAAAGGGAGAGAGAGAGAAAGAGGAGAGGGAGGGAGGGAGGGAGAGAGAAAGGGAGAGAAAGAGAAAGATAGAGAGAGAAAGTGTGTGTATGTGTGTTAGTGTGTGTGTGTGTTTTGTGTGTGTGTTTTTGTGTGTGTCGTGTTGTGGTGTGTGTGTGTGTGTGTGTGTGTGTGTGTGTGTGTGTGTGTGTGTGTGTGTGAGTGAGTGAGTGGTGTGTGTGTGTGTGAGATATATATATATATATAAAGAGAAAGACAGATTCGAATTCGGATTCGGAATGTTTATTCATGTAAAGGCCATTGCCCCTAATGAAGGGGTAGAGTATACAGGTAATATTAATGAAATCACTCAACATACACACACATTAACAAACTTTACTAAGTCAGCACTGATCGTAATTTGAATGCCTTATATAAGTAGATCGATACATTTCGGACAATATTTTCGTTCATAGATGACAAAAGTAAACACAGGCGAAACTGGCAAGGGTATTTGTAAAATTTCAATGGTATATACCGTGCTCTTAGCTTACTGAGAATCGGGCAACACAACATGAAATGTATTTCATCCTCATTTCCACTTTTACACAATGGACAAGTCAAATCCAATTCAGAATATGTTTTGTAGCGATGTTAGTGTGTACTAATTTCTTAAATGCCAAATCTAAACCTGGTCATAATAAATTTCAAATGTTTGTCTAGATCCATTTTCAGATATGTTTTCCTGTCATGAACACCGCAAAAAGTTCTATAGATGCTAAACCTCTCACTGTTGTTAACGTGGAAGTCCCATTCTTGCCATCTGCTTAAGATCAATCTTTCTTTAAACTGGTATAAAAACTCTTTAACATTTTGAACACCTCCATTTTCCCATACATACCCAAAACCATTTTCATATAATCTACAACGAATATTTGATACCCAGTTTCTTTTGCCTCTTACATCCAACTCATATAGCATTTTATAAGCTTTCTTTGGTAATCTAACATCTTCCATCACTACTAATTTTAACCAATAACGAATACAGCGTATAACAGAGATAATATAAATAGGATATCTGTTCGTTTCACCATAAACGAAGTCATTTGGGGTTCTCCTTTCAACCCCCAGAAACTTTTTCAATGCAAACAAATGTACTTGTTCACACTGACGAGCTGCATTATCCAGACCCCAAAGTTCTACCCCATACAAATCAATAGGTGCAACCTGTGAATCAAACAGTTTTAAAAACAATTCTAAGCTGCTGTTATTCAGGGATCGAAGTTTTCTCATGATGTATATGACAGCATTCTTGGCTTTACTACTAAGGTCGTTACATGCTAATGTGAAACTAAGTCTTGTAGAAAATAATATACCTAAATATTTGTATGCATTTACCACAGGGATTTCAACACCAGTGTATTTCCATGTTTCCCTTGCTGAAAGATGGCCACCTTTTCTAAATACAATTATTTTACTTTTATCTAAGTTTACCGTCAAATCCATAGAATATGCTGCTCTTTGTAAAGTATTCAGTTGCGTTTGTAAACCAATAACTGTTTCAGCTAATAAAACCATATCATCTGCTAAAAGCAAAATGAAGAGTTCAAGATAATCGTTATTAAATAAAGCCCCATGTCTTCCATTTTCAATAACCTCAGTAGCAATCTCATTGATGAATAAGGAAAATAGAATTGGACTACAAACGTTACCTTGTTTTACACCATAAGTACAGCTAATTAAATATATCAGTTTTAAACCACATCTAACTTTAACTTTAACACTATTGTACATACTTTTGATACAGTTAAACATTTTACCCGTTATTCCATTTTTTATGAGAATCTGCCAAAGAATACCCCTATTTAAAGAATCAAAAGCCTTCTCAAAATCTATGAAGGCTACATATAATTTCCTGTTACAAGAGAACTGTTTTTGAACAAAAGACAACAAAGTGAACATGTGATCAGTAGTTGAATAATTCCTTTTAAAACCAACTTGATGTTCTCCAGTGATATTGTTTTCCTCAACCCATTCTTGTAAACGATGGTTTATGATTGTACTATAAATCTTACTACTAATGTCACTTAAAGTAATGCCTCTATAATTATTAGGGTTATTATTATCACCTTTTTTGTACAAAGGAAGAACAATGCCTTCTGTCCATTTTTGTGGAAAAACACTTTTTTTGAAATAAAGCATTGAAAAACAATACAAAGAATTCAATAACATTGTCACCTGCATTTTTAAACAATTCTCCAATAATCCCATCTGGACCAGCTGCTTTTCTGTTCTTTAGTTTTCTAAATGCTAACATGACCTCTTCTTTTGAAATAGGTCGGTTAAAATAGGTATCAGAGTCATCAGACTGTACATGATCTTCTTCATGTGTTTCCTTTTCAAGTAGATTTTTGAAATGATGATACCATTTCTCAACTGTAATATTATTACTAATAAATTTTCTCTTAAATTAACATTTGCGCACATTTGTCCAGAACTGCTTTTGATCTCGAACTGATGACAAGAGCTTATCTAACAATGCATTATTATGTTGTTTTTCCTTGAGCTTTAACATGTGTTTATACTCTCTTCTTGCAACGCAAAAATCATGGCGGCTACTAGCATCACTTGACTGTCCAGCTACTTTAAAGAGTTTACGTAAGTTTTTCCTGGCCATTCTGCATTCACTATCATACCAGTCATCCATCTGTCGGTCTGTCTTGTCTCTAAATTGTTTTGTCATACAGCCAGCATTTTGTATCAGACAATGGTTGAAAACGGTTAATGCTTCGTCAATATTATGGTCAATAAGGCTTACAGCTAGTTCTAACATTTTCTGAGTTTCCTCACTTTGCATTAATGAAATAAACGTTTCCTTTTTATTTTCATCCCACACAAGCTTATTTATCGTTAGGTTTTCATTACAGATATTCGGTCTCACATCAGTTCTGTCACAAAGGCTTAAACAAAGTTTCACAGGCATATGATCTGAGTCAAATCTGTCTTTAACTGTAAGCTGGCATAAGGTAAAAGGAAAGGTAAAGGAGTCCCATAACCTATAAGGTCGTAGGGGAGCGAGGCGTCAGAGACCTCACTTCTCTAGGGCCAGCATATTGAGGGCGGCGCCCATCTCCTCTCCCTCGCTGCTTTACCTTCCCTGACCCTAAAGAGGGCAGGTACCCATTTACAGCTGGGTGAACTGGGGGAACTGTACTGAAGCCAAGGCGCGCAATCGGTCACCCATCCAACTGGTAACCACGCTCGACGCTGCTTAACTTGGCTGTGGGAAAGCGAGTGCTACGACCACTGAGCTATCCCGTCCCTTGGGCATAGAGAGTGAAAAACAACAAATACATCACTTGACATTATGACATAATCATTAACACTACTGCCGGAATCTGAGATGTATGTATAGCAACCTAAAGGGTCGCCCTCACATACACCATTAAGAATACATAAATCAAAAGTTACATACAGAGAGACAGAGAGAGCGAGAGAAGAGAGAGAGAGAGAGAGAGAGAGAGAGAGAGAGAGAGAGAGAGAGAGAGAGATGAGAGAGAAAGAGAGAGAGAGAGAGAGAGAGAGAGAGAGAGAGAGAGAGAGAAGAGAGAGAGAGAGAGAGAGAGAGAGAGAGAGAGAGAGAGAGAAGAGAGAGAGGAGAGAGAGAGAGAGAGAGAAGAGAAGCGGGAGGGAGGGAGAAAAAGAGACTTTTTAATTTAATTTTTTTAATTTATTCTTTTATATCGAGGATAATGGAATAAGCACTGGTATGATTTTTTACATCCAGTCCCCGTGTGTATGCGGTTTTGTAAATTGTCATCTGTTCCCACTGTTCCCATTAGCAACAATAGAAATGGACATATCAGAGAAAAAGCCAAGTAGAATGCAACATGCTTTTAGTGTACATCATTCTGATGATTATAACTGATGTTGGTTTTGTTGAGTCAAATAAGTCTGCAGGACTTAAATGGCAAAAAAATAGTCTGAATCTGAATCTGAATCTTGTACCATCCTAAGACTGGAGTTGAGGTGTCACAGATAGATCTACAAGTCCATCTGTCTTGGGCCATGCACTCAACTAGCCAAAAGCCTGTTCACTTTGACGTCATCTGTCCCAGTCAGTCAATTTTTTACGTCATCTGTCTGTTGACGTCTTGATCTTCCTCTGTTTCTCTTTCCTGTAATTCTTCCTTTCGGCACTGTTTTGGGTATGACAGTCATGTCTCATTGTATAGCTATGAATTATTTTTCATTTCACCACTTTAGTCACGAGATTTCTCTGCGTGAAATTCGGGCTGCTCTCCCCGGGGAGAGCGCATCACCACAAGAGCAGCGCCACTCTTTTTTTGGTCTGCATCTGTATTTGTTTCCCTATCAGAGTGGCTTTTTTCTAAGAATTTTGCCAGGGACAACTCCCTTGTTGCTGCAGGTTCTTTTACGTGCGCTGAATAATTGTGTGTAACACACGGGATCTCGTTTTATCGTCTCATCGAAAGACTAGCGCCCAGACCTCCACTCATGAATGGGGGAAAAGTTTCAGGCCCAAACGGGATTCGAACCACCGCACACTTCCGACCCGGACTTTTCACATTCTAGACAGGCGCGTTACCTCTAGACCACTGATCCACATGTTGGCGGTTATCTATCTATCTATCTATCTATCTATCTATCTGTCTATCTGTCTATCTGTCTATCTATCTATCTATCTATCTATCTGTCTGTCTATCTGTCTATCTATCTATCTATCTATCTATCTATCTATCTATCTATCTATCTATCTAACTGTCTATCTATCTATCTATCCATCTATCTATCTATCTATCTATCTATCTATCTATCTATCTATCTATCTATCTATCTATCCATCCATCTATCTATCTATCCATCTATCTATCTATCTGTCTATCTATCTATCCATCTATCTATCTATCTTTCTATCTATCTCTTTCTCTCTCTCTCAATATATATATATATATATATATATATATATATATATATATATATATATATATATATATATATATATATATATATATTCAGTTTTGCCAGCTTTCTGCAGAATCATTTCGAAGGCTTCTAGACATCTGTTCAGCTTTTCCTTTGCAAAACTGTCCATGCTCAAGCTCAGTAGAAAACTATCGGATAATTATGATTATGGTGCATTTCACTCAACCTTTTTCTTAAAGCAAAAGTCTTGGTCTTGACTTCAAGATAGTCTTCATCTTTAAAAAAAGGTGGATTTACCTTGAGCTTATTTTCGGCAGTAATAGGTAAGATGCCTCCCTCCCCTACGATCATATAAGCTATGGGACACCTTTACTTTTTAATAAGAAGGTAAGGATGTTCCCATAACCTATGTGGTGGTAGGGGAGCGAGGCATCAGAGACCTCAGCTTCCCTCAAGGGCGGCGCCCATCTCCTCTCCTTCGCTGCTTTACCTTCCTTGACCCTAAAAACGACCGCATAGGTTATGGAACAACTTAACCATTACATTTTTTCTCTTTTTATTTTTACTGACGGATCCATTTCCAGAAGCTCTGCTCCATCCATACCACATTCACTGAATCTTTGTTTCAATAATATTTATTAAAATAAAGGGGGGGGGGGTAACTCCTAAACTGTTTCACTGCACTTACATCCTTCTGGCTTGTCGTAGATTTCCACACTCGAAGCGGGATTCGAACCCCAGGCTGGGACACAGGCCCTCTGTGACGTCTTTGGGGGCACATTCTCGGGGACTTTTCTCCGAGTCGTACACTACAAGAGTGCCCCGCCACTTGCCTTGGTAACGCGTCACCTGGTTGTCCACCCTTCTGTCACTCTCTGCAAGAAAAGAGAAGAAAAAGACCAGAGGCGTGTGTGTGTGTGTGTGTGTGTGTGTGTTTGTGTGTGTGTGTGTGTTTGTGTGTGTGTGTGTGTGTGTGTGTGTGTGTGTGTGTGTGTGTGTGTGTGTGTGTGTAATATCTTCAGTTTAACGGGCTATTCACGTTTAGTGATTTTAGAGGCGTGTTGTGTGTGTGTGTGTGTGTTCAAATTCATTTCACGTCTTTTCACAGTTGTGATATTAGACGGGGTGTGGGGGGGTGGGGGGGGGGGGGAGAGAAGGAGGGTGTATGAGTGTCATGGGAGGAGGGTGTAGTTGGTACTGTACAGGAGACGGAATTTCAGGGGATCAATGCATGCAAAATGATAAACAAAATTTTAAAATTAAAAATATAGAAAAGCAACAACGAAATATAATAGGAGAAAAAAAATACCGTTACATTACTAACCTATTGAACTACAATAAACAACAGGAAAATGCAATTCTAACAATTTCTAACAAAATCAGTAATTCCAATGAAAAATGTAAATACAATTTTACCTACTGAATTTCACGTGAAAAAACCCAAACCTATCTTAATGTGTGTAACCCCCTCCCCTGCCCTCAAAAGAAACCCAAGAAGCAACTCCCCCCCCCCCTCCAACCCCCCCCCCTCCCCCCAAGAAAAAAGCTCAACCCTTAAAACAAGAGCGAGAAACACCCAACAACAGCCAAAAACCCAATTACAAACACAATATCTCTACCCCCCTCCCATGAAGCAAACAAGATAAACAATAGGAATGCAACAACTGTGAAACAGGAGGCATATAGCAAAGAAAAAAGGATGATAATTTTTTTTAATCTAACAAGCTCGAAAAAATAATTTCTGGACTAGAGCGTCTTTGAAGTCCAAAGCAATCACAATAACAAACCAACTGGACTATGTATAAGCGATCTAAAAAAAAAGTCGTACATAAGTGACAGACTGCTAAATATTGCTGATGGAGAGGATGCCATCAAAACGAAATGTGCCCTTTTAAACTGCGGCATGTTAATATATGATCTGCTGCTATATTATTACCCCATATGCAAAAAGCATTTCCAGCATATTTTTTCTTGAAGCAATTCAATTTCCATCTACAAGCTAAGGAAACAATCTGCGTTGAACAGTATACATCATGTTCTCGTATTTTGACGAAAGACTCAAATTTACGTAATTCTTTGTGTGCGTCTAGACAACCAGGTCTCCTTTCCTCACACTGAAATAACTTTTGTTGTGATTTTATTACAATATGATAACACTCTTGTAATGAAAAGGGGAGTACTAATTGTGTCACCTATGATAAGCCTTTCGCTCCTTTTTTTGCAAGAATGTCAACTTTTTCATTGTAGTAAAAACCACTGTGCGATGGAATCCAACAGAAAGTTATTTCTGATCCGTTTAATGATAAAAGATGATCAAATGGCATATTTCAATGACGACTTCAGATCTAACATGTGTGTGTGTGTGTGTGTGTGTGTGATATCTTCAGTTTAACGTCCATTCACATTTAGTGATTTTAGACGGGAAAAAGTAATCTAACCAAGAGAATGCAAACAATAACAGAAAAAGTGTCAGATAACAGTACTGAATAAAAACTAACTTTAACATACTACAAACACTGATTTATCAGACTTTAACACAATGTCCAACAGTAACGATGGTTTAGACAAAATCTGATCCAGTGACAAACTTGGTACAGCAGGTAAAATGCTTTTAAATGTCCACAATAAAAAATAACATGACTATTGGTAATCTTCTCCCCACAAATGCAGTTTACATCTTTCACGTATTTTGTCCTGAAAACATTTAGTTTAAATCTGTACATAAGGGATAACGACATAACACATAGCGCGCCGCGCGCGCGCGCGCGCGCGCGCGCGCGTATGTGTGTGTGTTGGGGAGGAGGGTGGTTTTTTTTTATATCAAGGATAATGCAATAAGCACTTATGTGCTTTTTTACATCCAGCCCCCGTGTGTTATTCAGACTGTCTGTGTATTTTGTGCGTTGTCTTCCTCTGTCTTTGGTACCACAAATCTTTCCACACAATATTTGCTTTTCCATTCCATCAGCTCTGTTTATGTGCCCAAAAAATTGTAGTTGTCTATTTCTGATGGTTTTGAGTAGGGATCTTTTGTACCCGGCCATATCCATTACTTCTTCGTTTGACTTCTTTTCAGTCCATGATATTCTCATAACTCTTCTGATGTACCACATTTCTGCTGCTTCAAGTCTTCTTTCGAGGTCTTTTGTCAGCGTCCAGCATTCACATCCGTACAGAAGGATGGACCATATGTAGGCTTTCAGAGTGTTGATTTTGATGCTGAGTATTATTTCTGTTGGTAAAAATGGGCTTCATCTTGGTGAATGTGTCTTTAGACAAAGCAATTCTCTTCTATATTTCTGTGTCGCATCTGGCGTCTGGAGTTATTGCGAAGCCCAAGTATTTAAAGGGGCACACTTGCGAAAAGCGTGTGTGTGTGTGTGTGTGTGTATGTGTGTGGGTGGGTGGGTGTTTTAGTTTGTTTGTTTCATGTCTATTCACTACTGGGTGATTTAGACACACACACACGCATTCATACCACAACACCTAGACACACCCCCCTCTCTCTCTCTCTCTCCCTCTCTCTCTCTCTCACTACACAGGGAGACCTTAGCACGAGCCGCACGGGATTTAGCGACTCTTCGTGATCTCCTGCAGTTTTACCTTGGCTGACAGTGTGTGTGTGTGTGTGTGTGTGACAGAGACTTGGCACAAGAAAGGCTGGAATGTCGAAACAAATCTGGACAGTACAGAGTTTGGTGTTTGGCTGGCTGTACATTATGAAGATCACTGCCGTGGTTTCCATGTCATGTAATTGCCTCGTCGCGCTGTGCTGCGACGATTCCCTGCTGTATGAGCTTAATCTGCTTAACGGCAATAACATTCCGTTATCGTTATCTCTCTCTCTCTCTCTCTCTCTCTCTCTCTCTCTCTCTCTCTGTATCTCTCTCTCTCTCTCTAACTCTCTCTCTCTCTCCTCTCTCTCTCTCTCTCTCTCTCTCTCTCTCTCTCTCTCTCTCTCTCTCTCTCTCTCTCTCCTCTTCGGAAGAGTAGGCCATTGTGTGCGGGTGGAAACAGATGAGAAAATTTACAAAACCGCATATACACGGGGACAGGCTGTAAAAAAGCACATGAATGCTTATTCCATTATCTTCGATATAAAAGAATAAATAAATATACATATATAAATTATATTTTTCATATATATATATATATATATATGTATATATATGAATGAATACATACAAAATGCATACATACATACAAACATAAATCCCACAATTAATTGCAGTAAATGTTTTATAGGAGAAGAATTTATAACTTTAGCACCTAATTTTCTGAATTGCTGGGGTTCATATAAAAGTGTGTGTGTGTGGTTATTTATTTATTTATTTATACCGAGGATAATGGAATAAGCACTCATGTGCTTTCTACATCCAGTCCCCGTGTGTATGCGGTTTTGTAAATTTTGTCAGCTGTTCCCATCGGCACACAGTGGCCTACTCTTCGAAAAGCGGAACAGGATTTAACGTGTGCGCATTATGTTCTGCATGCGTTCGCACACGGGGCCTCGGTTTATAGTCTCATCCGAAGGATATATATATAAATAAATCTATATATGTGTGTGTGTGTGTGTGTGTGTGTGAATGAATACATACAAAATGCATACATATATACAGAAATAATATCCCACAATTAATTACAGTAAATTTCTTATAGGAGAAGAATATATAACTTCAGCAACTGATGTTATGAATTGCTAGGAGTTAGTTTATTTTCTGTGATATTACTGATAATTATTCTTTTTGATTTTTTGGTAAAATTCCAGTCTGCTTGTTTTAGTTCTTTGTTCGATTTCGTTTTACGACTCTTCACTAAATGTGATATTAGACACAAAAAGGCTAGGGGTGAGGGGATGGGGGATCTGGGAGTTGGTTAGAGGGGTAATTTACTAAATCAAAATAGTAATTAATTAATAAACAAGTAAGAAAATGCAAATCTAAAGTGACGCTTAAGTTCAGAACATTAACATCACAATTTCTAACAGAATCTCACCAATAAACAATAAAACGATATTTTTAACTGTAACCAACAAGAGAAAATATATAGTCCATAGGAAGATAGTGTCTTTCACTCACTCACTCACTCATCCCTTGGTCGGGACAACCGTTGGGGTACCCGCACGGACGCTGCAAGTGGACCGCAAAATGGTTCTGTCCTGGGCTGTTTTCAGGAGGCTTGGTACAGTGAGGCCGGTCCACTCCTTGATGTTGGATATCCAGCTTTTGCGTGGTCGTCCCTGCCTCCTTGCTCCTTCCACCATTCCCTGCAGGACTGTCTTTGACGGCTGTTATCCCTTGATGTGGGGCCAAACCATTTCAGTTTCCTCCGTTTGACTGTATCTAGAATGGTTCTTGTTTCCCAGCCATTGCCTCGATTGCTGCCAGAGTAGTCATTGGTTTTGCGGTCTCTGTAGGTGATGTTCAGGATCCCCCTGGGCACTTCATCTCAAAGGCTTGAATGCGACGTTCTAAATCGGCAGTAAGTGTCCATGCTTCACAGCTGTAAAAGGGCAATGGATGTGACGAGTGCCTTGTAGAGTCTGACCTTTGTGGGGTTGATGTTGTGGTTTCTCCACACTTTGCCAGCTTAGTCATGGAGGAGAGTGCCACAGAAAAGTCTGATCTTCACCTCTTGTGTGCTCGTGCCTTCTTTGGTGATGACTGCTCCAAGGTACTTGAAAGTTTCCACTCCTCTAGTGTCTCCCCACTCATTTTGATGCTGGTGGGAGTGGTGGTGTGGTACTGTTCACTAGGATCTTGCTTTTTTCCCGTGCTGATCTCCATACCGTGGGCATTGGCTGATGTTTCCAGTCTGGTGGTGAGATCCTGGAGTTCTTCTTCACTGCGGCCCATGAGATCAATATCGTCTGCGAATCGAAGATTGCAGACGGGCCTTTCCCTCCTTTTGTGATTGTGGTCTTGAAGCCAAGGAGGGCCTCTGCATGATGTTCTCAGGAACACGTTGAAAAGAACGGGGGTAGCGGGCAGCCTTGTCGAACTCCAACTGAAGTCCGGAAGAATCCCCGTTTTCTCCCCCCATGAGGACTGCACTGTGGGAGCTGTCATACAGCCCCGGGAAATGATTTGAATCAGGTCCTCGTCGAAGCTATAGTCTCTCATGATTTTGCCACAGGTTTCTTCCCACACTCGATCGAAGGGCCCTTCTTGAAGTCAATGAAGTTGTTGTAGAGCTGTAGTGATGTTGGAGATGCTTCTCTATGAGCATTCTGATTGTTGAAGATCTGTTCGACAGTGCTTCGCCCTGGTCTGAATCCTGCCTGTTCTTTGATAGGATTTCTTCTGCTTGGGGTTTTCAGTTGTTCAAGGAAATGCGTAGCATAACTTTGCTTGGATGGCTTATCAGCCGATTGTTCTGTAATTTTGGCATTCTTCGGGTTTCCCCTTCTTTGGAAGTGGAAAAAATTGATGGATTGGGTCCACTGTTCAGGCCACTCTTTGCTGGTCCAGATGCGTTGGCAGATGATGTTAATGCCTTGATCATCTCGGGGCCCTCCGTTCTTGATGAGCTCAGCCGGGAGGGTTGTCAATCCCTGGTGACTTGCCTCCTTTCAGGGATCTTACTGCTTCTTCTACTTTTCCCCCAGCACCTGTGTGCTTTCAGGATCTGTGGTCTGGGATCTTGCTCGTGAAGTTTGTTGGGATCAGCCTTCAGCTTGTAGTTGTACAGGTCTCTGCAATATTCTGCCCCATTCTTCATGATAGTGGCGCTCTCTGTAAGGACTGACCCTTCTTTGTCTTCAATAACGGAGGTCTTTGGCTGCGGGGACTTGGTTAGTACCTTGATGGTCTGGTACGCTCTTTGCTGTCTCCTTTTGCCATTGCCTTCTCAACCTTGGAGCATTGTTTGACATCCATTTCCCCCATGGCCTCAGTCATTCTTTCTTCTTGATTGGGACCTGTTGACTGTTCTATACCTTCGGCCGTTTCTGGGTTTTTGTTCTTCACTGGCTTTAGCTCCCTACGTTGGTCGCACAGGTCCAGGATATCGTTGGTAACCCAGGGTTGGTTTTTTTTTCCTCTCTTTCCCAAGGATCTCCAGCGTGTCTCCTGAATGGTCTTGCTGAGGTCTCAGTGAGGTTGTTGATGTATCTTGGAGGAAATTCAATGCTGCAAATCTGCCCCCTTCTCAGTTTAAAGATTTCAGCGACTTCGGGCCCTTTCAGCTTTTCCATGTTGAACTGCAGACGGGGATTTCTCTTCTGGTTCTTGGTCTCCAGCTTGATCTGTAGGGTCATGAGTACCATGTCGTGGTCACTACCAATATCAGCGCCAGGGAAACTTCTTGTTTGGGCTTTGTTGATGCTCGACTTAAATCGTTTGGGGACCAAGATGTAGTCAATCTGGTTATGTGTCTTTCCATTTGGTGAGTGCCACGTCGTTCTTCTTGATGTCTTGTGGGGGTATAAGGTGTTGGCGACAGAGTCAGAGTCAGAGGTGTTCCTCTGCTACTGGTAACCTGTAACCCAGTACTACCTGTCTCAGTGGGGAGATAACCCGACCCAAAAATCCCCAGCTATGGGAAAATAGCAGCTTGGAGAGGAGATGGGCGCCGCCAAGCAATCCACGCCCACAGAAATACCTACATGGACAACACTGCAAGGAAAGACATGCCGGATCGGTTGAGGCCCGGAATACCAACAACCGCGCCTTCCATTGGAGCGTTCCAGGATGGAGGTTGGAAAATATGCGACTGGGACGCAAACTACAGCTATCAAACTCCAGGCTGAAAGGACCATCATTAGTACATGGAACATCCGTACCTTACACGCATGTGGGAAGCTCCAAGAGCTAAACCCGAACTTCGAATAACGAATGGGACTACTGGGACTGGCCGAAGTCCGTTGGGTCGGATTCGGCCGAAGCAAAATAAGAGGAGGATCACAAAAATATGGTATAGTGGCGACGACTCCAAACACAAACGGAGTAGGATTTCTTGTCAACAAGAAGAGGACTAACAGTGTCATCAGCTGTACCCCAATTTCAAGCAGACTGATCTCCATGCGTGTCGCAGCAAAACCACACAACATGACCATCATACAAATCTATGCACCCAAAATCAGACTACGATATGAAGCAATCGAGTGTTTCTACGAAGATTTGGAGAGCGCCATCAAATCAACTCCAAAGAAGGACTTTCTCGTGATCCAGGGCGACTGGAATGCCAACATCGGACCTGACGCTTATGACCAATGGCCAGGGACAGTAGGCCGTTTTGGCGTGGACGAAACTAATGATAGAGGTCGCAGACTTTTGGAATTCGCAAGCAGCCACAATCTTACTGTCGCCAACACCTTATAGTGTCTTTAGAGTTCATGAAAATGATAATAATTAACCAACTGGACTGTGCAATAACGATTTGAAAAATATATCTCAGTAGAAGATCACTGAATATCGCCGATGACGTTGACGAGGTAAGAACAGGTATGCAGCTTTTTAGCATGCTGCATATCAAGATATGATCGACAGTTACACTATGGCCACATATACAAGAGTCATGCCCAACTTATTTTGTCTTCAAACAGTTCAGTTTCCATCACTAAGCTAGAGAGACAATTTGTTTTACAGGATAAGAATAAGTTTTATGTCCTTTAACAAAAGATTCAAATGTTATCATTTCTTCTTATACATCTAGACAACCAAGTCTCTTTTCCTCACACTGGAATAACTTTTGCTGCGTTTTTTGAACGAGGTGATAACATTCTTATAGTGACAGATAGAGCTTTAAACTTGCCACATCTGTTAATCTTTTTGCCCCTTTTTTCGCTACAATGTCAACTTTTTCATTGTAATATATAGCAGAATGAGATGGAATAGTTCTTTGTTGATTCCAGAACGTAACGTGTTTTTGACGTAAATCAAATAGTTGACGTAAATCAATTCTAAGCTTTTTTTTTTTTTAAAGTATTAAATGTTGATTGAATGTTCCATAAGTGCCCAAGCCCTAAGTTATGAATAATGTTTTTGACTAACATTATCGGGGGGGGGGGGGGAGGGGGAGAGAGAGAGAGAAAGAGAGAGGGAAAAGAGAGAGAAGAGAAGAGAGTGTGTGTGTGTGTGTGTGGTGTGTGTGTGTTGTGTGTGTGTGTGGTGTGTGTGTGTGTGCGCGCGGCGTAGTTTTTCAGTTTAACGTCCTTCACCGAAAAGTGTTTATTTATTAGTTTTTTTAATTTTTATCGAGGATAATGGAATAAGCACTTATGTGCTTTTTTACACCCAGTCCCCGCGTGTATGTGGTTTTGAAAATTCTGTCATCAGTTTCCACCGGCACACAATGGCCTACTCTTTCGAAAAGCCGGACAGGATTTAGCGTGTGGGCAAGATGTTCTGCGTGCGTTTTGCACACGGGGCCTCAGTTTATAGTCCCATCCGAAGGACTTTTGGGAAAGGGTGCAGTTTGCACTGATGTTAAATCCAGGGGAAAATATCCCCTTGAACGGGAATCGAACCCCGGGGCGTCAGAAAAGCGAGCGCAATGTTTTTTGACCACTAGGGTATCCCGTCCCCTTGTTTTTGTGTAGTTTTTGGGGGGGGGGGGGGGGGGGGGGGCAGTGCGTGCCTTCCACTGCCCGTAATGACAGGTGTGATATACAGGCCTGGTTACCGAAGTCCTTCGGAGGAGACTATAAACCGAGGCCTCGTGTGCGAACACATGCAGAACATCTTGTGCACACGTTAAATCCTTTTCCTCTTTTCGAAAGAGTAGGCCATTGTGTGCCGGTGGGAACAGATGACAAAATTTACAAAAAAAAACCCCCAACACACGGGGACTGAATGTTAAAAAAGCACGTGAGTGCTTATTCCATTATCCTCGATTAAAAGAATAAAATAAATAAATAAATAAATCATCATAAATGGAATTTATATAGCGCTCTATCTTGCACAGACAAATCAAAGCGCTTGCACGCAACTCATTCTGACACAGTCATGCAACCAACAGCAAATAATAGTTCTAACACGTCCAAAATTAATGTGCGTGCGCGTACACACACACACACACCACACACACACACACACACACACACACACACACACACACACACACACACACAACATGTCCTTCGGATGAGACTATAAACCGAGGCCCCGTGTGCGAACGCCCGCAGAACATCTTGCGCACACGTTAAAATCCGTTCCGCTTTTCGTAAGAGTAGGCCATTGTGTGCCGGTGGGAACGGATGACAAAATTGACAAAACTGCATACACACGGGGACTGGATGAAAAAAGCACATGCATGCTTATTCCATTATCCTCTAAATAAAAGAATAAAAAAATAATAAAATAAACGCAAAACACACACACACACACACACACACACACACACACCACACACACACACACACACACACACCACACACACACACACACACACACACACACACACACACACAGAGGTTATACACTTTGGCAGGGTGATGGAAATTTTGGCTGTTGAAAAGCAGGGCTAGCAATGAATTGAAACAGGAGAGGAAAATCTTAGGTTTGAAACGAATGTCTTCAGGCCAGATTTAAAAGTGTCACAAGAAGGTCTTTGGCGAAGAGAGATGGGGAGGCCATTCCAAATCAATGGACTAAAAACAGAGAAAGAGCGACGGCCGACGGTGGACTGGCTGAATCTAGGTATTTGTAGGCACAAGGTATCTGCAGCAGAGCGGAGGGAACGAGAAGGAGTGTACAGGTGAAGACATTCACAGAGGTAGGAGGGTGCTGTTTGGTGGAGACATTTGTAACAGAGAGTACTGATCTTATAGTTTATTCTTTGTGGCACAGGCAGCAAGTATACGTGTCTAATACGTGTGAACATGATCTTCTTCTTCGTCGTCGTCGAACGCTCAGACAGCAACTATTGTTTGTTGTCTGTTATATGAGCGAAAATGCGTCAGGCTGCTGTCAAGCACCTTACAAGTCAGGCCCAGCCTATCCAACTCTGGCATAAGAGAGAATTGTTAACGTTTAAGTCTTTCTGGGGAAAAAGGCAGGAGAATGGACTAAGTTGGCAGAAAATAGACAAGTGACAGGAAGAAAAGAAACAAGGCAGAAACAAAGAGTGGGATAGAAAAGAGGAAATTTCTAGCGCAAAGTTTCCAGAAGTTGGGGATGATATTTATACTGACACCCCCCCTCCCCCCCCCCCCCTTCGAGAACATGAT
>CM054168.1:24466181-24486561 GCA_028751875.1 Rapana venosa | reverse complement strand
TTTTTTTTGGGAGATTGGGTGAGCAATTGTAGCCTGACTTTCGATTCCACTGAGGAGTTTACATTAGTATGACTGCTACAATCCAAGGTTTGTTGGTGTTTTAGTAAAACCCACAAAAAAAGGGAGAGAGAGAGAAGAGAGGAGAGGAGGAGGAGAGGAGGGTGTATAGATAATTTATGGCCCAATGGGATGGTTATGCTGGTAAGTCCTAATCGGTATCCCTGGGACTTAACCTTAAGTCAAAACATGTTAATCAGGCGAATATTCCCTTACCTCATCTCCTACCTCCCTCCTTTCCCTCTGCCTCAGTAGTCTTTTCTTCCTCAACCTTTTTTCCATTTTCTTGTTTTTGCTTCCCCCTTTTTCCCCTTCTCCTTGTGTAGAAAATCTGTGGGGTCCCCCAAAATGGATTTTACAAAACCCACCTTACAGGTCTTTAAAAGCTTTGGGGCCCTCATTTCCTTCTTTTTTAAAGAAGAATTGTTTAGACATATATATATTATTTTATCGATATTTAGTATATTGGGGGGCTTTCCACAATGAACCCACAAAAACTAACAAAATTTAATTGCAGTAAGTTTTAGGGGAAAATTTACCCCAAATTTGCAGCTCTTAAAATGGTGGGAATTAAATTATTATTTACGACGTTTTTAAAAATTAGCTGCTTTCTCACAAGCTGTTATTTTTTAAAATGGAAAATAGGTCAGTTTTTACCACAAAAAAAGGTTTTAACTTCAAAGTCGAGCTCCACACGGGGCCCTTTTAGTTTCAAGATATAAAAAATAAACTAAGGTGTGATTTGATTTTAAATTTGAAATTAAATCAAAACATAACATACCCGAAATAATTCTTTTCTCAATTTTTTAAAAAAAAATATATAACTTGGAAGAAAAAAATTTAAATTAATTTTTAAATGATCAAATAATTTTTCTTTGTTTGAAATAGGGGGTTGGGGGGGGGGGTTTTTTTACTCATAGGAAACCTCTTGACCAGAAAGGGATTTTTGGGATCTGGGTTGAAGTATTTATGTTTTATCTAAATTAATGTTACTTTAGAAGAAACAAATCTAATAGTCGTAGGACTAAATTTCCAATTTTTAAAATTACAAAAAAAAAATGATTTAACGGGTACCAGAAAATTTTTTCCTTGGAAGTAGTCCCCAAACTTTAACCATTTGGGGCGGAAAGACAACCGTTTGTCCCAAGGGAACCCTGGAAAACAAAGTAAACCCTTTTGGGCTTTTGTGAGGTAGGCATTGTTCGTGGGGATTTTCAGAATAAATACCTGGTGTCCGCATTTGCTTGGGCCTATTCCTTTTCCTGACAATTTCCCCTTGGTGACACCGTTGGGTCCGCAACCCTAAATTTTCCCCGGGTTTTCTGTTGGGGTGTTTCGGGGTTTGGGTAAGGGGGCCCGGGTTTTATCTTGTTTGGTTCCCCTTTTTGGGTGTCGCCCCGTTTTGCCCTTCCCCACCCTGGGGACGTTTTACAGGCTGTTATGCCTTGTTGTGTGGCAAACCACTTCAGTTTCCTCCGTTTGACTGTATCTAGCAATGGTTTTGTTTGCCAGCCCATTGCCTCGATCTGCTTTCCAGACGTAGTCATTGGTTTTGCGTTTTCTGTAGGTGATGTTCAGGATCCGCCTGAGGCACTTCATTCAAAGGCTTGAATGCGACGTTTCTAATCGGCAGTAAGTGTCCATGCTTCACAGCTGTACAAGGCAATGGATGTGAAGAGTGCCTTGTAGAGTCTGACCTTAGTGTGGGTTCTGATGTTGTGGTTTCTCCACCTTTCGCCAGCTTAGTCATGAGGAGAGTGCCACAGCAAGTCTGATCTTCACCTTGTGTGCTCGTGCCTTCTTTGGTGATGACTGCTCCAAGGTACTTGAAAGTTTCACCTCCTCAGTGTCTCGCCACTCATTTTGATGCTGGTGGGAGTGGTTTGGTGTGGTACTGTTCACTAGGATCTTGCTCTTTTTCCCTGCTGATCTCCATACCGTGGGCATTGGCTGATGTTTCCAGTCTGGTGGTGAGATCCTGGAGTTCTTCTTCCTGCGGCCCATGAGATCAATATCGTCTGCGAATCGAAGATTGCGAGACTGGGCCCTTTCCTCCTATTGTGATTGTGGTCTTGAAGCCAAGGAGGGCCTCCTGCATGATGTTCTCCAGGAAACACGTTGAAAGAACGGGGGATAGCGGGCAGCCTTGTCGAACTCCAACTGAAGTCCGGAAGAAACTCCCCGATTTTCCACCATGAGGACTGCACTGTGGGAGCTGTCATACAGCGCTGGATGACTTAAAATCAGGTCCTCGTCGAAGCTATGTCTCTCATGACTTGCCACAGAGCTTCTTGCCACACTCGATCGAAGGCCTTCTTGAAGTCAATGAAGTTTTTTGTAGAGCTGTAGCTGATGTTGGAGATGCTTCTCCATGAGCATTTGATGTTGAAGATCTGTTCGACAGTGCTTCGACCTGGTCTGAATCCTGCCTGTTCTTCTGATAGGATTTTTTCTGCTTGTGGTTTCGGGCTGTTCAAGGCAATGCGTAGCATAACTTTGCTTGGATGGCTTATCAGACCTGATTGTTCTGTAATTTTGGCACTTCTTCAGGTCTCCCTTCTTTGGAAGTGGAACTATGATGGATTGGGTCCACTGTTCAGGCCATCTTTGCTGGTCCAGAGCGTTGGCAGATTTATTGTTAATGCCTTGATCAAACTCTGGGCCTCCGTTCTTGATGAGCTCAGCCGGGATGTTGTCTAGCCCTGGAGACTTGACTCCTTTCAGGGATCTTACTGCTTTTCTACCTACTTACTCCAGCCACCTGTGTGCTTACAGGATCTGATGGTCTGGGATCTTGCTCGTGAAGTTTGTTCGGCAGCCTTCCTCAGCTTGTAGTTGTACAGGTTCTGCAATATTCTGTCCATCTTTTTATGATAGTGGCGCTCTCTGTAAGGACTGACCCCTCTTTTGTATTCACTAACGAAGGTCTTCTTTGGCGGCTGGGACTTGGTTAGTTACCTTGATGGTTGGTAGCCTCTTTGCTGTCCTCCTTTTGCCATTGCCTTCTCAACATTGGGCATTGTTCTGACATCCAGTTCACCATGGCTCAGGTCATCTTCTTCTTGATTGACCTGTTGACTAGTTCTATACCCTTCGCCGTTTCTGGGTTTTTTGTTATTCACTGGCTTTAGCTCCCTACGTTGGTCTCGCACAGGTCCAGGTTATCGTTGGTAACCCACGGTTGGTTCTTTTTCTCTTTTCCCAAGGATCTCCAGCGCTGCTCCTGAATGGTCTTGCTGAAGGTTCTCAGTGAGGTGTTGATGTCATATTGGAGGAAATTCCATTGCTGGAAATTGCCCCTATCTCAGCTTTAAAGATTTCAGCGACCTTCGGGAGGTCCTTCAGCATTTCCATGTTGAAATGAAGACGGGATTTTCTTTGGTTCTTGGGTCTTCAGCTTGATCTTTAGGGTCATGTGTACCATGTCGTGGTCAATACCAATATCAGCGCTCAGGGGAAACTTCTTGTGTGGGCTTTGTTATGCTTCGACTTAAATCGTTTGGGGCCAAGATGTAGTCAATCTGGTTATGTGTCTTTCATTTGGGTGAGTGCCACGTTTCTTCTTGTTGTCTTGTGGGGGTCTAGGTGTTGGCGGACTGATTCCAGAGTCAGGAGTGTTCCTCTGTACTGGTAACCTGAAACCAGTACTTTCCTGTCTCAGGTGGGGGAGATAACTCCGACCAGAAAAATCCCCAGCTATGGGAAAAAAGCAGTTAGGAGAGAGATGGGCGCCCGCAAGCTATCCACGCCACCAGAACTACATTCATGGACATAAAACACCCCCACGTCAAGGTAAAGACATGGCCGGATCGGTTGAGGCCCGGAATACCAAACAACCGCGCCTTCCATGGTGCGTTCCAGGATGGAAGGTGGAAAATATGCGACTTAGGGACGCAAACCAAATATCAAACTCCAGGCTGAAAGGCCATCATTAGTACATTGGGAAACATCCGTACCTTACACGCATGTGGGAAGCGCCAAGAGCTAACCCACGAACTTTCGAAGTACGAATGGGACATACTGGGTTGGCCGAAGTCCGTTGGGTCGGATTCGGCGACAACTTCAGTGGGAGGATCACAAAACTATGCGTATAGTGGCGACGACTCCAAACACCAACACGGAAGTAGGATTTTTGTCAACAAGAAGAGGAACTACAGTGTCATCAGCTGTACCCCATTTCAAGCAGATGATCTCCATGCGTTTTGTCGCAGCAAAAAACCACCACAACATGCCCATCATACAAGTCTATGCACCAACATCAGACTACGGATAGATGAAGCAAATGAGTGTTTCTACGAAGATTTGGAGAGCGCCATCAATTCAACTCCAAAGAAGGACTTCTCGTGATCCAGGCGAACTGGATTGCCAACATCGGACCTGACGCTTATGACAATGGCCAGGGACTGTAGGCCGTTTTGGCTGTGGACCGAAAAAAATGATAGAGGTCGCAGACTTTTGGAAATTCGCAGAGCAGCCACAATCTTACTGTCGCCAACACCTTATAGTGTCTTTAGAGTTCATGAAAATGATAATAATTAACCAACTGGACTGTGCAATAACGATTTGAAAACATATATCTCAGTTTAGAAGAACACTGAATATCGCGATGACGTTGCGAGGTAAGACAGGTATGCAGCTCTTTTAGCTTGCTGCCATATCACGATATGATCGACAGTTACAATATGGCCACATATTCAAGAGTATGCCAACTATTTTGTCTTCAAAAACAGTTCAGTTTCCTTCACTAAGCTAGAGAGACAATTTGATTTACCAGGTAAGAATATACGTTTTATGTCATTTAACAAAAAGTATTAAATGTTATTATTTATTCTTATACATTCTAGACAACCAAGTCTCTTTGCCTAACACTGGAATAACTTTTGCTGCGTTTTTTGTAACGAGGTGATACATTCTTATAGTGGACAGATAGGCTTTTTTTAACTTGCCACATCTGTTAATCTTTTTGCCCCTTTTTTCGCTACATTTGTCAAACTTTTTCATTGTAATATATTAGCAGAATGCGATGGAATAGTTCTTTGTGATTCCAGACGTAACGTGTTTTTTTGACGGTTTAATCAAATAGTTGACGTAAATTCAATTCTAAGTTTTTTTTTTTTTAAAGTCTTAAATGTTCGATTGAATGTTCCATAAGTGCCCAAAGCCCTAAGTTATGAATAATGTTTTTGACTAACATTATCGGCAGGGGGGGGCGGGAGGGAGAGAGAGAGAGAAAGAGAGAGAGAGGAGAGAGAGAGAGAGAGAGAGTGTGTTGTGTGTGTGTGTGTGTTTTGTGTGTGTGTGTGTGTGTGTGTGTGTGTGTGTGGTGTGTGCGGCGCGCGCTAGTTTTCAGTTAACGTCCTTCCACCGAAAAGTGTTTATTTATTAGTTTTTTTAATTTTTATCGAGGATAATGGAATAAGCACTTATGTGCTTTTTTACACCCAGTCCCCGCGTGTATGTGGTTTTGAAAATTCTGTCATCAGTTTCCACCGGCACACAATGGCCTACTCTTACGAAAAGCGGGACAGGATTTAGCGTGTGGGCAAGATGTTCTGCGTGCGTTCGCACACGGGGCCTCAGTTTATAGTCCCATCCGAAGGACTTTTGGGGAGAGTGCAGTCTGCACTGATGTTAACTCCAGGGGAAAATATCCCCTTGAACGGGAATCGAACCCGGGTCGTCAGAATGCGAGCGCAATGTTCTGACCACTAGGCTATCCCGTCCCCTTGTGTGTGTGTGAGGGGGGGGGGGGGGGGGGGGGGGGCAGTGCGTGCCTTCCACTGCCTGTAATGACAGTGTGTGATATACAGGCCTGGTTACCGAAGTCCTTCGGAGGAGACTATAAACCGAGGCCTCGTGTGCGAACACATGCAGAACATCTTGTGCACACGTTAAATCCTTTTCCTCTTTTCGAAAGAGTAGGCCATTGTGTGCCGGTGGGAACAGATGACAAAATTTACAAAAAAACCCGCATACACACGGGGACTGAATGTAAAAAAAGCACGTGAGTGCTTATTCCATTATCCTCGATATAAAAGAATAAATAAATAAATAAATAAATCATCATCATAAATGGAATTTATATAGCGCTCTATCTTGCACAGACAAATCAAAGCGCTTGCACGCAACTCATTCTGACACAGTCATGCAACCAACAGCAAATAATAGTTCTAACACGTCCAAAAATTAATGTGCGTGCGCGTACACACACACACACACCACACACCACACACACACACACCACAACACACACACACACCACACAACACACACAACAACAATGTCCTTCGGATGAGACTATAAACCGAGGCCCCGTGTGCGAACGCCCGCAGAACATCTTGCGCACACGTTAAAATCCGTTCCGCTTTTCGTAAGAGTAGGCCATTGTGTGCCGGTGGGAACGGATGACAAAATTGACAAAACTGCATACACACGGGGACTGGATGAAAAAAGCACATGCATGCTTATTCCATTATCCTCTAAATAAAAGAATAAAAAAATAATAAAATAAACGCACACACACACACACACACACCACACACACACACACATACACACCACACACACACACACACACACACACACACACACACACCACACACACACACAAACAGAGGTTATACACTTATGGCAGGGTGATGGAAATTTTGGCTGTTGAAAGCAGGGCTAGCAATGAATTGAAACAGGAGAGGAAATCTTAGGTTTGAAACGAATGTCTTCAGGCCAGATTTAAAAGTGTCACAAGAAGGTCTTTGGCGAGAGAGATGGGGAGGCCATTCCAAATCAATGGACTAAAACAGAGAAAGAGCGACGGCCGACGGTGGACGTGCTGAATCTAGGTATTGTAGGCACAAGGTATCTGCAGCAGAGCGGAGGGAACGAGAAGGAGTGTACAGGTGAAGACATTCACAGAGGTAGGAGGGTGCTGTTTGGTGGAGACATTTGTAACAGAGAGTATGATCTTATGTTTATTCTTTGTGGCCAGGCAGCAAGTATACGTGTCTAATACGTGTGAACATGATCTTCTTCTTCGTCGTCGTCGAACGCTCAGACAGCAATATTGTTGTTGTCTGTTATATGAGCGAAATGCGTCAGGCTGCTGTCAAGACCTTACAAGTCAGGGCCCAGCTATCCAACTCTGGCATAAGAGAGAATGTTAACGTTTAAGTCTTTCTGGGGAAAAAAGGCAGGAGAAGGACTAAGTTGGCAGAAAATAGACAAGTGACAGGAAGAAAAGAAACAAGGCAGAAACAAAGAGTGGGATAGAAAAGAGGAAATTTCTAGCGCAAAGTTTCCAGAAGTTGGGGATGATATTTATACTGACACCCCCCCTCCCCCCCCCTTCGAGAACATGATGTAAAAAAGCTATTGTGTAGCATTTAAGAAGAAGAAGAATGTATGGAATTTACATAGCGCTGAATCTTGTAAAGTAAACAAATCAAAGCGCTTTATTTATACCACGTATCTCAACAATAATCATATTCATCATGAACTGTTAACTATAAAAGACTTCCCTTCTGTTAAAATGTCTTTGACATTAGCGGTAGTAAATAGCAGAAGTTTTCACTGGGAACAAAATCTGGGTGGATCATTGGTTTGAAGCGTGCCAGTATTTCCTTTTGCCATATTAGTCTCCAGAAACAAAGAGTTGTAGCAGGATGTTTTCATTTATTTTATTTATGTATTTATTTATTTATTCTTTTATATCGAGGATAATGGAATAAGCACTCATGTGCTTTTTACATCCAGTCCCGTGTGTATGCGGTTTTGTCAATTCTGTCATCTGTTTCCTTCGGCACACAATGGGCCTACACTTCCGAAAGCGGAACAGGATGTAACGTGTGCGCAAGATGTTCTGCGTGTGTTCGCACACGGGACCTCGGTTTATAGTCTCCTCGAAGGACGTAGACACGCTAGCCATGCCCCAGCTGTGCAACAGTCTCCCTGCTTCTAGCACGTGCAGACGATAGAGAATATCAGAGATGATCTAAACTCTACACGTTGACACCTAGGTTCATTGAACAACCACCTCCAAGGAACAGACACCACAATTCGCTGGTTTATTTTTTTTTTATACCACTTTAAGTCACGAGATTTCTCTGCGTGAAATTCGGGCTGCTCTCCCCGGGGAGAGCACGTCGCCACAAGAGCAGCGCCACCCTTTTTTTTTTTTGGTCTGCAACTGTATTTGTTTCCCTATCAGAGTGGCTTTTTTCTAAGAATTTTGCCAGGGACAACTCTCTTGTTGCCGTGGGTTCTTTTACGTGCGCTGAATAATTTTGTGTAACACACGGGACCTCGGTTTATCGTCTCATCCGAAAGACTAGCGCCCAGACCACCACTCATGGTCAAATAGATGGGGGAAAGTTTCGGGCCCAAACGGGATTCGAACCACCGCACACTTCTGACCGGAACTTTCGCTTTCTAGACAGGCGCGTTACCTCTAGACCACGATCCACCTGTCTCCCATTTTAGAAACACGGCGTTCCGCTCTTACTCTTTTCTGGGGAGGTAATTTTATTACTGCCCTCCTTTCTACAAGACAAACACACTCACGTACATAAAAAAAAAACAAGCAAACTAAATGCGCAGCACGCTCGCGCGCGCGCGCACACACACACACACACACAACACACACACACACACACACAACACACACAACACACACACACACACACAGAAAACACACACACCCCACCATTTTCCTCAAACAAACTTCCACACAAAGTTCCCAACTCCATACATACACATATAATCAAAAACACGCAAGCACAACACACACACACACACACACACACACAAAACACAACACACACACACACACACACACACACACACACACACACACACACACAGCAAATGTTTTGCTCATTCAGTGTACCATCTGGAAATAAAGTTTGACTTTTACCCACACACACACACAACACAACACAACACAACTCACAACACCCTACCCTCCACACACACACAAACACACACACACACACACACACACACACACACACACACACACACACACACACACACACACACACACACACACACACACACACACACACAACACAACACAACACAACACAACAACAAACACACACACACCTCCCACCCTCCACGCTCACACACACACACACACACACACACACAGCCACACACCACAACACAACACACAGACACCCCTCCTCCACAAACAACACAACACACACACACACACACACCACCACCACCACCACCACCACCACCACACCACCCAACCACAACACAACACAACACACAGACAACCCCCCACCCTCCCACAAACAAACACACAAACATCCACCACACACACACACACAAATACACACACCACCACCACCACCACCACCAACACCACCGCCACCGCCACCACCACCACCACACACCACCCCACACCACACCACACCACAACACACAGACAACCCCCTCACCTACACACACACACACACGCACGCACGCACGCACGCACACACACAAACGTCTAATATACTTTCTAATATCACTTAATGTAAATAGACGTTAAATTGAAGAACAACAACACGTCTAATATCACTGAGAGTCAACAGACGTAAATTCAAAGACAACAACAACAACAACAACAACTCTCTGAAACACCACCAATCAACTCCCCAAACCCCCCCCCCCCCCCCCCCCCCTTTTTTAAAAGCTGCCAAAAGGGCCCCCGTTCCCCCCCCCCCAAAAGGGGGGTGGGAAACGGGAGGCACCCAGGGCCAAAAAGGGGCCGTATTTCCCCCACCCCTTACTTTTCCCAACTGCCCCCCCATTAAATTGAGGCTTCCCACCCGCAAAAGTTTCGGAATTTTGGGTGAAAAAAAGGGACCTTTGGGGTTTTCCCCCCATCTTACCACCGGGGTAAACCCCAGTCCCTTATTTTTAATTCCACCCCAAACCCCGTTCCCCTTTGGAGGAGGGGGGCCTTAAGAGGGGCCCGGAGGGTCGGGGGGAACAGGGGGGCCACCGTTTTAACCCGGAGGGTTTTCAGGGGCTTTGGCGAAACGGGCCCAAAGGGGGTATTTTAACCGCAACAACGGGGTACTGGGGAAAAAAGGTTTGTCCTTGGGGGTCTTTCCCAAAAAAATAAAATTAAAAAAAAAAATAATTCCAATAAAAAAAGGGAAAAAAAATTATTTTTGGGGGGTTAAAAGGGGGCCCCGTAAAAACGCCGGGGAAAACTTTTGGTCAGAAAAACCCTTTCCCTTTTCTAGGGGGCCATTTGGGGGGCGGGGGGAAATCCCCTCCCTTTTGGCCTGGTTTACCTTCCTGAAAAAAAATAAATGTAAACCCCCCTTTAAATGGGAAAATTTCTAAGGGGAAAGGCCCAACTAACGGGTTTTACAGGATCAGGTTTTAACTTTTTTGGGAGAGGGGGGGGAGGGCCCCCGGGAAAAAGAGGGAGCCCCATTACGGGTGAATGGGGGGGAGAAGAACCCAGGGGGAAAGGCAAACAATTAACCAAGGAGGAAATTTTTGGGGGGGAAAGGGGAGGGAGGGAGGGGGAGAGGAGAGGGAGAGAGGGAGGAGAGAGCAGAGAGACGGAAAAAAAGGGGAGATGGGAAGAGAGAGGAGAGAGAGGGAAGGAGAGAGAGAGAGAGAAGGAGTCTTACCCGGCTGTGTTCTGCTGGGGACACAAGACAACTCGCCCCTGCTCGCCGGATCCTGGCTTCCAGCAGACACGCACGTCTGTGCCCCGTACACAGAAACCTTTCACACGTTCCCCCAAAAAATAATTATGAAACATGTGCAGTCTTTCTTTCGTCTTTCATGTGTCAGTCTTTCCAGTGTCAGTCTTTCATTTTCGTCTTTCATTGTCAGTCTTTCTGGTCATTTTCATGTGGCATCTTTCATGGAACGTTTTTATCTTCCTTCTGGTGAGGGGTCCCAAGTGGACCGCACTGACTTTGCTCTATCTATCTTTTAAAAGGTTTGTTACCTTTCCCGCATGCCTTACTTTTGGGGGGGTACGAAGGGAAAAGGGGAGGACAGACAGACGCAGACAGAAGAGAAGACAGAAAAAGACAACAGAAAACCCCCAAAACCCTCATCTCCCCCACCCACCCCCCCCTTTCCCCTGTGCTTGGCCTGATGCAAGAAGCCCTTTGATCAAACTAAAAAAGGGCCTGTGTGCGAAGCAGCGAACATTTTGCGCACATTAAAAATCCTTTTCCCGCAAACACACTATACACTCTCTCTCTCTCTCTTCCCTCCCCTTCTCTCTCTCCCTCTCTCTCTCTCTCTCTCTTTCTTCCCCCTTCGAAAAATCACACCCCACACTCACACTACACACACTACACTCACACCATACCCACTACACACACTACACACATTTCACCCACACACCCCCACTAACACACACACACTACACCCCACACAACACCAACAACCCCCTACACTCACAACCACCCACTACACCCACCCACACACACAAAACTACCCCGATAAACACACACTACCACACACCCCAAACACACACATACAAAACCCCCCCAACACTACAACACACACACTCTTCCAAAAAACACACCAACCACACACTACACCCACACACACCAACACACTACACCCCCAAGTATACACACACACCACACAACACAACCCCACACAACTACACACACACGCAAACACATACCATCCCCAACACCACACCTCTCTCCACAAAACACACACACCACACCCCCAACTCTAAACACACCACTTACACCCACACTCTCAAAAAAATTTTACACACCCCCACCTACACACACCTCTCACAAACACACAACACACAAAACCACTCCCCACACTACACACACACTCACTCCCCACACTACACACCTCTCCCCCCTTTTCTCTCTCCCCTCTTCTCTCTTCCCCCTCTCTCTCTCTCTCTCTCTCTCTCTCTCCCCCTCTCTCTCTCTTTTCTTTTAACCTTAACTGTGTGTACTAATTGCAATGTCATATCAAATATAAAGAGTATTTTCCAGTTACTAAATATCATGGGTTCCCAAAATGCAGACCATTAACTGAAAGATTAGAGAGTGCAGCTTTTTAAAAATAAATTTTCCCTTGCAACCTCACAGATAGTTTTTCCAGTGCGTGCGGGGGAGTTTTTTCACAGGCTATCCTGGGTCGGTATCTTGCATGAAAAAAAAAATTTGGTAAGCCACCTGAAAAAAAAAAATAAACAATTTTCTGGGAGTAAAGAATGCAAAAAGTCAAAAAAGAAAGTATACAAAGCCCCCTTTGAAAGACAACCAAAAAGAAAAGATGCTAATCGAGCATCCCCTGCTTTTGAAGAAATTCAACAAAGCTCTTGTAGACAAAAAGAAAGGTCATTTTAAAAAAGCGAAGGGAATAAAAAACTTCAAAACTGTTCCAAAACCCAATTTTTTTTGGAAAGAAAAAAAGGTTTTTAAACAAAAACTATGTGACAAAAAACATATCTAAAGAAAAAAGGTTTTTCATTTCAATTCATTATTGATGAGAGTAATTTTGATCATTTAGTGATGTCGCCTCTAAGCGTTTTTGATGAAAGCCCCCAATACGAAGATAAAATTTTAAAAAAAGAGAAATTAGTGAAAAGGGAAATTAAAACGCATAAGGGAGCAAAACCCCGAAAAGCCGCTGGGCCAGATAACATAATAAAAAGAAGTCCTTAATAACAAATGTTATTGTCCCTTTTCCCTTGTAAAAATGTTCAACAATTGTTTACCCCGTGGACTTTATCCCAAAGATGGGTAAAGCATAATTGTTCCTTCTTCAAAAAGGGGGTACAGAAAATCCAGGAAATTATCGTGGGATTACCCTTTCAAGCTGTGTCAGTAAAAATTTTATACTCTAATTCTTAACCCCCCCGACAAAATGGGGTGAAAGCGCAAAAAAAATTTTAGAATACAAGCAGGGGTTTCGGAAAGTATAGAACTACCGACCTATTTTCACTCTTATGCAATCGTACAAAAATTTTATTCCAAAAGAAAAAGTTAGTACTTTTGTGGATTCCAAAAGGCCTTTTGCCGTGAAAAAAATTCTTGTGGAAAAAACTTAATTTAAAGGGGGGTTTTGGGTGGAAAAAAATGCTAAAGGTCATCCCAAACTTTGTATCGTCATGTTGTGCTGCATCCGTTCATCTGCAGGGTATTCCGATTATTTTTTATGCCTTAGGGCCCAAACGGGGTTTTTTGCTTTCCAACTTTATTTTCCCCCTTTAAAACGATTTCAACTATATCATAACAAGGGAAAACACGGCTCGTAAGTAAAATGCCCCCGAAATGTTCCCCTAATGTTTTTTGTGACCCGTTACTTTTCTATACTCCTGTAGGGTTTCAAAACCACTAAACAATTTACATCATATTTTAATAATTTGGATTAAAGGTAAATCTTAAAAACTAAAATTATTGTATTTCGGAATGGTGGGGCACTTTTAAAAAAATTTAACACTGGGACTTTTGACATCAAAAGTTGGAAGTTGTGAACTCATATAAGTCCTTGGCCCATTTTCACAACCCGCTTTTGGGTTTTAATGTTCCACTGAAAATTGACAACAAAAGCTTAAAAATGTGTTTTAGAAATATGTAGGGAACTAGTAAAATGGATTGCTTTTCCCTCAAGACTTTTTTTAAACTTTTTTATGCACGTGTTGCTCCCAAAATACTGATGCAGCTGGGTGTGGGGGGGGCAGGAATTTAAACAGATTGAAAAAATCCATCTTTTTTCTGTAAAAGTTTTTTTAAAAGTTGTCTACACACACCAAATACATGGTTATAAATAGGCCCTTACCCTTCCTGGGTTTTTTCACTGTCAGATCCGTTTCCTATGGTACGTCTGTGCTCCTTTTTTCCAGCAGGGTACAGCTGGCTTCCATATTTAAATTGTTGATGAAAAAGGTCATATAACTTGGGTTTACACACACAGAAATCTTTCTTCCTCGTTTGGTACGTGTGGCTTTTTTGGAGTCGGGAAAAATTAAAACTTTTTTACGTGAATTAAACAAAAAATGATCGATTGCTTCGACAACTGGCTGAAAAAATAACCCCTAGACCCCCCTTAATCTGTACAGTTCCTTTAAAAATTTATTAAACCAAAAAAAATACATGAAATTTAAACACTTCCGGTTTTAAGTACTTTTCATACTTCGATGGGGGGTAAAAATTTTAAAAAACAATAAAATTTTGATTCACCAATAATTGTTCCGGCTTTCCCAAAAAGTAATCGTGCTCCTGAAGAGAAATTTACTTTTTTTTTCTACTGCCCGGGAACACTGAATTCGAAAACTTATTTAAGCAAGATTTAACTAGAATATTTCAGAACGAAATTATCTCATTAGGTCCCGGAACCTGAAAATGTTGACACCTGGCAAAGTTTATATTTTTATGCCTTTAAAAGCAGAAAAATTAACCCATTTAGCACTAAAACATTTCCAATTAGGGTTTTTGCATACCCTAAACTTGTGTTATTCGGCAAAACCAAAGCCTGTCGTTGTTGTCTGTCTTTCTTTTTGTATTATGCTAATCTTTGTTTGGGTTTTTTTTTTTTTTTTTGGAGGGGGGGGGGGGGGGGGGTTCTTTTTGGGTTTTTTTGGGGGGGTTTTTTTTTTGTTTTGGTGTTTTTTTTTTTTCCCCTTTTTTTTTGTTTTTTTGGTTTTTTTTTCTTCTTTCTTTTTGTTTTTCTTTCTTTTTCTTTAAAGGAGCTATTACTTGAAAAGATTTGTAACTTTTTGAACTGCGGGAGGGGTTTGCTCTCATTCCCCCTTTTTAGGACTCCCAATTCTGAACAAAAAATCATTTGTCATTGTCATTGTCATTGTCTCTCTCTCTCTCTCTCTCTCTCTCTCTCTCTCTCTCTCTCTCTCTCTCTCTCTCTCTTCTCTCTCTCTCTCTCTCTCTCTCTCTCTCTCTCTCTCTCTCTCTCTCTCTCTGGGTCGGCGTGACGGGACCAGAACTGAAAGGGCGTGCTGTTAGTAAGCTGCTGCACATTTTTGCATTTAAGCTTCAAAATGTCAGTTACTGGCCTTCCAGCAACTGTAGTAACAACGTTAAACGCCCTGCTGATCGACAACGGCGTATCGAGCTGGAAAGTCGCGGGGGAGAGCGGCAGCGTTGTCTTCCTCTTGCGACTGAAGCCAGCTGACAAGTCAGTGTCAACAGAAATGGCGGACCCAGTGCTGAACCGTAACTCGCGAGTTCAGTATTTTCGCAAGAAGTGCCCTTCCCAAATCCGTCGCGACGTCCAAAGAAGTAAAGAACATCAAGAAAGACAGGCAAGTCGTCAGTGTGACAAGGACAGTGTTTTGGAAGAGCCGGTGTTGTCTGACAGTGACTCCCCTGCATGTGACAGAGTGGATGCCGAATCAAAACAAGCCAGCGTGTGCACAGAGCTGTGTGTTGACAGTGCAGTGAATGTCCCAGCCACACTAGAATCACTTGATTTGCCGTGTGAACCAGCAACAGACAGCAAGATCCGCGTGTCTCCTGAGTTGTCTGATGTGGACGAAGAACAGACAGTTGACTGCACAGTTGAGGGTTTTCATACTGGTATTGTGAAAGAGTATGTGTCCATTCTGACAGACAAACGTGTGCAGCGTCGATTACGAGACAGCAAAAGAAACACACAGTTTCGAAAGATTGTAGTTCAAGATTCAGGCAATCAAACTATTCTGATGTGTGAATCGGATGACATCGCTCTAGAATATTCTTGTAATGGAGATAATGGCGAGGAATCTAAGTGTGTGTTCTGGTACATCAAGCAAGAAGGCAGAAACATGTTGCCAGAAGAACGTGTCAGGCTTGCCAGACTTCGTAAAGGGAAGCAGCGTCCTAACACACAACACGCAGAGACAGTGGCACGTGCGGGAATTACATCTTCTTCGGGACCTGATCCGGTTTTACATGGGCTGACTTCGCTGGCTGCAGACTGGAAAAGGAAAGGCTGTTTTGAAAACTGAGACACGGACAATAATGTATCAGATCTAAATGTACATACCATTACTGACATGGTTTCCATGTCACTGTAATCGCGTCGCGTTCGATATCGTTGTTACCGCGCCGCATGTTCATTGTTCTCTCTCTCTCTCCACACACCACACACACACACACACACACACACACACACACACACACACACACACACACACACACACACACACCACACACACACGCACTCACACACACTCACACACACTCACACTACACAAACACACACACACTACACACATACACACACAACACACACTCACACACACACACACATACACACACACACACACACACCACACACGCACACACACTATACACTCATACTACACACACACTCACAACACACACACACACACTAACACACACTACACACACACTACACACACATACTACACACACTACTACACACACACTACACACACACACTACACCACTACACACACATAGACACACACACATACACACACATACACATACACACACATACACACACACAGATACACACAATTTAAGTGGAACTGTAACTGTATGTGGCATATTATGCGACTGTGAACTCCATTTGTATGGGTCCGTGACCTAACAAATACATTCAAATAAAATAAAATAAATACAATAAAATAAATAAAACAATCACCTCATCGCCCTGTGTTGTGCTGTGGGCCAGATAAAATAAAATAAATAGAATACAATACAATAAAATAAATAGAATACAATAAAATAAATACAATACAAGAAAATACAATACAATAAATACAAGACAATACAATAAATACAATATAATACAATAAATACAATACAACAAATGCAATACCATACAATACAATAAATACAATACAATAAATTTAAAAAATACAAACTCATCACCTCATTGCCTTGTGTTGTGCTGTGGACCAGATAAAATAAAATAAAATAAATACAATACAATACAATAAATACAATACAATACAATAAATACAATACAATACAATAAATACAATACACTAAATACAATACATTAAATGCAATAAATACAATACAATGCAATAAATACAATACCATACAATACAATAAATACAATACAATACAATAATTTTTTTTAAAAACACTCATCATCTCATCGCCCTGTGTTGTGCTGTGGACCAGATAAAATAAAATAAATACAATACAATACAATACAATACAATACAATAAATACAATACAATACAATAAATAAAATATTACAATACATTTAAACAATAAACAATACAATAGCAAACAAAAAAAAGAAAAAAAATACAAGACAAAAAGAGCACACTCCTCACACTCATCGCCCTGTGTTGTGCTGTGGACCAGATAAAATAAAAATAAATACAATACAATACAATACAATACAATACAATACAATACAATAAATACAATACAATACAATAAAATACAATAAAATAGACAAAAGAAAAGAAAAGAAAAGACAAGACAAGAAAGAGCACACTCCTCACCTCATCGCCCTGTGTTGTGCTGTGGACCAGATAAAATAAAATAAAATAAACAATACAATACAATACAATACAATGAATACACATACACTACAATACAATAGACAAAATAAAAGAAAAGAAAAGAAAAGAAAGGAAAGAGCACACTGCTGACCTCCTCCTGGGCCTGTGTGGTGCTGGTGGCCTGATGGCGGCCACGTTGCCGGCGTTGTGTGGGGGGAGTGGACAGCGCCTCCCTCACCCGCCTCTCTATGTCACACTCCAGCTTCTTACGGATGTCTTGACGCCATGCCGGCTCCCTCTGCCGCTGCAGCAGTATCATAATAACGGAATGAGGAGGAGGGTGGTGGTGGTGGTGATAAGGAGGAGGAGGAGGATGGTGATGATGATGAGGAGGAGGGTGGTGGTGGTGGTGATGAGGAGGATGGTGGTGATGTTGATGATAGAGATGATGATTATTATGATAATGTTGGTGAGGAGGAGGAGGAGATGAGAAACAGGAGGATGACGACAGGCGAGCCGATAGACAAACAGATGGAGAGAGAGAGAGATTGGCAGGCAGCGAGACACACAGGTAGACGTGCACAGTCAGTCAGGATTATCTTTAGTCCCAAGGCTGATAGATATTGAAGTAGTGATATCATTTTTCTTCATCCCTCCCTTGCCCTGAGAAGGACTATCGTTAGTAATCACAACTAATATTTTTTTTTAAATGAGAGGTAGATATTTATTTTTTTTAATTTTATTCTTTATATCGAGGATAATTTATTTATTTTTTATATTTATTTTTTCATTTATACCACTTTAAGTCACGAGATTTCTCTGCGTGAAATTTGGGCTGCTCTCCGCGGGGAGAGCGCTTCGCCACAAGAGCAGCGCCACCCTTTTCTTTTTTGGGTCTGCAACTGTTATTCTTTCCCTATCAGAGTGGCTTTTTTCTAAGAATTTTGCCAGGGACAACTCTCTTGTTGCCGTGGGTTCTTTTACGTGCGCTGCAAAATTTTCTTTAACACGCGGGACCTCGGTTTATCGTCTCATCCGAAAGACTAGCGCCCAGACCACCACTCATGGTCTAATGGATGGGGGAAAATTTTCGGGTCCAGACGGGATACGAACCACCGCACACTTCCGACCTGGACTTTTCGCTTTCTAGACAGGCGCGTTACCTCTAGACCACCGATCCACCGATGGTGTAACTGGGTGGAGATATTTGATCTGCCACAACTCTGTACAACTTCTCTGCTACAACAGCACAGCATGAACAGGGAGGAGTGGCCTCTAAAAAAGAGGCTGCATAAATATGACGTTTTACCGCAAAGGCAAAGTTATATAACGGGCAGTTTTCAACCACCTCCCAAGGAAACAGAGCGCTGCACAATTTGTAGGTGTGTCCCAAAATAGTAACACGTCGCTCTGATCACATGGGATGTAATCTACTTACAACACCATCACAATGGAATAAGCACTCATGTGCTTTTTTACACCAGTCCCCGTGTGTATGAAGTTTTGTACATTCTGTCATCTGTTCCCACCGGCACACAATGACCTACTCTTACGAAAAGCGGAACAGGATTTAACGTGTGCGCAAGATGTTCTGCGAGCGTTCGCAAACGGGGCCTCGATTTATAGTCTCATCCGAAGGACTTTTGGGGAGAGTGGAGTCTGCACTGATGTTAACTCCAGGGGAAAATAACCCGTTGAACGGGAATCGAACCCGGGTGGTCAGATTGCGAGCGCAGTGTTTAGATAGAGGGAGAGAGAACAACAAGAGAAAAAGAGCGAGAGAGAAAAAGAGAGAGGGTTAGTATGACAGAGACAGAAAGACAGACAGACAGACATGAAGATAGTCGGACAGACAAACAGACAGACAGGCATGAGACAGACAGGCAGCAGACAGACAGACAGACAGGCAGCAGACAGACAGGCGGGCAGGCAGACAGACAGACAGACAGACAGGCATGAGACAGACAGGCAGCAGACAGGCGGGCAGGCAGAGAGACAGACAGAGACAGAGATTCATAGAGAGGACAGTAAAACAGAGAGAGAGGAAGGGGGTCAGGAGATGAGGGGGAGAGACACACAGACTGGGATGGTTGAACAGAGAGAGAGAGAGAGAGAGAGGTGAGCTGGGGGAGAGAGATTTAGAGAGAGAGAGAGAGGGGGAGATGAGAGGAGAGGGGGAGAGTGAGAGGAGAGAGAGTGGAGGAGAGGGAGAGAGGAGGGGAGGTGAGAGGGCCGAAGAAGAGGGGAGAGAGTAGAGGAGAGAGATGAGAGAGGAGAGAGAGTGAGAGTGAGAGAGAGAGAGAGAGAGAGAGTGAGAGTGAGAGAGAGAGAGAGAGGAGAGAGTTGAGAGGCGAGAGAGAGAGGAGAGGAGAGTGAGGGGAGAGAGAGAGAAGAGAGTGAGAGGGCGAGAGAGAGAGAGAGAGAGGAGAGCGAGGAGAAAAAGGAGAGAGAGAAGATGAGGGCGAAAAGAGAGAGGAAAAAGAGAGAGGGGAGGAGTGAGAGGCGAGAGAGAGAGAGAGAGAGAGAGAGTGAGAGGGCGAAGAGAGAGAAGAGAGATGAGAAGGGGAGAGAGGAGAGAGAGTTTAGAGGAGAGAGAGAGGTGGGGGGCGAGAGAGAGAGAGAGAGGGAGACGAGAGAGAGAGAGAGAGGAGAGGAGGGAGGGGAGAGAGAGAGAGAGAGAGGGGAGAGAGAGAGAGAGAGAGTGAGAGAGAGTGAGAGAGAGAGAGTGAGAGGGAGGAGAGAGAGAGAGAGAGAGAGGGAGAGAGAGAGGAGAGGAGAGAGAGTTGAGAGAGAGAGAGAAGAGAGAGGAGAGGGGAAGGGGAGAGAGAGAGAGAGAGTAGGAGAAGAGGAGAGTGAGAGAGAGAGAGAGGGGAGAGAAAAGGGGGAGA
>CM054168.1:24446509-24465681 GCA_028751875.1 Rapana venosa | reverse complement strand
CTGAAAATTACAACTTAATGCTGATAAAACCGAAGCCATGCTCATAGGGACCCAACATAAACTTTCCTTCATCACAACAACATCAATAGAATTCGGCAGTGCGTCAGTTCCTTTGTCCAACTCTGTGAAGTATTTAGGAGTAGTTCTTGACAACACACTCTCTATGAAAAAAGTCATCACCCAGACCTGCCAGTCATGCTACTACTTGCTACTATCAATTACGGCGCATAAGCGCGATTCGCAAGTATCTTTCCACTGATGCAACTTCCAAGCTTGTCACATCTCTCATTCTTTCACGTTTAGACTACTGTAATTCTCTTTTGGCTGGCCTACCAGCATCATCTATCCACTCTCTTCAACGCATACAAAACTCTGCAGCTCGACTGGTCCTAAGAAAGAAAAATTCTGAACACATCACTCCTCTTCTGCGATCTCTTCACTGGCTGCCTGTCTCACAAAGACTGGAGTATAAAATCAATACTTTCTGTTTCAAATGTATCCACAAATCTGCACCCTCTTATCTCTGTAACTGTCTTCATCTGTAACTCCATCCTGTTCCCTTCGTTCAGCCGCACATACTTTGTGCTTTCGAACACCCAGATTTAAACAAACCACTGTTGGCCGTCGCTCCTTCTGTGTTTCTGGTCCATCCACCTGGAATGACCTCCCCCTTTCACTTCGCCAAAAGCCTTCACTTGATACCTTCAAATCCAGCCTCAAAACACACTTATTTCCTACCTGGGACTTTCCCCCCACATATCTGTCCCTAATTTTCAACAGCATCTTTCACCTTCTAAGTGTTGTTCCGTGTGTGTGTGTGTGTGTGTGTGTGTGTGTGTGTGTGTGTGTGTGTGTGTGTGTGTGTTTGTGTGTGTGTGTGTGTGTGCGTGCGTACGTGCGCGCACATGGATTTGAAATCTGTTGTTCATTATGTTTAAGGAGAGTTGCATGCCTGTAAATGATTGAGTGCAAGCGCTTCGATTTGTTTGTTTTTTTACAAGATTCAGCGCTATATAAATTCCATATTATATATATATATATATATATATAATATATATATATATAATATATTATATATATATATATATATATATATATATATATATATATATTATATATATGTGTGTGTGTGTGTGTGTGTGTGTGTGTGTGTCTGTGTGTGTGTCTGTGTGTGTGTATGTGTGTGTAAGGGTGGCAGCCTCCAGTCTAGAAAGACTATGGAGTTTCCCTCTAGGTGTTAACTCTGGTACAGCATCGGTTGTGGCTGGTCAATCCGACACTGGAATGACAGTTTCTAAGACAGAGGTCACAGATGAAGTCTGACAATGCTGGTCTGTCTGCCTGGGCTGCAGCCTTTCTTCTCGTTCTCTTTGCCTCGTGCTGCTGAGCAAGTGTCTCTTCGAACTTGGAGAGACCTTTCTGCACAGTCTGTCTCCAGGCTGACTGTTTCAGGACTGTTGCTTCCCAGTTGTTCTGGTCGATGTTCAGAGCTTTTTTCAGTCCCTCTTGCACACGTCTTTGAAATGCAGCTGCGTCTGCCTATGGAGAGTTTTCCCTTTACAAGTTCTCCATAGAGGAGGTCTTTAGGGATTCCTCCGTCATCCATGCGCACGACATGGCCAAGCCAGCGCATACGCCTCTGTTTCAGCAGCGTGTACATGCTGGTGTATCCAGCTCTTTCCAGGACAGTGTTGTTTGGGACCTTGTCCTGCCAGGTGATGTTCAGGATACGTCGGAGGCAACGCATGTGAAAAGAATTGAGCTTTTGTTCTTGTGTAGCATGCATAGCCCAGCACTGACTGTCATACAGGAGGGTGCTCAAGATGCATCTTTGTGTGCTCAGTCAGTTTGCTGTTGTTCCATGCTTTCTATGTCAGTCTGTTCATGGTGGTAGCTGTTTTGCCGATGCGCTTGTTGATCTCTGCGTCAAGTGATAGGGTGTCTGAGATAGTTGAGCCCAGGTACACGAAGTCATGGATGACATCCAGTTCATGGTCATTGATGCTGATGACAGGGAAAGAGTCAACATCCTGTCCCATGACATGCTTTTTTCAACCTAATGTTAAAATCGAAGTCTTGGCAGGCATTGCTGAAGGGATTCACGAGCTACTGTAGGTCTTGAGGTAAGTGGGCAGTTACTGCCGCCATGTCTGCAAAGGGGTAGTCACGCAGGCACCTCACTTGGACCCAAGTCTTGGTTCTTAGTCTGGAGATGTTGAGGATGTTTCCGTCTGACCTGGTTCAGAGGTACATACCTTTACCTGCAGTACCGAATGTGTGTTTTAGCATGACAGCAACGAGGACGCCAAACAAGGCGGGATCCAGGACGTAACCCTGTTTCAATCTGCTCCGTATATTAACGGCAGTTGATGTTGAACCATCGAAGACAACGATGCCTTTTATGTCTTTGTGGAATGATCTGATGATGCTGGGAAGTTTGGGAGGACATCCGATCTTGGGAAGGATCTTAAAGAGGCCATCCCTACTGACCTGATCAAAAGCCTTTGTGAGGTCTAAGGCAACAGAGTGGCTGCGTTTGCTCCCTACATTTCTCCTGAAGTTATTTGAGGGAGAAGATCACGTCTATAGGGGATCTGTTGGCACGTAAACCGCACTGTGATTCGGGGTAGACTTGCTCTGCAAGTACCTGGAGCCGCTTCAGTACTACTCATGCTAAGACCTCCAACAATGCTGAGGAGGGATATGCCAGGGTAATTATTACAATCGCTTCTGAAATAGCTAGCCTGCAAGGCTGCTTCAATAGCACTGACTGGGATATGTTTTATAACGTGTGTTCTGATTTGAATGAGTTAAGTGATGTTATTTCTTCCTATATTTCATTTTGTGTCAGTAGTCTTATTCCAACAAAGGTCATAACTATTTACCCCAGTAATAGGCCTTGGGTTACAAAGGACCTGAAACGTGTATTAAATAAAAATGAAATCCAATTTATACATCACAGAAAACAAAAGGAACAATTTACATGAAGATGTAAAAAGCACTGGCTAGATGTGACTAAAAAAAGAAGATAGAAGGACAAGTTTGCAGGGAACAATTTTCATGCTGCCATGGCTAGGGACAAAAACAAATAGAGCATTAAACAAGGTAGCTGCCCCACATAAGTCAGAAGAACAAGTCGTAGCAGGGGAATGTAAAAACAACTTCTACCAGACCATACTAAACGCATTTTTTACTCTCCTTCCGTAAAGCCTGAATTTTCAGACAACTAAATGCCTACAAGCACACTTCTAACCTTTTGAGAATGCCTATTTAATATTGATGAAAAATTATTAAACACTCTAAGGACATAAATAATCAAACAAGATCTCCCAGGCCAAGATGGCAGTAAAATAGGGCGGCGAGAAACCTTTAAGATTCTGCGCTACTGAGCTTGCACATCTTTGAAACAACCTGTTCACCAGCCTGGACTGGACACTGGAGCCCATGATACCATAAATATGAAGACTTCCAAGAAATACTCTTCCAAAGAAACCAAATCCTTCTCGGCCTAACGATATTCAGACCTGTAGCCCTCACGGATAACTATGTCTGATAAAACCTAGAAAAGATGTAAAATCTCTCAGTACTTTTCCTTACAGATGAAGACGCTAGACCCACGAAAGTCGTCCTACAGGACATTATGAGGTGACAAGATGCCCAAACTGTTCATTTTGGAACAATTTGTACATCCTCTTAGAAACAACACCGACCTTCTCATAGCCAGAATTATTTGTTTGCTGACTTTTAGTTCAGCCTTTCATACGAATGCAAGCCTTATTACTTGTCCACAAAATACTAGAGAGAAGTAGAAAGAGAAGAAGAGAGAGAGAGAGAGAGAAAAGAGACAGAGAGAGAGATCGAGTGTGTGAGTGTGTGTGTGTGTGTGTGAAGTGTGTGTGTGTGGTGTGTGTGTGTGTGTGTTGTGTGTGGTGTGTGCGTTGTGTGGTGTTTGGTATGCCCATGAAAAAAGTTATTCCTGTATCCAACTTTTGATGCACAGATTTTTTTTATTTGTGTTGGAGTGTGTAAGGTTTTTTTTCTTACTAGTCAATGTCATTTTGGTATTTGCGCGCACGCGCGTTGTGTGTTTAATAGTCAATAGTCTGTTATAAAATTGTGTTCATATAATCGTGTGTATGTCTGGAAGTGCGAACGATGTGCGTGCTGTGTGCTGCTGGAACACGTAAAGCAATAAGTTAAGTATGTCGTATTTTCAATCATATGGTTTTTTTCAACATTGTATACCGAATACGTGTGTTGTGAGTGGGGGGGGGGGAGGGTGGTTAAGTCGTGAGAGTGTTTATATATTTATTTAATTCTTTTATAACGAGATTAATGGAATAAGCACTCATGTGCTTTTTTACATCCAGTCCCCGGGTGCATGCGTTTTGGTAAATTTTGAGTCTATCTGTTCCTATTCCGGCACACAAATGGCCTACTCTTTCTTTCGAAAAGCTCGGAACAGGTTTAACATGTGCGCAAGGTGTATCGCATGTTTTTCTCACACGGGGCCTTAGTAGTTATAGTCATCAATCCGGAAGGCCATGATATTTAGCCAGATTACAGTTTTGTTAGTTGTGAGTGTCTGTGTTAGTGTGGTGTGTGTTGTGTGTGTGTGTGTGGAGTGTGTGTGTGTTGTGTGTGTGTTGTGTGTAAGATAAGTAAGTCTTCAATTTTAACGTCTTGTCCACTTAAAGATGATACCAGAGACGATCCATAAATAGGAGACTGATTATTGTAGATAGAAGAGAGAAGAGAGAGATGGAGAGAGAGAGGAGAGAGTAGAGAGAGAGAGAGAGAGAGAGAGAGATAGGAGCGAGAGAAGAGAGAGAGAGAGAGAGAGGAGAAGAGAGAGAGAGAGAGAGAGAGAGAGAGAGAGAGAGAGAGCTCTACTCTTTTGTTTGGGATTGTGCGTGGGCGTTTCCCTACAGCAGGCGCGCTCGTTGGGGTAATAAATAGTAATACAAAGGAAACATAGATTCTTAACATGAACCTCAATCAATAAACAAGAAATTTAAATAATAATAATAATAAAATAAATTAAGAAAATTAAGATAAAACAAAAACTACCATATAAACTACAATCTAAATGCCCAATAGTACTTAACATAAACACTTAGTAAACCATTGTTTAACTTAACATTTCAAAATTTCATTCAATGGATATTCTCCAAAAATTCCGTGGAGATGAGTGATTTTAGCTTCTCAACAAGATCAAGTAAGATATAAAGCGAGATATTTCGAAATCTTTATTACATCCAGCACAAAGCAATTAACATCCTTGCTGAGATTTTGTTGTACATGCATTTTAATCTCTTCCTAAAAAATAAGGCCTGAGTTGTCCTTCTTTTACAGCATTTTGTATGAATCTCAAAGTCTTCAATGTATTCAACTACCTATTCACACTTAAATTAGAATGTGAATACCGATGTTTTTGCTGATAACTTTGTCTATATATTTTTTTAAAGATCTTCTTCTAAACAACCGATAACCATCTGCAATTGATAGAGGGACATGCAGTAACATAGACCCTTTTCAATACTGCATACCTTTCTTTGCAGCCTATCAGACCACTCATTAGAAAACAATCCTTATATGTGGAAGGAATCCAGCAAAAGAAACATGGATTCCTCTTAACGCAATAAGATTTTATAGAAGTTATTTGACGTCAAGTATAAGGTTTAGCTGATGCTTATAAGTTAAAGACTATAAGGCATATAATACACTGATTTAGAATCCACAAAAAGTAAAATAGAAAGAAGAGTATGGATGACTCTAAAATGAAAATCAAAGCCATGAGATTAGCGATCATTCAGCTGAAAAACCAGATCGATTTTTAATCCAACATGATAAATTTTTATATTTTTAGTGCGGTATGACGAAGCTGAACCTGCGTGATGGATTATCTAAAAGTGACCCACAGATAAATTTTAAGACAATGACAGTAATTTTGTTGTATAGATGTGCTTGAACATTAAGCTTCCATTACATATTTGGATTTTCATTCTTTTTCATTTTTATAAAGAGGTTCCACTTCAAGTTAGCTTGCGTCATTTCCCAAACCGGACAAACCGAATTGCCCTTTTTTGTTCCATCAACATATTTGAAAATGTTATAACGCTCATAGATGAATTCTGATGTGCGGTAACTTATATTCATCAAGAAGCTTTATGTATCGGGCTCTTTCAAGTGGAAAATCTTGTTTTTCTTCAGCCTCATTTTTATTTTCTTCTGAGAAGCAAGTTTTCAGATTTTGAACGTTCTAAGAATAAATTTTGGACACATACAATTGTTCGTACTCATCAATGGTACAAGACCAATTTCTTTATATGTATCAATGCAGAGTAGCATAAAAGGTGCACCTAGAAGCGAGATCTATATGCCTGCAATCTACACTTATGACAGCTTCTATAGTAAGAATTAGGTGCAACTAACATAAACGTCTTGCCCATACGATAAATTTAGATCAATTATACATGAGTAGATAGATGTTTCAGAACTTGTAAGCATGTCTTGGCCCCTAATACTTCTTATTCGAACAGACATGTATTTAAGCTATTATAAAACATTTTCTCCTTATAGGTTAAATATATTCAAATGGTGGGTCATCCAAGTTAACTTGAGAAAGAAAAACACCTAAAAACATTACTAAGTGGCTATATTCAATTATCTCATTTTCAATGTTAGTAACACTAAGGCATGTTTTTCTGGATTACTAAACCATTATTTTAAAAACATCATAAGGCGTTAATTTTTTTCCTGTAATAACTTTAGGCCATTTTCAATTTGAACTATTAATAAATTAATCAAGTCTATTTGGTATAGGTATTTTTAATAAGGTTTATAATAGACCTATTCGATGTGTTTTGTTTCAATGGTAACATTCAATACCCATGCAAATGTCATCTGCATATTTACTAAGACAACTTCTGAGCAGTACAAATGTTTGGAAAATCATGTAACAAGATATTAAATAGAACAGGTGCTATAACGAGCCTTGTGGTAAGCCCATGTCAAGATATCTGGATCTGAGTATAGTTATTTTTCAGACCGTTTACTTGAATAGATCCTATTCAAGCGAATAAAAGCTCTGATGTAATAATAAGATGTTTTCGCGTAAAGGCCTAATTGGTGTTCAACTTTCTAATAATTTTGGCAGGCCAAACTTGATCTAGGCTTTATTTATGTCAAAAACCGTTGCTAGGACGATTTTTTCTACTGCAAATTGTGTTTATTAACCCGTGTTGTAAGTTAACTAGGCTTATCTATAGCAGATCTACTTGCAGAAAGCCAGCTTGGTTGGCTTGCTAATAATGGTAAATTTTCTGGCATAGTAAAATAGACCTCCTCAAGAACCACTCTCTTCCATGAGCTGCAAGGTAAAAGTGAGGTCAATGCAAAAATGAGGCCTGAAAACTGCCTTATCTGTCTTGGCTTTCCTTGCTTGTGGATGTACACAATGGACCTGTTTCCATATTTACTGGAATGACACCCTGGACCCAGCAATTTTACAAAAAAGTTTATGAAGTACTATAATGAAGGTATTTCGTGGATATGTTTTTTTGATCATATCATTAGGAAATCGCATCACGCCAACAGAATGTTATCTTACTAGGTAAGTGAAAGAATTGCATCTTTTACTTCCTGGATGTAAATTGAAGAGCGATTAATTAAAAGAAGTGATTATCAGGCACTAGGGTCAACATATACAATTTTGGACTTCTTGTACTCACATCTAAATGTTCTATGGTTAGCCGATAGACCCTCCATACGGGCATGGAATATGAAAACAACGTGGGCAAAATGCCTCAGCCTTTTCTGAACTAGATGGAGATAACTCTTTGTTTTTAGCATTAATTGGACATGATGGAAAGTTTAATACCTTGTGTCAATTCATTAAATGTTTTCCATACTTTTTCTGAAATAACTTTATGATTTGAAATTTCACTTCTACAAAATAGAATGAACCAATACTGCTTTTAGCTTGTGGCTATGTCCATGTATACAGTAGTGTCTGTGGCTTTTTTTCATGCTCATGCATGGTTACTAGAGAGATTTATTTTTAGAAAATCTTATGCATTGAAATGGTTTTTTTTTATGCAACATCAGCTCACAAAAGCTTGTGTCACCAGACATTTCCCAAGGAGTCTGAATAATTTATCCTGAGGTACATTTAGGAATAAGATATAATTGGCAGCTTGTAGTATATATACTTGTTATAGGCAGAAACATTGAGTACTATGTCCTTTGTAATACTATGCACTCTGTATTTAAGAAGCAAGAATATGGTAAAGCTTTTTCCAGTCACACCTTATAATTAATTTTGAACTTGTCCTTTGTAATTAACACAACAGGCAAATATGGTTATTAAAAGTTAAATGATAGATAATGATCACTGCCTAGAGTATCTTTATGAGGTTGACCAATCGCAATCAGTAAACAAGTGTATCTATGTGACCCTCAAAGTTATGAGGAACTATTTGCCGAGGCAACTGTGACGTGAGAGGACATCGGGAATTATCTAGAGAAGCTCTCTGTCATTCTAACAAAACATAGACAAGAATCAACTAACACTAACGTATATACTACGAACCTGTTGCTGTGTTGGTAAACATGAAATGCAATCTTATTCCCAGAAACGTGCATGTGCGTTGAAATCTCCTCCAATAAACCTTTTTCATCTTATCATGGATTATGAAATCCAATCGTGTGTTTAAAGTTGTAGTAATTCTCTGTTGGTAAATACAAAAAATACTAATTAAGATTAACTGATCATTAAATTTGACACGGCAGGCTGCAACATGAATGTAGATGCAGGAATGTACCTAGGTAATGGTGAGATTTCACACTGTACTCTATTCCTTCTTTGGATGACGAATTTGCTGCACTAATTCTTTGTTAGACCTCTACATATTTGATGTAAGGTGGGTAATATAAACCCGGTAATCTGGCTATAATTGTTTTTGTTCACCTTTAGTAGATTGATAAAAAATTTTTTGCTGAAATCATATTTTAGTGAAAGGTGTGGTCAAATACAGCGCGTTAGTGGAAAAAATCTTGCATTCCACTGCATGAATTTAAACAGCCTGCTATTTTCTTAGAGACCAATGTATAAGTAAGCAAATAAAAGAAAAGAGGCAATTTTTTTTTTAGCCCAACTACAAACAAACAAAACCCCCGACCAAAAAGACAGTAATAATAATGAAACAACTGTCCACCCACCCCCTACCAAGTCTTTCCACACAAAACCACCGAACAAAAATTATAGAGCTCGTCTGAATGGAGAATTTCAGTACTGTCAGATATGAACAAGATTACTGTGAGAAACCTCACTGAACTATTTATATAAAATAACTGAGCAAAGGGGGAAAAAGAAAGAAAAAAAAGACCATCTTGAACTAATTTCTAGAAATGAAAAAGCTACATTCAAATAGTAATAGAACAATATAACCCAAAACACACAACAGGAGGAAGGGGGGAATGTGGAAAGTGTCCAGAAATATTAAATACAAAAAAATGAGACGTCCTAAATGTAACGGGTTGCTCTGTTATATAAATCAGACATGCAAATATCTTGAAACATTTATGGTATTAACACAAACATGACGCATCACAACTGACGAAACTGAATTGCTGTAGTTAAAATTTTACTCTACCTATAATCAAAATAAGAAGACGTGATTGAAATTGTGGAACGATCTAGTTTAGTCACAATAGTTATACAACTGTTCGTAAACGTGTTGCCCGCCATCGGTTAATATTTTCACTTCCTGCTATGGGTTGAGGCGGAACGAAGGGTGGCCGTCACTTGCAGTAGTACGTTACATTGTCGTTTGATGGTCGACCCTACGCGGTGTACACCCAGAACAATTGCGAATTGTGCTGCCGATATTTATGAGCGAGACGAAGGCTCCTTTCTATGGTGGAGGAGTTAGTCATTCCAAAGAATTCAACACTGGTGGTTCAAATTGACATGGGATACAATGATAACCGAGATTTTTTCGTACAGATCGGCAAGAGATGAAACGTAGAAAAGATTCCGTCTTTTAGTTCCTAGATATGAATATCATCATTTGGTGGCTGCTTTACGATAATGCACCATGTGACCTTGGGTAGTCCTTGGGTGAGAGTTGTCAACGTGCTTGAACCAAGAATGTATTTTTCTGCACTTTCACATCTGTCTCTTCATATCGATTAATTACACTACAATGAATCAGGATGGCATCTGGGGCTGACTCCGCCATGGAACGAGGTGGCTGTGCACAGTGTCCTGGATCTTTGTCTGTAGGTGTGACATTGTTCATGAGAGCCTTGATCCAAAGTGATCGAACAAGTCCCTTCTCCTGATCCCACACGAAAATCATAACTGAATCTGAATGAAACACAAACCGCCAGAGTCCCTGGTGTTGTTTGTTTCACCTCGGAGTTGTTTGATCCTGTCGCTTAACAGATTCTTGGTCAACAGAAGGTCTTTATGTCAACTACTTGGTGGATGCGACATTTATGGCTTTGGGTGTGTGACACCACCTTTGTCTTTGTTATGCGAGCTATTATTATGACAGAGTATAATTTTCTTTTTGTGTAAGGGGAGCTTTTTGTCAAATCGGTTTATGCTTGCAGCAAGTTTTTTTGTTTAATGCACAGCATAAGAAATAAGATGTGTCCCTGTATATTTGATTTGCGTGCAGGCATCGACACTAACCTGTTTCTGGGACTTTTTGCACCCTTTTTCTGACTGTCCGCCACTTGAACTTATTTTCAAGTGAGGGAGAATCCGGGAGCACACGTAAAGAGAGTTGAAAAATTCCACCCAGTTCTTCTATTTGTCAGAAAGGCCGCCATCGTGGAATTTCCTTGAAGAGCGGCAGGAGGACTGTAGAAAAGTCTAGGACCTGAAAGATTCCTGTGATCCGCAGATCTAGATCTCTCGCCACCGGTATGTTTTGGCCTTCATTATTCCACAGGCCATTGACGATGCCGCCTGGTCAGCAGCCTTTTCCTGTCCATAACTGCTGGTGTTGGCCCTCACTCGTCACACATTCTTACACAGGGAGCTGCTTGCGTAATATATTAATGGACCCTCCCATACTTCTTCCTTGTTCTCGTCATGTTTGCGTATTCCACTAAAAGTCCTGTGGCAGTTTGAACATTAGCTCCAGGCGGTCACAGCATCTTGAAGACCTTTAGTGTGTGTGTGTGTGTTGTGTGTGTGTTGTGTGTGTTGTCCCTGTGTGTGTCTGTCTGTTGTTTGTTCTGCATGTTTTGTGTCTGTGAGGTACAGTTTAGTGCCCTAAAACCACCACCGAGACACAGTGTACTGAACACTAATACAAGAGATTGACCCTAAAAAAAAGATAATGCTGTGTGTGTGTATCTGTATGTGTGGTGTGCGTGTTAATGTGCGAGTGTGTTGTGTGCGTGTGTGTGTATCTGGTCTGAGTTCTGTGGCTGGTTTGAGCGCCTGTGTGTGGTGTGTGTAATCTGTGATTTGTGCGTGTGTCTCTGTGTCTATCTGTGTATATGTATCAGTGTAGTCTGTGTGTTTTGTGTCTGTTATGTTAGTTTAGTTCTTCAGTTTACGACCTTCCACACAAAAGTTATACCAGACTATTTTGTGTGGTGTGTTGTGTGTGTTGTGTGTGTGTGAGTTGTATGTGTGAGTGTGTTTTTGTGTGTGAGTGTGTGTTGTGTGTGTGAGTGTGTGTTAGTGCGTGTGTGTGTTTGTGGTGTGTCGTTGCCGCGTGAGGCGTGCATGTGTAGAGTGTGTGTAATTACTATCTAGAGTAGTATACGGTCCGTGTAATGTATGTGTGTGCATGTACTAGTGTGTCATGAGTGTATTGCGTGCGTGCATGCGTGTGTGTATATGTGTTTGTGTGTGTAAGTGTGTGTGTGTGTGTGTAAGTGTTGTAAGTGAATGAGTTGAGTATAGAAGAGAAATAGTTGGCGTGTGTGACGTGTGTGTGTGGTGTGTTGAGTGTGTGTGTGTGTCGAGCGTGCCGTGGTGTACTGAGTAAGATAAATGATATCACAAGAAATTGAGTTATGTTTATGTGTGTTCGTGTAGGTGTGTGGTGATTGTGTGTGGGTGCGCGCGCCGTCGCTTGTTTCGTGTGTAACATGCAAGTATGTGTGAGGGTTCTTGCGTGTGTGTGTGTGTGGTTGTGAGGTGTGTGTGTGTGTGTGGTGTGTGTGTTGTGTTGTGTGTGTGTTTGCGTTTGTGTGTGTGTGTGCCAGTAAAATAGCCTAATCAACAAAACAGCTATACAAAACATATGCCTTGCTAAAAAAAAAACACAGTACCCCCCCCCCCCCCCCAAAAAAAAAAAAAAAAAAAAAAAAAAAAAAAGAAAAAAAAAAACCGCCTTTAGGTAGAATAAGCAAGAACATGTTATTCTAAATCTTCAACAGCCAGTCTTGTAACAAGATAGAACAATAACAATCTCTGAAAACTAACAATAGGCAATAACTACCAAAAAGTAGTGGACTTTGGAACTAGATATAAGTACAAAGTATGGGTAGAAAAACTCAGGGCATTAAGTAGAGGTTTAGCAGAACATCATTTAAATGATTAATGCTTTAAACCAAGAGATAGATCAAATCACATGAAGAATACCACTGGGCTTTGTAGCAAATATTCAGAAATATTGCATAGAATATAACATTGTTTAGATGCTTGTAAAGCTTTACAGATTGATTCAAAAAAAGTAAGTGGGAGATCTTTCATTGTTTAGAGAATACGAGTTCTTGTAATCTTAGGCACAACCATTAAGTAATGCCTGGCTCTAATTTAGTTTTCCACACACGCATATTATGTTCTTGCAGTAGTTTTGTGCGAAGAGCATTTAACACGAAATCTAATAAGCCAAGCTGATATATTTCTTGGAAGCAGACATAGGTGACATTCACAGAAACGATAAGTTTTGTACATCCTTCATAGTTATGCAATTTTGAGAGTGTAGTAACAATTCTGAGGAAATGTTACAAATTTTTAATGGCCTTATTATAGGAAGTATGCTTTAAAGTTCATAACCCTCTCCAAGTCTAACGAAATATAGAACTATAAAGTAATCACCTTCAGTGTCAGTAAAGTTGTGTCTAATGTGTGTGTATGTGCGTCCTGTGTGTGTGGCGACTGCGTGTTATGTCTGTGTGTGTGGTGTCGTGTGAGTGTGTGTGTAGTGTGTGGTTGAGTGTCTGTGGTGTGGCGTGTGTATGTGACCTGTGTTGTGTGTCGTTGTGTGTCTCTTGTTGTGTGCAGACACACGTGAAGTGATACAAGTTTGCCCTAGAACCACCTCGCTCAGTGTTTGGAACACAATACAGGGATTGCCCTAAAAAAATTGTTTAATAGCTGTTGTGTGTGTATGTGTGTGATAGGTCTTATTCTGTTTGTTGTGTTGACTGTGCGTGTGTCTTGGTTCAGTATGATCTTGTGTGTGTTTCATGTAGTTTTTTGCCTGTATGTGTGGTGTGCTGTGTGTGTGTGTGTGCGACTAAGTTTGTGTATGTCTGTGTTGAGTATGTATCTGTTATGTTCTGTGTTGTGTTATGTCTTGTGTGTTTTGTATCCTGTATGTGTGAGTGTGTATAAGTTTGTGTCTGTGGTTATGTGCGACCGCGTGTTATGTCTGTGTGTGTGTGCTTGTGTGTGTCTGTGTGTATTATCTGTGTATGTCGTGTGTGTCTGTCTGTGTGTTTGTATCTGTATGTGTTGTGTCTATGTGTGTGCCTTGTGGGGTGTCGGTGTGTGTGCGACTGCGTGTATGTCTTGTGTGTGGTGTCTTGTATGCATGTCTGTGTGTTTTGTGTCTGTGTGTATATCTGTGTGTTCTGTGCGTGTGTCTGTGTGTGTGTGTATGTGTGTTTGTATCTGTGTATGTGTCTTCAGTGTCTGTCTGCGTGTGTGGGGTGTGGTTTGTGTGTATGTGCGTGTTGTCTTGCGTGTTTGTCTGTCTCTGTGTGTCTGTGTATGTCTGTGTGTGTCTGTATTGTGTCTATGTGTGTTTATGTGCTTTCTGCGTGTGTGTGCGACTGCGGGGTGTATGTCTGTTGTTTTATGTCTTGGTGTTTTTGCGTGTCGGGTTTGTAGTGATCTGTGTATGTGTGTGTCTGTGTGTGCGTCTGTGTGTGTTTGTGTGTCTGTGGTAGTGGCTGTGTCTCTGTGCGTGTCTGTGTGTGTGTCTGTGCGTGCGTGTTTGTGTCTGTCGTGTGGTGTGTCTGTGCGGCGTTGGGTGTGGTTGTGTGTGTGTGTGTGTGTGTGTGTGTTATCTATTTTACAGAGGTGTCTCCTTGTATAAAAGAGCGGCAGCTGTCACTGAGGCTGTCATCTGCAGCCCTGACACCAGCCCTGGTTTTGCTGCTGCTGCTGCATTTGCTGAACACCGCACAAGCCGCAGCAGACGACTGGGGATCCTCCAGCCCTAACTGCACACTGCAGCAGCCTGCCAGCACAGCACAAGTACTTACCTGCCTCTCACATGTCGTCTGCTGGCTGTCAGCATTGCAAACTGATAAACGAATCGTTAAAATGATTTTCGGGCATGTTAACTGTAGTGCTGTTCGTAGCCTATCTATCTATCTATCTATCTATCTATCTATCTATCTATCTATCTATCTATCTATCTATCTATCTATCCATCTATCCATCTATCTATCTATCTATCTATCTATCTATCTATCTATCCATCTATCTATCTATCTATCTATCTATCTGTCCCGTTGTCTGCCGACCGTGGGGGCACCCTCAAAGACTCAACAACCAGTTCCCTCCATTCCTCTCTCTGTTCTGCCTTTCTCAGGGTTTTGTTGAGTTCTAGGCCGGGTTCATTCGCTGATTTTTATCCTCCCAGCTCTTCCTTTTGGTCTGCCTCTTCTTTTTCCCCCTTGGGACAGTGCCTTGCAAACGTCTTTGCAAGGGATTTAAAAAAAAGTATATGAAGCCACAATATATGGGGAGCTAATAGCGCTCATCTCTCTCTCCTTCTTCTCCTCTCTCTCCCCTTTTCCCCTCTCATCTCTCTCATCTCTCTCCCCTCTCTCCTCTTTTCCCCTCCCCTTTTTGTCTCTCGGAACGGATAGCCTAGTGGTTAGAACATTGCGCTCGCAATCTGACACCCGGGTTCGATTCCCGTTAAAGGGGATATTTTCCCTGGAGTTAACATCAGTGCAGACCTCCACTCTCCCCAAAAGTCTTTCCGATGAGGCTATAAACCGAGGCCCTGTGTGCGAACGCACGCAGAACATCTTACGCACACGTTAAATCTTGTTCCGCTTTTCAAAAGAGTAGGCCATTGTGTGCTGGTGGAAACGGATGACAAAATTTAGAAAACCGCATACACACGGGGACTGGATGTAAAAAAAAACACATAAGTGCTTATTCCATTATCCTCGATATAAAATAATTAAATAAACAGCTCTCCTCTCTCTCTTTCCCCTCTCTCTCTCTCCGCTCTCTCTCTTTTCTCTCACTCTCTCCCTCTCTTCTCTCTCTCTCTAAAAGTCCTTCGGATGAGACTATAAACCGAGGTCCTGTGTGCGAACGCACGCAGAACACCTTGCGCACACGTTAAAACCCGTTCCGCTTTTCGAAAGAGTAGGCCATAGTGTGCCGGTGGGAACGGATGACAACATTCATAAAACTGCATGCACACGGGGACTAGATGAAAAAAAGCACAAAGTGCTCATTCCATTATGCTCGAAATAAAAGAATAAAGTAAATAAAGTCAAAGTATCTCTCTCTCTCTCTCTATTTTTCTCTCATCTCTCCCTCTTCTCTTCTCTCTCTCCTCTTCTCTCTCCTCTCTCTCTCTCTGTGTCTGTCTGTCTGTCTGTCTGTCTCCCCGCTGCTAACTCTGCATCATGGTTTGGTCGTGGTCTGTGGCGAGTTTTCCTTTCTCTGGCATCTGTGTTGGACACTTGAAGGTTTCCCTCTTCTTCAACAAAGTGCCAGAGATTTCAGGACTCGAAGACTGAAGAACGATTATGTCATTTTCTCTACATTGAGAAATTATGAATGGCAAATTGACATTAAAATCACACAGCATACAACATACGATTCAGATATAAGACTAAAAGAGTATCATTTATATTTTTAAAAAACGCTGTATGATGTGTTGTGTGAGTTCGGTGTGTGTGGTGGGTTTTGGGGTGTTTTGTGTGGGGAGTGTGTGGGTGGTTTGTTGTGGGGTGGGGTGCGCGAGTGTGTGTATGTTTCGAGTGTGTGTGTGTGTGGTGCGCGCGCGCGCTTCGCTCTTGCTCCGCTACCACATGCACATGAGACAAGTTGCCATAAAAATTGTGATTTACTTTAAATTTTTAAACATTGAGCTAATTATTTAAACCCGACACCATTGAAAGGCGATGACTTGCTCTGTTTAAATATAAAATTTAATATTAGATATTATAAAATTAATAATTATAATATATATATTATGTATGTATGTATTGAAAGTGTTGCTGGTGTCTGGCAGCTCCCTTTCAGCAAAGCCTGGTCAGGCCACCTGTCTACAGGTCAGCTGGAGGAGGGAAAGAGCGGTGTCGCTTCACGCTGAGGTGCCTGCAGGACAACCGGCGCCTTCGCTCCCTTTTGGAGATGAAGCTTCAGCAACTGTCTTACGACAATCGGAACACGAGTGCAGCCCCACCCTAAAAGTACAGGTCGTTACCAAGAACCCAGAAAGATGTACCTCCGGGAAGACAGCTGTGCTGTACCTTTCTGAGCCGTGGGTCCAGGAACAACAGACTGGCTTTTAAACCCCATTGGGGGTCTGTAGAGATGAACTCCCCCTTTGGTGGCTACGTTCCAACCCCTCATCGGTAGAGTGTCATTTGGTTGGTGTGACTCTTGGTGAGTTGTCATTTGGTGTGTATTTGCCGAGTGTGTCATTTGGGTATGTGTCATTGGTGGGGTGTGTCTAGGTGATGTGTCCATTGGTGAGTGTTGGGCCCTTAGGTGAGTGGTGCCATTTGGCGAGTGTGTCATTAGGTGATGTGTCATTTGGTGAGTGGTCAGTAGGGTGAGGTGTTTCCATTTGGCGAGTGTGTCCAAAGCCTTTTAAGTTTCCTGTGTTTTCTTTTAAAATGTCCAGATGGTACAATGAGTAGAGACAATTTTTGGGTGGGTGGTGGGTGTTGTTTTTTTTTTAAACATATTGTTTTTTTTTCCCCTCCTCCTCCTTCTCCATCGAACCTCGACACATTGTTTGTTGTCTGTCCTATCGGCGAAAAAGGGGAAGCGGTGCCTTTAAGCCGTGGGAGTCAAGCCCCGGGGTGTGGTTGGAGAAAACGTGCTGTTGGTTGGAGAGACGTTGTTGTGTGGAGAGACGTGTTGTGTTGTGGTTGGAGAGACGTGTTGTGTGTGGTTGGAGAGACTGTATGTGTTGTGGTTGGAGAGACGTGTTGTGTTGGGGTTGGGGGAACGGGTTGGTGTTGGTTGGGAGAGGTTGTGGTGTTGTGGTTGGAGAGAGCTTGTTGTGGTTGGAGAGACGGTTGTTGGTTGGGGAGACGTGCTGTGGTTTGGGAGAGACTTTTTGTGGTTGGGGAGTAGTGTTTTGGTTGGGAGAAAGGGTTGTTGGGTTGGAGAGCGGTGTGTTGTTTTGGGGTTGGAAAAGAGTTTGTGTTGGTTGGAGAACGTGTTGTGTTGGGTTGGAGAGACGGTTGTGTTGGGGGTTGGAGGGGACGTGTTGTGTTGGGTTGGAGAGACTTTGTGTTTTGGTTGGAGAGACGTGTTGGGGTTTGGAGAGACGTGTTTTGGTTGGGAGAGACTGGTGTGGTTGGAGAGACGTTGTGGGTTTGGGGAACGTGTTTTTGTTGTGGGTTTGGGGAACTGGGTGTGGTTGGAGAGACGTGTTGTGTTGGGTTGGAGAGACGTGTTTGTTGGGGTTTGGGGGAAAAGTGTTTGGTGAGGGTTGGGGTTTTGGGGAGGTGTTGGTTTTGGGGGGAGAGACGTGTTTGGTGTGGTTGGAGAGAGGGTTGTTGTGGGTTGAGAACGTGTTGTGTGTTGGGTTTGGGAGACGTTTGTTTGTGTTGGAAGCGTGTTGTGTTGAGAAGTGTTGGGTTGAGAAAACCCTGGTTTTTTGGTTGGAGAGACGTGTTGTGTTGGGGAGACGTGTTTGTTGTGTTGGGGTTGGAGAGACTGCTGTTTTGGAGAGACGGTTTTGGTTGGAGAGACGTGTGTGGTGAGAGGATGTTTGGTTGGAAGACTGATTGTGTTTAGAGGAGTTTTGTGTTTAGGATTAGTGGGAGAACGTGTTGGGAGGAACGAGTTGGGTTTAGAAGTGTTAGGGTTAAGAGAGTTTGGGGGAAACCGGGTTGGTTGGGGCATAAAATTTAGAAGCCCCGTGTTATGTTTGGTTGGAGGGAAAAGTATTTGTGTTTGAGAATTTTAATGTGGGAAACGTGCTTTTAGAGTCCCTTAAAGGGGAGACTTTTGTTGTGTGTTGTAGTATGGTGAGGGTATTTTTTTGGAGAAGCCCCGGGGGTGATGTGGAAAATTTGGGGGGGTACAGTGTTGAAAGTATGGAGAGATTTTTTTTAAAAAGGAGGTGGAAAAAGGAATTTTTCCAATTTTCTTTAAGGGGGGTGATGGCAACCCAAAAAAAAACTACACCCCGGGGGCCCGCGGGTGAAATGTTTGAAAAAAACCAGGGAACTGGCTACCGTCCCGAAAACCCCACCCTTTTTGGGGGTTTCCAGTGGGGATTTCATGCGCCCCGATTCTCATCCGGAAGCGAACAACCAGTATTTGAGAAAATTGTTTAGGGTGCTGTGAGAACGCTAACAATTTCATGGGTTGCAGACTAGAATGTCTTTGGAGTTTGTTTTTTGGTTTTAAGCAGCGGAATTTTAAAACTAAGGGTCACACCGAATTTTTTCTTCCCCAGTTTGTTTGTGTAAAATTTTTCAAAAGGGCCAGGAAATTGGCTTTTTGGGGGAAAATTTTTTTTAAAATTTTTTATTTATTTTTATTTATTCTAAAAGCAGGTTGAATGCACTCAGTTTTTTTTTACTTAAGGGTTTGGGTTTTGTAAAAATGCCTTTTCCCCAACCGGAAAACTTGGGCATTTTCCGGGGGGGGGGATTTAAAACCTTCCCCAGACGGGGGAATTATTTGTCTCTCCCAAAAACCCTTTGATTTCAGTCGGTTATTGGCCCCTTTTAAAAGGGGGGAA
>CM054168.1:24418719-24446009 GCA_028751875.1 Rapana venosa | reverse complement strand
ATAAACGAAGCGACCGGCAAACGCAACGATGGTGACCAGCAACATCTTGCGTATAAATTTAAAAAAAAAGGTTTATGTATCATAGTCAAGTTGTGTACAGCCCTACCCACCACGAATGTCATAATCAGGGACGTCACCTCATCCAGTTTCAGTGGCTCCAGTGACATTCACTTCAAGTTCAAGACCAACACCTCCTAAAACCTTCACATTAAACCCCCACACCCTTGATCTCAAGAAGACAATAATTGTTATGAAAAGTCTTAACTACTCGGGCTGCTCTCCCCGGGGAGAGCACGTCGCCACAAGAGCAGCGCCACCCCTTTTTTTTTTTTTTGGTCTGCAACTGTATTTCTTTCCCTATCAGAGTGGCTTTTTTCTAAGAATTTTTCCAGGGACAACTCTCTTGTTGCCGTGGGTTCTTTTTCGTGCGCTGCATAATTTTCTGTAACACACGGGACCTCGGTTTATCGTCTCATCCGAAAGACTAGCGCCCAGACCACCACTCATGGTCTAATGGATGGGGGAAAAGTTTCGGGCCCAGACGGGATACGAACCCGGACTTTTCGCTTTCTAGACAGGCGCGTTACCTCTAGACCACCGATCCATATGGACAAACTGATAACACTGAAGAAATAATTCATTAAAAACTTCCACATGGACAGATTAATAACACTGAAGAAATAATTCATTAAAAACTTCCATATGGACAGATTAATGACACTGAAGAAATAATTCATTAAAAACTTCCATATGGACAAATTAATGACACTGAAGAAATAATTCATTCAAAACTTCCATATAGACAGATTAATAACCCTGAAGAAAGAACCTCCTGTGTTCATATCAGTGTAGACACTGTCTTCATGCCTTGTGGCTCCACAAATGCATGCAGGCAAAATGCCGCCATAACACGTCTGAAAACAGGGGAAGGGGGGGAAGAGCAGCAAAGTTGGTGTTAGACTTGCTTTAAAAAGGTCAGGAGACTGGATTGAAATGAGAAAAAAACGAGCAAGAGTGAGAGAAGATAGAATGCTAAGGAAAGAGACTGAAACGAAAGAGAGTGATAGAAAAAGAGATATTTTTTTATATAAAAGTTCCAGAGGTGATTATGCTATTTATACTATACAAAAACCACCAAAACTACTGAATATAAAAATACTGAAAACATGCAGACACAGTATACGCACAAACATATTACATTAAGACAGACTATGATATTTGCACAATGTAATGAGTTCATCTTTGTCTAGAAAATGGAATTTCAAATAGACCACTTCTTCTGATTCCAACTACTTCTTCTTCTTTGCGTTGCCTGGGTTATGTTGTGAGACCAGATCTTTTGAGGAATTCAGCAGTTGCCTGCAGGTCATCCACCATGCCGTACAGTTTCTGCTCCAGAGGCGTGAGCTCAGGCCACACTTTCAGCCTTAGCGTCTGGAGAGTCCTGCAGTCTTGTAGGATGTGGGCCGTATCCTGTTCTTCTCCACAGGGGCACATAGCAGATGGTGCAATTCCAACTACTGACACTAGTGAGAGAACATGAAGAAGACTTTGTTGTTGTTGTTTTTTTTTTTTTTGGGGGGGGGGGTGGTACCCTGCAAAGTGCAGATTAATACTTTCATGACTGCGGAGATTGGAATTGCCATTGCCTAACATGCTGATGTATTGTGGCCAAAGGCTAAAGTACATAAAAATTTTGACTTCTTCAGCTCTCTCTCTCTCTCTCTCTCTCTCTCTCTTTTCTCTCTCTCTCTCCTCTCGCTCTCTCTCTGTATGTGTGTGCATGTTTTACTTGTATCTTATCATTGTGTAATTGTAACTGATTTCTAGAAATACATTTTACCACCCTACTTCCGTGTGCATCTAGGTTTTAACCTGTACAATGTTCGTCACACCAGAGGAGCCCTGCACTGCTGCCGGATCACTGACTTCCCTGCTGCTCAGGGCAGCAGCCCTGTTTAGATCCAACATCAGCACACCACTGTCTGCTATGTATGTCCCGAACTGACGGTGACCAGCGTTGAGTGGCGGAGCCACAACACCACAACTGTCTGGCAAGCGTTGCAGCATCCATGCCAACACCAAGGGTCTCCGTCTCCCCCAACCCCCTGACTCCAAAGGTGTTGACTCACACCAAGCACAGGTATGGCAGTGTAAAACGGTAACGGTAAAGGTGTCCCTTAACCTATGTGGTCATTGGGGAGCAAGATGTCAGAGACCTCAGCTTCTCTGTTACTGTTACTGGTCCCGTAACCCGCCAGGGTCGTAGGGGCGCTGCATGGTGGACGAACGGTGGACCAGCTGGCTCCACTTAGCGCGGTCGTGGGCGAGTGCCTGGGTGACATTGAAGTCCTTCCCTGTCCAATCACGGATGTCGTCGGCCCACTTTCTCCTCTGTCTGCCCCGTCTTCTCTTCCCCTGGACTGTTCCTTGCTGGATGGTCTTTGCAAGTCCTTCTGAGCGTGTTACGTGCCCATACCATCTGAGTTTCCTTTTTTTTGCCGTGGTCAGTAGGTCTTCATAGTCCCGCACTTGTTGAGTGATCTTTCTGCGGACTTCATTGTTGGTGACATGGTCCTTGTATGAGATGCCAAGGAGCCTTCTGAGGCATCTCATTTCTACTGCTTGGATCCTCCTTTGTAGGTCTGCGTTTAGTGTCCATGCCTCACATGCGTAAAGCATGATTGAGATGACTAGCGCGTTTAGTAACTTTACCTTGGTTCCAAGAGGGATGTTTCTGTCTCTCCATATGGTCTTCAGTCTTGCCATTGCTGCTGCTGTTTGTGCCGCTCTTGTTAGAATTTTGGTCTTCGATCCTTCCTCACTTATGATGGCTTCAAGGTACTTGAAATGGTCAACTGTCTCCAGTTCTTTTCCGCTGAGAGTGATCTTGGTGGTGATTGGCTGGGCACTGTTTGACATGAGTTTGGTTTTCTCGGCGCTGATTTCCATGCCGTATCGTGAGGATATTTCGTCCAGCTGCTTCACTAGGTTGGCCAGTTCTTCTTTATTTCCTGCCATACCGTCAATGTCATCGGCAAACCTGAGGTTGGTGATTGTTCGCCCTCCAATGCTGACCGTGCCTGTGTGGTCTTCCAAGGCGTCAGTCATGATGCGTTCAAGGAAAATGTTAAACAGTGTCGGCGACAGCAGACATCCCTGTCGGACCCCAACTGAGGTATGGAACCATTCCCCTACCGTGCCCTGTACGAGTACTGCACTGGTGGCCTTTGAGTAGAGTTCCTTGATGGTGTGAATCAGCTTCTGGCCCATGTTGAATTTGTTCATGGTGGCCCACAGAGCGTCGTGCCATACTCTATCGAAGGCCTTCTTAAAATCAATGAAGACGTGGAAGATGTCTTGTTGATGCTGGCTGTATTTCTCACACAGAACCCTCAGGTTGAATATCTGTTCTGTGGTGCTTCTATTTGGGCGGAAACCGGCCTGCTCTTCGGCGATGATATCTTCTTCCTGTGGTTTCAGCCTGTTCAGGATCACTTTCAGCATGACTTTACTGGCATGACTTATGAGGCTGATTGTCCTGAAGTTTTGGCACTGCTGGATATTTCCTTTCTTAGGGAGAGTGATGATGAGTGATTGAGTCCATGGTGTAGGCCATTCTCCGGTCTGCCAGATCTTGTTGCAGATACTTGTAAGGATGTCTGTCATTGCTTCTCCCCCGTGTTGAATCAGCTCTGCTGGGATGTTGTCGATTCCTGCTGATTTTCCTTTCTTCAGCGATCTAATTGCTACTTCTACTTCCTCGCGTAGAATTGGGAAGTTGTCTTTATTCGATGAGGCTTGGCTTGCAAGTACGCTGGGGTCGCCTAGTGTCAGCTTCTCTAGGGGGCAGGCTATTGAGGGCGGCGCCCATCTCCTCTCCCTTGCTGCTTTACCTTCCCTGACCCTAAAGAGGGCAGGCATCTATTTTACAGCTGGTAGAACTGGGGGACTATACTGAAGCCAAGGCGCGCAAACGGTCATCCATCCACTTACAAACCATGCTCAGTGCTGCTTAACCTTAGCTTGGGAGAAGCGAGTGCCCTGACTACTGACCCCCCTCCTTATGGAAGTGTACTGCAAGCCAAACACTGAGACCAACCGGAGACTAGTAACAAGGGCCACCAAATCCAAGATCATATTTATTCTTTAATCGCATGATTGTCAATGGTGATGAAGATGACACAACGACGATGTCTGAGACCGTTTCCCCCCCAAATGGCCTAACAACGCATGAAGCTACAGAAGTGCTCCATGTTTTGAGAAAAGGCAGACGAAGCCCACAGTGTTGGTCATGGAAGTGAAACAACATTCTCTCCATCACCCCTAAAATTGGACAGAGTCTGGCATACAGCTCTGTGGGCAACCATGAGGTTGTATAGCATCAATGCCAACCTGATCAGAGCCATAGAATGCCTCTATAACAAGGCAACCAGCGCAGTCTACTATGACAGCAACATAGGAGAATGGTTTCCGAACCACAATTCCATTATGTCAAGGATGTCTGCTCTTTCCCATCATCTTCAACATCTTCTAAGAGAGAATTATGGTTGACGCACTTGCAAATCATGAGGGAACAGTCAGCATTGGAGGCAGGACAATTACAAACTGACGTTTCGCTGACGACATCAAAGACGTAGCTGGAGAAGAACAAGAGCTAGTCAACCTGGTCAATCACCTTGATGAAGCCTCGTCAGCATGTGGCATACAGAACAATGCAGAGAAACAGCTGATGATAAATAGTGCCAGTGGCATCAGTACTGACATAATTGTAGATGTCAAGAAAATGGAGACCATCCATAGCTTCAAATATATGGGAGCAATACTATCATGAAAGATCAAAACATGAAATTCTGTCCAGGATACCCCAGATCATAGCTGCAATGACCAAACTGAAAGTCCTCTTAAATGCAAGAACATTGCCATCAGCTTCAAGATCAGACTGATGAGTTTCTTGATCATGTCCATATTTTTGTACGCATATGAAATGTGGACCATAACAGCAGACATTGAAAACAGAATACACGCAATGGAAATGAGGCGCTTTTGCAAACTCCTCTGATCTACGGTAATACAGAGATCACATCACTAATGTGGAAGTGAAAACCATAATCAAAAACACCTTCCGATCATATGAAGAGCTTTTTATTTCAGTAAAAAAAAAATGCAAACAATGATTCGGGCACGTCACACGAACATCTGGACTGGCCATACAGTCCTTCAGGGAACAGTACAAGGAGGAGTCAAAGAGGCAGATTGATAACATAATGGAAAGACTACATCAGGGAGTGGACTGGCCTTAAGTGGAACACATTTCTACAGAAAGCAGAGGAGCGGGGCGGTGATAGTGGAGGCAGCTGGAAGGCAACAGATGTTGAGCTGATAAAGATGACGATGCCTTTTATGTCGTCGTGGAAGGATCTGATGATGCTGAGAAGTTTGGGAGGACATCCAAGCTTGAGAAGGATCTTGAAGAGCCCATCCAGACTGACCAGATTTAAAGCTTTTGTGAGGTCTATGAAGGCAACAAAGAATGGCTGCCTTTGCTCCCTACATTTCTCCAGAAAATGTTTGAGGGAGAAGATCATGTCTATAGCGGATCTGTTGGCTTGGACACTGCACTGGGATTCAGGGAAGACTTCCTCTGCAGGTACCGGGAGCCTCTTCATTACTACTCGTGCAAAGACTTTCCCAAGAATGCGGAGGAGGGATATGCCACGATAATTATTACAATCGCTTCTGTCATCTTTGATTTTGTACACTGTGACAACGTTTACTGTGACAATGTTTACTTGTTGGTTCAATCTGTTGCCTCCCTCCATGTTCCTAATGCAAATGTTGACAATTGGAATTTGATAAAAATAGCGTAAAGAGTAAATAGAACTATGATGAAATTTTATTATTCTATTGTTATACTAGAGTCTGGTCAGGGGGTTTCTCCTGCTACTGGTAGCCATGTAAACCAGTACTACCTGTTCATGTGGTGGGGCCAACCCCAACCCAAAAAATCAGTCAGGAGAGGAACGGCTCCACCTGGCTGTATTCAACAAAGCACCAGTGACCATACCGGATTGGTAATTGCCTGGGACAACAAAGACCCTGCCTTCTGTCTCCCATCAGGGTAGAGGTGAAAAGTATGCTACTGGTGGAACTCAAACCCACGGAAGAGAATACGTTACCACAGCAGCGTGGAACATCAGAACTCTTGCCCAAACAGGGAAACTACAAGAACTTTACCACGAGCTGAAGAAGTACGCCTGGCACATAGTGGGCCTCTGTGAAGTCAGATGGAAGAATTTCGGTGAACACCTCACCGGCGATAACTTTGCCATGGCCGGTCCCAAGCCCGGATGAGAAAGGAGGAGGGTTGGGCGTGGGGCTAGCAACCCCACCCCGTAAAAACAAAGCTTGCTACAGAAACGCCAACAACGAACCAAGAGACTACTGCCCTGGGAGTGGAAGGGTCCTCGCCAACAGGATGTATGACGCCGTGTGGTGAAAGCCACGAGTCTACGGAAGCCACAAAGCTGACCCCCCTTTTATCGACCAGGACCATCAACGTCAGAACATGGAATGTGAGGACTATGTATGAGACGGGAAAAACAACACAAGTAGCAGCAGAAATGAAAAGCTACAACCTCACACTGCTTGGCATCAGTGAAACCCATTGGACACAGTCAGGACAGAGGAGACTGCTTACTGGAGAGATGCTGCTTTATTCTGGCCATGAAGAAGACAACGCTCCACACACAGAAGGTGTAGTGCTCATGTTGTCAAGACCTGCGCAGCGAGCCCTGATAGGATGGGAAGCACACGGATCAACAATCATTGCGGCATCCTTCAGGACTAAGAAGAAGAAGATCAGAATGAACATCATCCAGTGTTATGCGCCAACTAATGACGGTGATGAAGAAGCCAAAGATCAATTCTATGACAGACTGCAGAACGTCATTGCAAAGTACCCAGAAAAAGATATAAACATCCTCATGGGTGATTTCAATGCCAAGATCGGACAAGACAACACGGGATACAAGGAAGTGATGGGAAGACACGGATTAGGAGAGATGAATGAGAATGGCGCGAGATTTGCAGACTTCTGTGCCATCAACAATCTGGTAATCAGTGGCAGCATTTTCCCCCACAGAAGAGTACATAAGGCCACCTGGGTATCACCAAATCATGTGACTGAGAACCAGATCGACCATATCTGCATGGCCAAGAAATTCAGGAGATCTCTACAGGATGTAAGGGTGCAAAGAGGAGCAGACATTGCATCTGACCACCACCTTTTGGTAGCCAGGCTGAAGCTAAAGCTGAAGAAGAAATGGATGAAAGTAACAACAAAGAGGCAGAAGTACAACACCAGCCTGCTGAAAGACTCAAAGATAAATGAAGAATTCAAGCTGTCCTCACTAACAAGTACCAAGTACTACAAGAACTGCTTAAGAAGAGACTGACATTGAGTGCCAAGTGGAAGAAAGTGAAAGAGACACTGACGTCAACCTGTCAGGAAATAGTGGGCCCCAAGAGACACCAACAGAAAGAATGGATATTGGCAGTCACAATGGGCAAGATTGAGAAGAGAAAGAAGAAGAAAGCAGCAGTAAACAACAGCCAGACAAGAGCAGCAAAGGCCAAGGCACAAACAGACTTCACAGAAGCCAACAGAGAAGTCAAGAGGAGCGCAAGAACAGACAAGCGCAAGTACATTGACAGCCTGGCAGAGGAAGCTGAGGAAGCAGCAGCCAGTAACAACATGAAGCTGCTGTATGACACCACTAAGAAACTCTCAGGGAAGTACAGCAGGCCTGAGCGACCAGTAAAAGACAAGAAAGGAAACACCATCCAGGGAACAGACGGGCAACTGAACAAATGGGCAGAGCACTTTGAGGAACTCCTGAACAGACCCGTCCCTTCAAATCCCCCGGACATCGACCCTGCTGATAGAGACCTAGACATCAACTGTGAGCAACCAGCCAGGGAGGAGATCAGGAAAGCCATCAAAATGCTGAGAAATGGCAAGGCAGCAGGACCGGACAACATCCCAGCAGAAGCACTCAAGGCAGACCTGGAGACCACGGTAGAGATACTGTACCCTCTCTTTGGGAAGATTTGGGAAGAGGAGGAAGTACCATCAGACTGGAAGGAGGGCTACCTCATCAAGCTACCCAAGAAAGGAGACCTCAGCAACTGTGCCAACTATAGAGGGATAATGCTTCTGTCAGTGCCAGGAAAAGTCTTTAACAGGATCCTCTGTGAGAGAATGAGAAATGCAGTTGACCCTCTCCTCCGAGACCAGCAGGCCGGCTTCCACCAGAACTGATCATGCATAGATCAGATTGCCACCTTGCGCATCATCGATGAGCAATCTTTAGAGTGGAACTCGTCCTTATACATCAACTAGAGAAAGCATTCGACAGTGTGGACCGCAACACCCTCTGGAAATTGCTTTGCCACCATGGAGTGCCAACCAAACTGGTCAACTTGATCAAGAACTCCTATGAAAGAATGACCTCCCGGGTGGTCCATGGAGGACAACTCACAAACAGCTTTGAGGTGAAGACCGGAGTCAGACAAGGCTGTCTCCTGTCACCTTTTCTCTTCCTCCTGGCGATCGATTGGACCATGAAGACTTCAGCAGCATACAGAAGAAATCGAATCCAGTGGACACTGTGGGACCAGCTGGATGATCTCGACTTTGCAGATGACCTGGCCCTGCTTTCCCACAGCCGCCATCAGATGTAGGACAAGACTACAGAACTAGCAGCCACCTCATTACAAGTTGGTCTCAAGATCCATGAAGGCAAAACCAAGATTCTCAAGATCAACGCAGCGAGTGAGGACCCAGTCACACTAAATGGGAAGGAGATGGAAGAAGTGGAGACATTCACATACCTGGGTAGCATCATTAACATGCAGGACGGCACAACGCAGATGTCAGAGCAAGAATTGGCAAGGCGAGGGCAGCGTACTTGCAGCTGAAGAACATCTGGAGCTCCAAGGTGGTGTCGACCTGCACAAAGATCACGCTGTTCAACTCCAACGTCAAGTCAGTCCTACTATATGGAGCGGAGACATGGAGGACAACAAAAACCACCATCAAGAAAGTGCAGACCTTCATCAACAGCTGCCTGAGAGAGAATCCTCCAGATCCATTGGCCCGACACCATCAGCAACGCAGACCTGTGGCAACGTACCAACCAGCTGCCAGCCGAGAAAGAAATCCAGCGCAGGAGATGGGGATGGATTGGGCACACCCTGAGAAAGCCAGCCAGCAACATCACAAAGAAGGCACTATCATGGAACCCCCAGGGAAAACGAAAAAGAGGAAGGCCAAGAAACACCTGGCGACGCGACCTTGAGGCAGAAACCAGGAAGATGGGATATACCTGGAGACAGCTGGAGAGAATAGCCCAGGACAGAGGACTCTGGCGGACTGTTGTCGGCGGCCTATGCTTCAGGGCCTAAGTAAGTAAGTAAGTAACCTCACCGACGATGGACATGTATTCTACTATAGTGGTGAATTCGACAAGCACACCAATGGCGTAAGCTTTCTTGTCAACAAGAGCATAAAAAACTCAGTGCTCGGGTGCTGCCCAGTAACCAGTAGACTTATAACCATCCGCCTCAGAGCAGCCCCTCTCAACATCATGGTGGTACAAGCTTACTGCCAACATCAGATCATGATATTGAAGTAGTAGAGGATATTTACATGCAACTCCAGGGCATCATCGACAAAGTTAACAAGAAAGACATCCTGATCATTGAGGGAGGCTGGAATGGTAAGGTGGGCGCTGATGCACTGGATGTAAAAAAGCTCATGAGTGCTTATTCCATTATCCTCAATATAAAAGACTAAATAAATGAATAAATAAATAAAAGACTGGAGCAAATGCTGTGGACCCTCCTGTAATATGCCTATCAATGAGAGAGGACACTGACTACTGGAATTTGCCAGCTACGACGACATGGTGCTTACAAACACCCTTGGGAGCACAAGGTATCCTGATGCTGGACATGGCATGCACCCAATGGAACCCATCACAACCAGATCAACTATATACTGGTACAAAACTGGTTCAGATCTGGCATCAACAGAGCCAAGGACATTTCCAGGTGCAGACGTGGGCAGTGACCATGACCTGGTGCTCCTGAACTTCAGAAACTGGCTGAAAAAGATCAGCAAGCAAAGAACATCAGGCTAAATTCAAATAGAAAGATTGAAGACCCTACCATCACAGAATCCTTCCAAGCAAAAATAGGTGGAAAATTTGCTGCACTGCTTGCACTCAATAAGGATCAGAGACAATAACCAACAGCTTCAATACAGCGATTGATGGAAACAGCAAATGAACTACTTGGTAAGCACCGCCAGAAAAAGATACAACCTTGGATCACAGATAAAATCCTGTGTGATAACGAAGTGAACTGAAGAGTGTGAAGTATACAACAGGAGTGAGGAATACAGAGAGACCAGCAAAAAGATCAAGAAAGACATGAAAAAGGCCAGAGAAGAATGGATTGAGAAATAATGCTCAGATATCGAAGAAAATATGGCTAAGAATAGCAGCAGAAGAGTCTATCAAATTGTGAAAGTGCTCACACAGCAGAAGCACGCAAGAGTTAAAAACATCAAAGACAAAGACGGGAACTGCCTCACAGAAGAAAAATATATCATTAAGAGATGGACAGAATACTGTTCAGAGTTCCACAGCCATCAGACACAAGGTGACCCCAGCATTCTGACATCCTTTGTGAAGAAGTTGAGGCAGCAATTAAATCATTGAGAAATGGGAAAGCTGCAGGCATTGACAACATCTCAGCAGAGCTGATCAAACACGGGGGACAACAGTGATAGACATCATCACAAGAATGTGCAACAAGACCTGGCAGACCGGAGAGTGGCCAACACTTTGGACCCAATCACTCATCATTATGCTCCCCAAGAAAGGCCATCCACAGCAATGCCAGAACTATCAAACCATCATCCTCATAAGCCATGCCAGTAAAGAAATGTTAAAAATAATCTTGAACAGACTGAAGTCACAGGCAGAAGAGATCATTTCCGGAGAACAGGCAGGTTTCCGCCTAAACAGAAGTACCACAAAACAAATATTCAACCTGAGAGTTCTGTGTGAGAAATACAGCCAGCATCAACAGAAACTGTACCATGTCTTCATAGACTTCAGAAAGGCATTCGATTGTGTATGGTATGACACACTATGGGTCACAATGAAGGAGTACAACATGGAATGAAAGGTATACAGACCCTCAAAGAGCTATACGCTAACGCCACCAGCGCAGTACTTGTCCAAGGCACGGTTGGAGAATGGTTCCTACCTCAGTGGGAGTACGTCAAGGTTGTTTTCTATCGCCAACACTGTTCAATGTCTTCCTTGAGCACATAATGACTGATGACTTAGAAGATCACACTGGCACAGTCAGTATTGGTAGGTGGGCAATCATCAACCTCAGGTTTTCCGATGACATTGACAGACTGGCAGGAAATGAACAGGCACTAGCCAACCTAGTGTACCACCTAGACAAAACATCCTCCAGATACGGTATGGAGATCAGTGCCGAGAAGACAAAACTAATGACAAACAGTGCCCAGCCAATCACTACTGAGATCACAGTCAGTGGAAAAGAAATTGATGCTGTAGATCACTTCATATAAATTGGAGCTATTATTAGTGAAGAAGGTTAAAAAAGACAGAAATCCTCGCAAGAGATGCACAAACAGTAGCAGCACTGGCGAAGCTTAAGACAATCTGGAAAGACTGAAACGTCTCTCTCAGGACCAAGGTCAAGCTACTTCATGCTCTGGTCACCTCCACATATCCGTATGCATGCGAATCCTGGACATTGAATGCAGATCTACAAAGGAGGATCCAGGCTTTGGAGATGAGATGCCTCAGAAGACTCCTTGGCATTTCACACATGGACCACATTACCAACAAAGAAGTCCAACAAACCATCACCCAACAAGTAAAGCACAATGAAGACCCGCTGACCACAGTCAAGAAAAGGAAGCACAGATGGTATGGACATGGGACAAGATCAGATAGGCTCTCCAAGACCATACTTCAAGAAACAGTGCAGAAGAAGAGAAGGCAAGGCAGACAGAGGAAGAAATGGGCAGACAACATCACTTAATGGACAGGGTAGAGCTTCTCCACAACCCAGGCACTTGCACACAACCGCCGCAAATGTTGTCAACTGGTGCAACTTACATCACTGCAGTGCCCCTACGACCCCGGAGGGGGTTATGGGAACAGATGAGATGAGATTATTATACATTTTACTTATGCACTAATTGTATACCACCTGAAACAAATGGTGAAGTTTCCAACTAGCATCACTGACAGATCCAAAACACTTCTTGATGTGGTTCTCACCCAGAGCCCTGATCTGATCAAGTCAGTGGACGTCTGACCTCGCTTCTGTGGAGACCACAGTGTCCTTTGTGTTATACATACTAAACCAACACCTTCTAAAACACAACAACTGTTGAAAGGACTATCTTAATTAATGACGTTAAATAGTGACAGTTTTGCAAGTTTATGACAAATATAAACAGGAATGAAATACTAATGCTACAGTACAATCCAGTTGATGTAGCATGTGATTTTTTTTTAATGAAAGATTTATTTGAGCTGCAAAACAATGTATGCCCTTCAAAACTATAAAAGTACGCCTGGGGGATACTCCATGGCTTATACTGAACTGGAAAGACTAATTAGAAAAAAAGAAATAAACTTCATACAAAAGCCAAAAGAACAGACCTAGAAAAGGATTGGGAAAAACTTTGGTAAGATAAGGTGTAACAGCCCTTTGTGTCTGTTCCTTTGGTAATTGTTTTGCAATGTGGATTGTTGGATGTGTTTTTCTTTGCTTTAGTGAGTAGGTGTCAATGATAGCTGTAGGAAGTGTTTCTGTCATATAGTTGACATTTCATCTTCTGTATGGTCAGGGAAGGTTGCAGCTGTCTGAGCTGGCCTTTGGTTGCGACATCTAGTCACTTCCCCTTTGATGAAGTGGTATGTTGATAAAAGATTGTTTTTATTTTTTTTTTAAAACAAACTTTTTTGCTTTATTTAGGAAAGTAGTGCAGTAGGTTTGTGAGTGTGGTGGTTCAGTTTTCTGGAAAAAACCCAAAAACTCAAGAAAAAAAAGGCAAGGAAATAAAAAACTATATATCTATTAATACCGGTACTAATAGTGGGGGTTTTTTCTGCTATCTGTGAAAGCTTTTAATTTTGCCCCTGTACTGACCCACTTGGGAAGAATTCAGTAGCTGACCCAGTCCTGTCCAGTCCCCTAGGACAACCCCACCCGACCTGAGGGATAAGGTGTGTGGGCCGTAAGAGGCCAAGGCTGGAGCAGACGTCAGCATTTGAAGACTTCCTTCAAGGAAAGGTAAGTGTTTTTAAAAAAAATGTGTGTAGCAAAATTACAGCCAAGTCTGTGTTTGTTGTTTTTCTGTACATAGTGCCAGAAATTGGACAAGGAAAGACTATGTGTTTATCTGACCCAGAGAGTCCCAAAACTGTCTTGTCTGCAAGAACTTTGTAAAGGGTTTATTAATTAAGCTTCATTGTGCTAGAGAGGCAGGAAGTTGATGGACTAAAATTTTCCCCATGAACTAAAATATAATTATTGTATTGACCCGGATGAAGTGAACTTGAAATTGTTTTGGGTAGAATGAATTGTAAATATTGAATATTTCAATTAATTTCTGTACTTTTGATTATTGAAAAAAAAATTTTTTGTGGGACAGATTGATGTAATAATAGAATAAATGAGAGTTATAAATTGAAATCTGAGTGTGGACTGTAGAATGGAAAGAAAGTGCGCCTTTGTGAGATTGTTGTTTCCCTTTATTCAACTTATGTTTTCATGTGACTGGGAGTCAGTCGGTTACATTGGTGACCCCTACATTTCTTATATTTTACTCTATAGTTATTTTCCATGTTCTTTTTCTTTCGGGGTTTCCTCCTAGTTATGGGTTGTATGTGACGTGTCAGGTAGAAAGTGGAAATAATATTTTGATTGTTGGGGGTGTCGATTATTTTGTTTTTTGTTACTGCCGTCTCTTTTTTCGGCTTACTTTTCTTCTTAGCCCTTATAGCTCCTGGGGATGGGGCTTAAAAGCATCCCTAAACCTTCCCCCTCTCTGGCAGGGTCTTGGCCTCTTCCCCATGCGGGCTGGGTCTCTCGCTCACTTTGCGGGTTTTTCCCTTCAGGTTGTTTGGGGGCCCCCCTCCTTTCTTTTCCCCCTGGGGGTTCTCTGGGGCCCCTTTTGGGTTGATGTTGAAAGGCCCTTGTGGGTGGGGCCCCTCCCAACCCCACTTTCACCCCCTTACTTGGACTTTCCATAGTGTTGGTTCGCCTCATCCACAGGTCGGTACTTGGCCTTGTAAAACCATCAGAGGTTATTTAATTTTCTCTCAGAATTTAAATTATTTACTTTTTTTCCCCTTTTTTTTAATTTTGTGTTTCTGCTTATTTTGTTGTTTTGTTATACTTTAGTTTTTCTTTATAACCTTTCTTTTCTTGGGTTAAGTTTTAAATTTTTACACAAAATGTTTTATTTTAGAAGTTGTTGTTAAAAAAGACTATTTTTTTTTTTTTTTTTCTATCCCTCCCCAAAAAAAGGGAGTTCGATTTTTTGGATTTTAAAATTTTTAATTTTTGAATGAATACAAATTTATTAATACTTCATTATTATTGTCTGGGGGGGGGGGGAAAATATTTGTTAAATTTTTTTCAGACCTTTACTGTTTTTTTAAAAAAGTAAAAATTGTGTTAATAAAAAATTTTTCCCAAGTTGATACGGTTTACTTATTTTTTGTTTTTTTTTTAAATTTCAAATATTTTAAAAAGAAATTCCCTGTGTTATTTTTAAGTGGGGAGGTTGTTGTTCTGTATTGTTTTTTTTTTCAGTTTTCTCTTTTTATTCTTTTTTAAATTTATTAGTTTTTGTTATATTCGTCATGTGTGAAAATTTGGGAAAAAGTTTGTTGCCCAAAAGGCAAAAATTAGGCTTTCAGGACTTGATTTGATCAAATATGGGGATCAATGTGAGGAAAGGGAGTATAGTTTTTCATGGGAGAAAGGGGGGGGGACAAATGAGTTAGAAAAGCTCAAAATAAAGAAATGATGGAAAGAGATTAAAAAAGCTGATTTGGGATCCAGTGGAAAAGAAAAGGTCAGATGAATTTGAGTCGGGGGACTGAAAGAAAACTGGTTTGAGTTATTCTATTCTCGAGGGAAAGGGGTTTATGTTCACCCAGACTATAACTACCCCAAATTTACTATTTTTTAAGGAAGCTATGACTAAATTTGACTCTTTCTTGTCAGGTTTGAGGTTCAGCTACTGCTTTAAATGGGAAATCAACAGGCCTTTATCTTGAGTGCGGTTAGATGGTAGGTTTTGAGCTTTATCTGGACTCTGTGAAAATAGTCTATAGATCCAACCCCTAAAGGGACTCCCTTTATAGTTTCGGTTTCAGTGAGGGATTTAGAGAAAAATTTAGAGCTTGCGGGCCTGGCAAGGTGAGGGATTAAAATCATTTGGAAACTCACCTTACATTACTAAATGATGGTTGGATTTGTCTGAGTGTAAAAAAAACTTTGATGCTTTAATGATTTTTTTCTTTGTGAAAAAATGTATGCATGTGTTTCAAGGACCTTGCTGCTTTTTTCAAAAAACGAAGTTGCCCCCTCACGTGAGGATATTGATGTGTGAAGTTACCGATGGGACCCCCCAAGCTTCTTGCCGTCGGATACCCACCCCTGGGCCCAAGTCGTGCTCCTGTCCATAGTAAGTCTATCCCATCCCCCCTGGGAATCAGAGGTGGGGGTGTGGGGTTCCCCAAAAAACCAGCCCTCCTAGTCCCTTTTCCCAAACCCAAAGAAGTCAAAAGGGGGTTTTTTGGGAGGGGGGTTGGGGTTGCCAGAGGTGCAAATTCTTTTTGGGGGGGGGGGAAGTAAAACATTCCCGATAGTATGATTGTTGGGTTTTTTGGGGGGGGAGAGGAATTTGTGTTTGTCTCAGTTTCAGGTAGGGACTCAAACTTGGCAAAAAAAGGGGGGGTGCTGATCCCCTGCCCAAAAAAATGCTCACTTAAAAAGGTTGATGCTATTCTGTTTCTGTGTTAAGAGTCCCCGGATCTGTCTGATTTGGTTTTTTAGAGGGGTTTTTTCAAAAGGGGTGAAAAGTCACAGTCATGAGGATGATGGGGCTAAACCCTGCAGGTTTAAAAAGGGGTTTGGGTTTTTGGTCAATTTACAGGCCGAAACGGTGGGTGAAGTGTTTTGGTATATGGGTTATGAGTTGCTTTTGTGAAGTTCAATCCTTTACTTTTTAGGTCAAATTGAATGCTGTGTCATGGAGATCCGTTTTGACATAATCATTGGGGTATCGGAGGGAAAACTGTTCCTGGTGGGGGATAAATTTTTTCCTGACTTGTAGGGATTTTTTAGTTGCTTCTGTTTTGGTCACAAGGGGTATGAAAAAAGGGGGAAATGTTGCTCTGAAACCATTGCGTTGTGTTGTTGTCGTCCCTGTATCCAGAGGGTTGAAAAAAATGTCAGAAAGGAAAAATTTGTATTGCAGAATTTTTTAGCGGTGTTTCGGGAATGTTTGTCATTTTGGAGGGAAAGTTTATGTTGTGTTTGATGATGTTTGTTTGACGTTTCTTTAATTTTAATTTTATCTCTGGAAGTTCTCTGACCAGATTGTTGTGCCTACTTTTCTGAGGGCTTGTTTTGCAGTATGTCTATTTTACTCGGGGTGGTATTGTGGCAGAAATCGTCTTTGTGGAAAAGGGGGACAGGGTTTTACGGCCCGGATCATCTAAAAATGTTTGGGGTACTGTCGTTCCTGTGATGTTTGTCGAAGGCGAACCTGAGAGGGTCCCGTGTTCCTCTCCAGTTGCCCGGGGTTGAGGAAACCCTTCCCTCTGTTGCTGTCGACATTGTTCCCTTTTCTCCACCTTAGAGGAGAACCATTTATTTTCTTACCAGTTGATGTTGCCACACGGTTTCCCGGGCTGTTTTCTGAAGAAAATTGTTCTTGTCTGTCAGTGAAGCTTTTTTTTTCAGTCTTTTCCGGGTTGGTATTCCACTGAGATTCTGTTTATCTGGTACACAATTTTCGTTGGATGTGAAATCATTCCCCCCGTGGGTTTGGGTTTCAAGGGGGTTTTTCTTAGTGCTGTCTATCACCAAGAGCAATGGTGTAGTAGAACACAGTGATTAAGAAGGCTCGTAAAGGAGGGAGAGTGCTAAAAAGAGGCGCCCGCCTTTTTACCCCCACACCCCTCCCTTTTTCACCTCTCCCCTTCCCCCTTCTTTACAGCATCTCAAGCCAAGTAGCACGTAAAATTTGCTCGAACGGCGGGCCCTAAGCCTAAGGCTACAGATCTGGGGTGACTGTAGAGTGGAAAGAACGTGCCCCTTTGTGAGATTGTTTCCTTTATTAAAACTTATCTATTTCATGTGACTGGAGTCAGTTTGCGCCCGTTACATAAGGAATGAAGCTGTAGAAAAGTTAGTGAAGTCGAGTCAAGTCAAGTCAAAAACACTTTAATCATCCCATGAAGGGCAATTACAATAATGACAGGCACATTGATACGCATCGTAATCACAAAAGGACACAAAAAAGCTATGTTTCATATTGGTTAAAAAACATTTCATAATGATTCAAATAATGTCACGAAACACACACACACACACACACACACACAACACACACGCGCGCGCGCGCGCGCTCGCGCACACACACACACACACACACATACATACATGAGGACGGAAAGTGGCAGGACAGTTCCCCAGCCAACAAGTAAACCGTGAGGCTCTGGGTTCGATTCCCAGCCTCGCCCTTTCTTCCCAGTTTAACAAAAAAATCGAACTGAATGTCAAAGTCCTTGGAATGAGACTATAAACCGAGGCCCCGTGTTCGAACGCATGCAGAACATCTTGCGCACACGTTAGATCATGTTCCGCTTTTCGGAAGAGAAGGCCATTGTGTGCCGGTGGAAACAGATGACAAAATTGACAAAACCGCATACACACGGGGACTGGATGTAAAAAAGCACATGAGTGCTTATTCCATTATCTGTTTGATAAAAAGGTACAGATTCCAATAAAATACCTCCACTGACTGAAAAGGTAAGTTATACGTTCTGATGCTAAAAAAACATACTGTGTTTCAAGAGGTTTTCATAAATCACTGCAAACTAGAAAACAAAAGCGGCCTCTGCCGTGCATGGATTATAATGGCTCGGTTGAAATAAAGGAAATAACCTGAACTGTTTCAGAAGTCGTTGGGTTGGGCCCAATCCCTCCTTGATGCCATCATACATCACCTTGATGTTGCCTGTGTCAGCTGCGGTCTGAATCTGGGAGCAGAGCTGAGAGCAATAGCTGTTGGCGCATTGCCTGGCACACTGGCTGGGAGCAGCACGGAGGAAAACCGGAGGTTGTGCTTGCTAGAGTTGATTGTGTCTGCTGTCAGGGCGTTTGTTTCTCTCGGCCTTGATGACCGGCGTCGTTTCTTCTGCGTGGGCTTGGAACCAATCAGCAGGCTTGTTGGTCTTTTGGCCAAACTTGGAGATGGTGGCACAATGTTTTACAGGACAGCCCAAAGTACAGGACACAGTGAATAAATGCTATTCTCACCCTTCCGCAAGAACTAATCAGTATACGCAATCTACTGTTTGGTAGTACAGCCATAAGTATGGACACGCATTCACATTTTTGAAACAGTTCACATTTTGATTCTACAAACAAATCAATTGATCAATAGCTAAGTGGACTGACATTTCTTTGTTTTGTACCTTCCTTTTCACTTGTCCTTAACGTGTGTATTGTCCTAGGTAGTAGGGAGTCTCTCATTTGTCAATTCTAATCGATGTAATTGTCAACGTAGTGTCGGTCCATCTGCAGCTGGAGTGACCAGATGGGCAGTGTACCGATGTGCAGGACTGTCAGATGGCCATTTGCTGTCAGGCCAATGAATGCAGGTATTTTTGTGACACTTTTCTTGAATAAATTACGTTTAAGCCAAACAGTTGGACAGATACGTAGACAGACAGATAGACAGACTAGACAGGCAGGCAAGAAGACAGATAGGCTGACAGAAGCATGCATGCATACACACACATACACACACACACACGCGCGCGCGCGCGCGCGCGCGCGTGCGCGCGTCATGAGCCCTGTGTGCAATTGCAAGTGCCTTGAGAAAATGACAAGACAAGACGTCTACGGTCAGCTTCCTTCCTTCTGAAACTACTGCAATGAACACACCCACAAAACTTTTATGCCACCCATGAAGACAAGAAGACCGAAAATGCCGATGAAAAATCAAACATATTGCAGTCTCTCTGGTTTCTAATAACAACAATGGCTGCAACTGCCAGAAAAAGAGAGAGATGGCCGACCTCCTCAAGCTAGTTGTTACGCTGCATAAAAAAAAAGTCAGCAGCATGGAAAAGATGCTCACTGACCTCAGCCACGAGACATGCTGCTGCAGTGTAGACTAGCACAGAACCGGGACCACAAGACCACCCTGCAGATGAGCAATGAAGGCAAGCAGATCCTCCATCATCTGCCGCTGTGCCTCTATCTCAGGCAACATCAGGCGGGACCAGCAGCAGCAGCAGCTCAGACAATCACAGCTGGTAAATCTCCACAGAACAAGCCAGTGGCTGTAGATAAAACTAAACAGATGACCAAGACAGAAAGACAGTCAGAGAAAACTTCCATGACGCAAAACAAAGCATCTGACGTCAAATACTAAACTAATTCGAAAAACTGAGTTTTGATTTACCCTCTGCTGTACTCCTACAAGACTGTCCTAAGCTGTGTCAACAGTCATGGATTAGGACAGTCTTGTGGCTTCAGCATTAAAAAAACACCCAGAAGGTGAACAAAATCATCGATATCCCCAATCACTGAGTGAAGCCACTTCTGATCTGGAGAGAGCTGATTCTATAACTGTTCATTGTGGGATCAATATTTTCAAATACAGATCCACAAGAAGCCAGCAAAACAAATGGTGGAAACTATCAAAAATATTGGAGCATCTTTTCCTGACACTAAATTAATAATCAGCCAAGTTGCTCCTACTAAAGCCCATTTTCTTTAAAATCAAAAGAAAAGTGTTAAGGCTATGTCATGTTTCAATCTGTCTGGCCAAAAAAAAGCACAAATCTGTATTTCGTACAAGAACCTGAGCACTGGGTACAACCAAATGAAAGATTCTGTTCACCCAAACATCCAGGGCTCTCGCACTCTACCAAAAACATCGGCAGAATTGTGCATTCTTGTGTGTCGCGCGCGCGCGCGCGCGCGCGCGCGCGCGCGCGTGTGTGTGTGTGTGTGTGTGTGTGTGTGCGTGCGTGCGTGTGTGCGTGCGTGCGTGCGTGCGTGTGTGTGTGTGTGTGTGTGTGTGCGCGCGCAGAAGAAAACAAAGACACCTGTTCCAGCCAGAATATTGGCAGCCTCACCTCACGTACCTGACGACAGCCAGCAACACCCAAGCTACAGACCACGTGTTTTTCTCCCACCACAACTTACTTACAGCTCCCGTAGTGGGGAGGTGGGAGATATCACAGTGATGTGAATACGTGGAAAATCTGGTGAATTGTGTACGGCACTTGCTACGCACCAGCTGTGGTACAGGTTAGTGACTATTAGCTCATTTCTGCTGCAGCTGTCTACATTTTTCTCATTTTTTGTTTGTTGGGTTTGTTTGTTCATGGGTTTTTTTTAACTTTACTTCTTTCAGATTGAAAGGAGCTCACTGTGATCTACAGTGAACTTGTTCAATTTGACAGTCCTGGGACCCGATCAGCAAAGATCTGGGTTTTAGTTAAGGTTTGTTTTATGGAAGTCGTGGGGGCGGAGTAATTTCTTCCATTCATTACTGTTCTTGCTTGTTTGTAAAGTGTTGTTACTTTTTTTTCCCTCTTCTCCCTTATCCTACTTATACAACGGTCACAAGAAAAAGCATGCTGTTAAATCCTACAGTGGAATGCAAGATCTATTTCCACAAACCTGGCGTATTTGATCCACCACCTTTCAAAAAATGATTTCCAGGCCCTTGTTTTAATCCCTAAGTGTGAGCAAAATAAGATACCCAGATTACCAGGGTACTATAACCCACCTATACATCAGAAAGTAGAGGGTCTAACAAGATCAGTGCGGCTATTTACATCAAAGAAGGAATAGAGTACAGTGTAAAATCTCCATCGATATCTGGTAACATTTCAGATTCATGTGCAGCACGTGTCAAGTTTAATGACAGTTAATCCTAAGCATTGTTTCTTTGTATTTACCAAAATGACCTAATAACCTTAGCACAGATTGGATCTATAATCTCCAAGATAACGAAAAATGGCTTATTGGTGGAGATTTCAACGCACATGCACCATTTTGGGATAAAGATTGCATCTCAGTTACCAGCAACAGGTTTGAAGAAAACGTGGTTGATTCTTGTCTGTGTTTATTGAATGACAGCAGCATCACTAGAATTCCTGATGTCTCAAGTCACAGAGCGTCAGCAATAGATCTAACTTTTGTGTCACCAATACTTGTTCCTGATTGCGATTGGTCAACCCATAAAGATACTCTGTGCAGTGATCATTATACCTATCCTTATAAATTTTGATAACCAGTTATGTCAGTGGCATATCACAAATGATTAGTTTCCAAAATGTGATTATAAGAGTGCTGACTGGGTAAAGTTTAAACATGTTGTAGCTTCTTACAATACAGAGTACATAGATACTCACCATAGATCAAATGTATTCTGACATAACAAACATTGTACTACAAGCTGCTAATATGTCTATTCCTAGATGTCACTCAGTAAAATCTATCAAATGTTTAGAAAAATTAGTGTCTGGTGGATACAAGCATGTGAGGCAGCTGTACATAAAAAATAATGCATTAATTAAGCTTTTCTCAAAAACATCATCGATTTGTAAACATGGTGAGTAGAAAAAGGCCAAGAACTACTGTAACATGGTCATAGCACAAGCTGAAAAAAAGATTTTTGTAGAAGTGAAATTACAAATCATAAAGATATTCAGAAAGTATGGACAAAATTCAATGAAATGACAAAGGTATAAATTCGCTATCATGTACAGTTCTTCTTCTTCAAGTGTCCGGTCTGGTCCTGCAGACATCGACGATCATGGCTATCCATTCTTCCCTGTTCTCGTCCCTCTCATGAGCTCATTGTTGGTGCCCTCTTTATTCGTTGCAATTTGTTTAAGCTGTCTGTGAATTTTGTGCATTGTCTTCCTCTGCTCTTGTTTCCACAGATTTTGCCACACCATAACAGTTTCTCTAGTCCGTCAGCCCTGATTATATGGCCGAAAAATTTGAGCTGTCTTTCTCTGATGGTGTTGAGAAGGGATCTCTTGTACCCAGCCATTTCCATTACTTCTGCATTAGTTTTCTTTTTGTCCATGAGATTTTCATGATTCTCCGGATGAACCACATTTCCACTGCTTCCAGTCGCTGTTCTGTGTCCTTGGCTAGGGTCCAGCACTCACATCTGTACAGAAAAATGGACCATACGTAGGCTCTCAAAACATGGATCTTTGTCTTGAGGCTTATCTTACTGTTGGTAAAAATGCATTTCATGTTGTTAAAAGTTGCCTTAGATTGACCGATTCTCTTCTTGATTTCTGTGTCACACTTGCCGTCCGGGGTGATAGTACAACCAAGGTATTTAAAGGTGTTTACTTGTCTGATTCTCTCTCCTTTACAGGCTATGTTGCATTGTGGTATAACAGTGGGTAGGTGGCGCTGCTCGAGTGGCGACACTCTCTACTGACAGGCGATATATATATATATTATTTTTTTCGTTATATTGTGTGTCTATCAGCTCAAAGTTCTGCAGAGTTGTGTCTGGTGTCTGGTGTGTCAGTAATAACAGCAACAATCCTGGGAAGATCAGTTCTATTCACTCTTTTAGTCTGCTTTCTCATAGCGTCATCTGACTGTGTGCGAGGCGCGCCTAACGACAACAGCCATGGCCGGTCGTCGTACACTCGAGAATTTCTCCTTAGCCTGAGGGAATCAGCCAGTGTGTTAGCAGAAGGCAAAGACTACAACTTTCCATGTGATATTTTACCATCAGCAAATAACAACGATAAAACTTGGAAGAACATCAAGAAAAGAAAGCGAGGAAGGAAAGGCGGTGTGAGACAAAGACTAAAAAATTTGAATAATCGGAAAACTCCGCTACCAACCGTGCTCCTGGCCAATGTCCAGTCCCTACGTTCCAAAACCGACGAGCTTCAAGCTAACATCAACTACCTACACCAATATAACAAAGCCGGAATTCTTGCCTTTACCGAAACCTGGCTGAGTCCCGCCGTACCGAACTGCGACCTCTCAATAGATGGCTTCAGTCAACCCATTCGGCTTGACAGAGACTCACACGCAACGGGGAAGGCACATGGCGGAGGTTTGTGCTTCTACATCGAGGGTTGGTGTGGTGATGTTAAAATTAGAACTAGGCTATCCATGGAGGACATTGAACTGCTCTCTATTTCGCTCCGGCCTTTTTACTTACCACGGGAATTCCCGCAACTATTTTTTTAATTAGTTTACATCCACCCCAAAGCAAGAGTGGCTAGAGCAACTGAACATATATTAGATCACCTCCATGTGCTCGATTCTATATCCCCTGATGCCCTAAGTTTATCCTGGGTGATTTCAATAACTGTTCCCTTACTAAACTACTGAAGAAATTTATGAAAGTATGTGACCTGCCCTACACAAAGAAACAAGACCTTAGACTTTGTGCTATGGGACTGTAGCAGGCACCTATAGATCGTTGCCTTTGCCTCCCCTGGGATCATCTGACCACAACTGCGTTCTTCTTGCACCCATGTACCAGTCAGTGTTTCGGCGCATTCAACCCATAGTCAGGACCACAAAAAAATGGACTGCTGATAGTATAGCTAGTCTGCAAGGCTGCTTTGATTGCACTGACGGGGATATGTTTTATGATGTGTTTCAGATCTGAATGAGCTCACTGATGTTATTTGTTCTTATATTTCATTTTGTGTTAGTTGTGTCATTCCAACTAAGGAGATAACCATTTACCCAATAACAAGCCTTGGGTTACAAAGGATCTGAAACGTGTTTTAAACAAAAAGAAAGTAGCATTTTACACAGGCACAGAACAACAAAAGAAGGAAGTAAATAAAGAAGTCAAAGCTGCTGTTGCACGGGCCAGACGTATATATAAAAATAAGATAGAAGACAAGTTTGCGGGGAAACAATTTTCGTGCTGCATGGCAGGGTATCAAAAATATGTCTGCAGTAAATATGGTAGGTGTCCAACTAGGTCAAAGATCAGTTTGCAGGGAGTATGTGATAACAACTTACCAGACCATCAAAACGCATTTTTTACTCGCTTTGAAAAGCTGATTTCTCAGATGAATTAAATGATCTGAAGCAATCCTATTTTCTGAGAATAGCGTCATTGTTGATGAAGAAAATTATCTGTAAGCACTTAAAGGCAATAAATATTAACAAATCTCCCGGACAGTTTGGTATATGTGGAAGAACCCTGAATTTCTGCGCTACTGAGCTTGCCAGTGTCCTTCAACACCTGTTCCAGGCCTCACTGGATACTTGTCAGATTCCGGTTATTTGGAAAACTTCCAATGTAATACCTCTTCCAAAGAAACCCAATCCTTCTCGGCCTAACGATTTTTAGACCTGTAGCTCTCACATCTCTTGTGATGAAAACGCTGGAAAAGATCGTAAAATCTCTCATTCTTTCTGCTACAGAGAAAGACCTTGACCCACTGCAATTTGCATACAGGTCTCGAAGGGGGGTCGAAGATGCAAACTATTCATTTTGAACAAGTTGTATAGCCACTTGGAAACACCTGACTCTCATGCCAGAATATTGTTCGCTGCTTTAGTTCAGCTTTCAATACAATGCAGCCTCACGTTCTGGTTAACAAAATAATTTCAAAATTTGACGTAGACAATCAACTTGTTCGTTGGCTGACTGAATTTTTAACCAACAGACCACAGCGTGTTTTGGCCAACAAAATATCTTCTTCGGTTAGATTTACCTGCACTGGTTCTCCGCAGGGTTGCGTCCTCTCACCACTTCTGTACATTCTATACACAGATGATTGCAGAAGCAACCATGGAAATTCCTTTCTGGTAAAGTTCGCAGACGATAGTGCTCTGTTATCCCTCTTATCCGGATCAGTCTTAGACCACGGTCCAGCCCTCACCGAGTTCGTACACTGGTGTGACGAGGCCTATCTGGAGCTAAATGTTTCTAAAACTAAAGACTGCCTATCGACTTCAGAAGATAGGGCATACTCCTAAGAAATTATTATCCATAATCAAGAGGTTTTAAAACGTTTTTGAACTATAAGTATCTGGGAACTGTTTTTGACCACAAGTTAAACTGGGACGTTAACACTGACGCTATTGTCAAAAAGGGACAACAACGTCTGTATTTTCTGAGGAAACTGAACTCATTTTTTGTAGACAAAAAGATCCTTTCCTTGTTTTACAAGTCTTAAATAGAGAGTGTTCTAAGTTTTGCTTTCATTTGTTGGTACAATAACCTTAGTGTTAAAAACAAGAATGGCCTGCAGAGAATTGTAAGAATCTGCTCAAAAATAATTGGAAAAGAACAAAGAGATCTCATGTCGTTCTGCAATCAGCAGCTTGTACGCAAAGCCACAGCCATTTTGGCTGATCCTTCCCATGCTTTGTTTCCAGAATTTCAAATGTTGCCTTCGGAACGCCGTTTTCAGTGTCCCATCAGCAAAACTAACAGAATAAAGAAATTCTTTGTGCCAGTAGCATTCGAATTCTGAATTCACAATGATGTTGACTACCTAGTTTTTACATTTCTCTGAATTATCTGCAGATTGTCATTGTTACGAGTGTAGTCAATACATAATTGTGTGTGTGTGTGTGTGGGTGGGTGCGTGGGTGTGTGAAATAAGTCTGTGTTCTAGTCAACTGTCTTAAAACATTGAATTCATATATTGGGGTATGGTGTGGGTGTGCGTGGGCGTGTTCGCACACACACGTACGTGCGTGTGTACGTGCTGCGTATATGCGTGCGTAAAAAAAGTTTTTATGTCTTCTAGTCAATGGGTTTAAAATGTGTTCACAATTGGATGTGTGTGCGTGCGGGCGTTTGCGTGTGTGTGCGCATGCGCGCGTGTGTGTGGTGTGTGTGTGTGTTCGTGACATTTTATTTGAAAACCAATATGAAATATAGCTTTTGTGTCTTTGATATATTTGATGTGTATCAATCTGCCTGTCAGTATTGTAATTGCCCTTCATGGGATGATTAAAGTGTTTTTGACTTGACTTGACTTTACTTGACTTTTTCGAGATCACCATGCATTCTGTCTTCTTTGCATTGAGCTGTAATCCTTTCTTTTCGCTTTCGTCTGTTACTGTTGTTAAAAATCTTTTGCAGTTTTTCTTCAGAGTCGGCGATAAGGACTGTGTCATCTGCATATCTCAGGTTGTTGATGTTGTGGCCACCTACACTAATTCCCTCATGATTCTCAATATTTCGTAGAATTATTTCACTATATACATTAAATATAAACAGGCGAGAAAACGCAGCCCTGCCTCACACCCCTGCAGATTGGTCTATATTGACTGATGTCATTGTCGACTCTAATGGCTGCCTCCTGTTCCAATATAATGTTTCTGAGGACTCGAAGATCTTTCCCGTCGATGTATAGCCCTGCCAGAATATCAAACAAGTCGGAGTGTCGTACTTTGTCGAACGCTTTTGAGTAGTCAATGAAGCAGAGGTACAGGTCTTTCTGGACCTCGATGGATCTTTCCATGAGAGTTTTCAATGCGAAGATTGCATTTCTGGTGCCTTTGTCTGCCATGAATCCAAATTGCGTTTCTGATATTTCTGGGAGTATTTTATTTCTCATTCTCTTCATGAGTATTCGTAAAGAACTTTGGTGAGGTGACTCATCAGGCTGATTGTACGATGTTGGTCACATTCAGCTGTACCCAGTTTCTTAGGGATCGCAATGTAGATGGACTTCTTCATATCTGTCGGAATCTCTCCTGTGTCATATATAGTTTAGTAGTTTTGTGACTGCCTTAATTCCCACTTCATCCAGGGCTGTTATCAATTCAGATGGGATATCATCAGGTCCTGGCGCCTTACCACTTTTCATCTTACTGAGTGCATGTCTCACTTCGTCTTCCATTATTATGTGGCCATCTTC
>CM054168.1:24368719-24413719 GCA_028751875.1 Rapana venosa | reverse complement strand
ATTTTGTTTTATTTATGAAATTATTTGACTCACAAGTACGGCCAATAGCATTGTATGGGGCTGAAGTATGGGGAATTGATGCAGCATGTATTCATAGTGAGAAAATTCATTTTTTTCCCCTTTAAAGAAATGTTTGGGGGTGTATCAGTAAAAACACCTAATAATTTTGTATTTTGGAGAAACGAACCGAAAACCCATTGCAAATTGTTTTCAGCTGTAAGGTGTATTCGTTTTGGGTTGAAATTGACTCATATGAACAACATAGACTTCTTCGTAAGCTTTATAAAATGTTATATCTGTTAGATTTAAAGGGCAAGTCAAACTGGGTTACTACAGTTAAAAAGAAAGTTACACGAGAACGGGGTTTTGGATATGTGTGGCTCAATCAGGGCGTTGAAAATCCCCTCTTTGTCCCACGACTTTTTCATGATAGACTAATTGAATGTCAGTGGCAGGACTGGCATTCGTGTAAAAATTTTAGCAGATATGAAATGTTAGTCTGATTAATCCATCACATTATACCTCTTTATATCTATCAATGAAAATGGATAGGCATTTGAAAAGAATATTAACACAATTTAGATTTGGTATCTCAGAAAAGAAGACGGATCCCTACTACTATTACAGACATGTAAACGAGAGAGATTTAATGTGTCCTCTTTGTGGTAGTTCTGCTGAAGACGGAATACATTTTCTATTCACTTGTTCACAGCTTACGGAATTAAGAAAATAGTTTCTATCTCAAAAGTTCTTACTGTCAACCATGTCTCCATAGGTTGATCATATTCATTATGTCTGGAAAAGAAGTTATTACAAAAACAGTTGGCTCTTTTTCTATATAAAGCAGTAGTCTAAACGGGAAAGAATGAGAGATGTGACAAGCTTGGAATTTGCTACAATGGACAGATACTTGTGAATCGCGCTTATGCGCCGTAATTGATAGTAGCAAGACTGGCAGGTCTGAGTGATGATTTTTTTTCATGAGAGTGTGTTGTCCAGAACTACACCTAAATATTTCACAGAGTTGGCCAAAGGAACTGACGTATTGCCGAATTCTATTGAAGTTTTTGTGATGGAGGAAAGTTTATGTTGGGTCCCTATGAGCGCTTCGTTTTATCGGCATTAAGTTGTAACTTGATCCGAGTCATCCAGTTTTGAATGTCTTGAAGGCAGTAGGACATATTTGTCAGGAGGGAAGGCAAGTTTTCAACCGTATCACTGCACTGAAACTGAGTATCATCGGCATAGAAATGATGATCAATATGGTGGTTGTTTATTATATGTGAGAGTGGAGCAGTGTAGAGAGTAGAGAGAACAGGGCCCAGAACTGATCCCTGTGGGACTCCACATTCCATTTTGACAGGTTGTGATTGAATTTCCTAGTACTTTAGAGACAAAGGGTAAGTTTGAGACAGGTGTATAATTCTTCAAAATGTTGGGATCGAGGTCGTGCTTTTTCAGTAGAGGTGTGACTAATGGAAAATGTCCTGACACAAGAAATGAGTTTACTAGTTTAGTGATAATAGGTACAAGTTGTGGAAGGCATTGTGAGAAAACAGATCAAGGTTGCATGATCTTAAAGTCATTTCCTTCAGAATTGTCATGATTTCTTTTTCACTTGTGGGATGGAAGGAAAAGAGAGGAGTGCTAGTGAATTGGGGATCAGGAGGCGCAGGCTGGAATTCAGTCTGATCCAGTCTGGAGCGGATGTTGCGGACTTTGTTTGAAAAAAGGCAGAAAAGATGGATGGAAGTTCAGACAGGCTGTGGGTGTTAGGCAAAGGAAATGTTTTTGCAGATCCAAGGAGATTTGAGGTGAGGGAAAAAAGAGATTTTATGGATGTAGCACAGAGAACTTGGGAAGAGTAGTAGACTGTCTTTGCTAAATGGATGAAGAGTTTGACTTTATTTGTTTTCGAAAAAGCTGTTTGTTGATTTCGATTTTTGACTTCCGCCACTCCCGTTCTAGTTGCCGGCGTTTGCGCTTCGCTATCAAGATGTCTTGGGTATACCATGGCGCACAGGGTCTGTCAGGTAGGAGATGGTCAGTAGGAGGTGCATGCTCAATCAAACAATTGGGCGGATAATAGTTATAGTAATTAGAGAGGTCAGTGTGGTCAGAGGTTTGTGAAAAACGTTCGGAAAGCTTGTGAAGAGAAGATATGAATGTCTAAGGCCTTAAGATTGAGACGAGTAACATATTTCTCCTTTCTGACAGGTTTTGTGATGTTGAGATGGGAAAGAATGGCGGGAAATGGTCAGAATGCAGTTCGTGGGTGGACAGAAACAGATGTGACAGATAAATGAAGCATTAGAGATCAGCCAGTCTAAAATATGACCAGATCTGTGCGTTGCTTTGTTTACCAGTTGGGAGAGAGAATGATTGGACAGAGAAAGAGAAAGATGTTTGACGTCTGGAGGAGATTGGTTGTCGAAATGGAAGTTGAAGTCACCAGGAATTATAAGTTTAGTGGGAGAGAGGCTGTAGTGGTCGAGGAGTGACTGGAATTCTTGATGAAAAAGAGATGTCAGATTGTTTTATACGGCTGTGAAGGCAGAAGAAGGTAATAGAGTGGCCAGGTAATTAAGATTGATTTCGTAAACTTCAAAAGATTCATGTGAGAATTGAAGGTTGTGACTGAAAGAAAGAGCTGGTTCAATATGTCTTTGAGATGATGGCAATCCCATCTCCTCAAGAGAGTTGGGAAAAGAAATAGTCTTATATCCAGGAAGGAGTCAGCTGTTTTATTTTTGGCTCATAGCATTGGTTTAAGCCAAGTTTCAGTGAGGAAGTTAGTCAATGTTGTTTTCAGAGATTAAATCAGAAATGTATCGGCTTTTCCATTTGGACACACAGACTGTACATTGAACAAACAAATCTGAAGGAGATCTGAAGGAGGTGGAGAGGTGAAGATGAAAGTGAGAGTTTGGACAAGAATCAGAGAGGATGGTGGAGATGTGGCTAGCGGAAGAACAGACAAGAGTTCGGATGGTGAATCAGGAGTAAAAGATGGTGTGAGAACTGTGTTAATCAGGGGATTCGGTGTTTGACACACATCATGATATACATCATCATCATCAGAACAAAAAATTATCAGAGTCACAACAACAGAACAGTGAACAGGTGAAGGGCGGTGGACGGCAGCGCATGGGAAGAAGCGTTGTCAGGGGTAACAGAAGTGACGTCCAGAGGTGAGGGGAGACACAGGAGAAGGAAGCCCACCACTGGCGATGACGTTGGCCCTGCCCCTGTTCCCCTCTGGTTTTGCAGCGTTGAATGCCTAAGTTTATTACATGTTGCTTAATCTCGGGAGCAAGCCTGCATTGATTTTGACAAAACTCAGGTGTGAGCATAGCTCTAATGTCCACGGCTGTACTGCCAGCATTTCAGAACAACACACACCAGACTTGATTGAGGGGGGTGTGTCAGTTCGTGAATCACGTTGCAATTTGTTGAAGGGCAGCAGTGGTCAGATTTAAAGTGGGTCACGAAGACCAGCACAGTCAGGTAAACACAATTCATAAGTCAATGCGAAATTTTGAACAATCAAACAGAAGATGAAAATTACACATTGAAATATCTCATAAAGTAGATAATAACAAAGAAAAATGTTCTGACCTTTATATTATTATATGGTTATAGTTATATACGCAGGGTGAAAAACACGAACAAGAAGATGTAAATATTTTTGGAAAGGAAGCAAAAAAACACGCACACATCCAGCATTCAAAAACAGAGCCACAGCAGTGCTGCCACAGGCGCAAAGGTGATCAGAGGCATGGATTTCTGTGCATGAAACTCGGCTGCTCATCTCTCTTCTCTCTCTCTCTCTCTCTCTCTCTCTCTCTCTCTCTCTCTCTCTCTCTCTCTCTCTCTCTCTCTCCTCTCTCTCTCCCTCCTCTCCTCCCTCTCTCCCCTCTCTCTCCCTCCTCTCTCTCTCTCTCCTCTGTCTCTCTCCTCTTCCTCTATCCTCTCTCTCTCTCAGCGGATAAATTCCTCTTATCTGTTCCACCTAGTTTCCATCAGTATGATGGTCCCATTTTGTCATCCTTTCAACCAGTTTCTGTGAAAGACATCCATGAAGTAATTCTGTCCATGCCAACAAAAAGCTGTTGTTTAGATCCTCTGCCCACTGTTTTGATAAAGCATAACCTTGATATTTTGGCATCTATGGTAACAGACATCATCAATGCATCTCTGTCGGCGGGCTCTGTACCCTGTCAGTTCAAAAATGCTATTGTTATCCACTCCTCAGAAAAAAGGTCTAGACTGCAATACTTTGAAAAATTACAGGACGGTTTCCAATCTTCCTTTCATTTCAAAAGTTCTGGAGAGGGTCGTCCTCAAACAGCTTCAGAAGCACCTAGCTTGTAAACCACCTTTTGGAAGATCATCAGTCAGCGTTTATAGGGCTGGTCACAGCACGGAGCCTGCGTACTGAGTGTCACCAGCAGCCTGCTTTTGCAGAATGACGACCGCAGAGTGTCGGTCATGGGCTTGTTGGACCTCAGTGCGCATTACACGCTTGACCACTCTATTTTGCTCAAAAGACTAGATTACTCTTTTGGAATAAGAGGTGTTGCCTTGGCATGGTTTACCTCTTATGTCTCTGATAGGTCGCAGAGCGTGCTGATAGAGGGAGTTAAGTCACAACCTGCCCCCCTTCTATATGGCGTACCTCAAGGTTCTGTTTTGGGTCCCGTATTGTTCACACTATATTCTCAGCCTCTGTCTAATGTGATGACCTTACATGATTGCCAGTTTCATAAATATGCAGATGATACAGAAATTTCGGCAATGCAACACCTCAAAATTTTTCAGACGCCACACGCACACTAGCAGATTGCACGCACAGTGTCCTTCAGTGGATGGACAGCAACAAACTCAAATTAAATACAGACAAGACAGAAGTTATGGCAGTTGGTTCACCATCTAGTCTTATGCGGGTGTCGGAGAGTTCTGTGGTCTTGGGTGGCTGTGACATAGCTTTTCAGAGTTCTGTGCGGTATCTGGTGTTCGGCTAGATCCTACTCTCTCCATGAAAGACCACATTAGTAAACGTCTGCAGAGCATGCTTTCTAGAGCTGCGCCGTATTGCACACATTAAGAAATTCTTGCTTGAGATGCAGTGATCAAGCTCGTTTCAGCGACCGTCTTGTCGCGACTTGGACTATTGCAACTCCTGTTTTATCGGTATAAGTGATGAACAGTTTACACGCCTGCAGCGATATTCAGAAATTCTGCTGCCAGGCTCATCCTTGGAAAGAGCAAAAGGGACCATGTGACCCCATGCTTAGGAGCTTCATTGGTTACCTGTAAGGCACGCTGTCAGTACAAAGTTGCGGTCTTGGCATACCGTCACTCTGAAGCTCGCTTGCTCCATCTCTGTCAGCTGCTGAAAAAACACGCACCACAACTAGAACCCTGCGGTCTTCGAATGATAACTTACTTGTTGTACCCCATTACAACCTCAAAAAAACGCAGTCGTAGATCTTTTGGATGCTTGCTGCGCCCACGATCTGGAACTCTCTGCCACCAGCCGTCAGACATGCTCCCACTTTATCCCAGTTTAAGTCTTCATTGAAGACACATCTCTTTAATGTATTTCTAGCTAGTTAATAATTGTGCTTGTCTTGACGGTCGCCGTTTGTCACACTGTAGGCTACTTCATTGCATCCTGGCTGTTGGTTATGTTTTGTTTGTTAGTTATGTTATTGCTAGTGCCTCGAGTGTACTGTTATTGCCTGCTAGTGTGTGCCCGGACGCAAAAGTGTGTGCCTCTACAGTGCGATAGGTATCTCTTGTAAATTTATTGCGCTTTAGAAATGCTCATTATCGTTGTTGTTGTTGTTGTTTGTTGTTGTTGTCGTTGTTATTATGTGCGTGTGTTCATGTGTATAAATGTGCATGGTATGAAAACGCATTGAGTCATTGCTTTGAGAAAGTGCTTTTATAAATGCTATTCATTATTATTATTTTATTATGTTCAGTTATATAAGTTTACTTAATCCAAGCTTATATTTCCCTTAGCATTGAAGCTATTGATGACGTCCCCATGCCCTCTGTTGTGTGTTGTGTGTGTGTCCCGTCAAGTCAAGTCAAGGTCAAAATTTATTTCCAGATGGTACATTGAATAAGCAAGCATTTACTTTTTTTTCATACAAACATCTTATCTAAGAACAAATTTCGTAAAGATTAACTTAGACACTACATTATTGCATTTTACGTTAATTTAACAGTTAAAAAAGAGGAAAAATCGATAAGGGGATACATTGGAAATACAAATTACCACATATACATTAACACGCACACACATATACACACCTGAGGGACGTGCCCTTCATCCACACACACATTTAAATAAAAAATGGTTTTTAAAAAATAAAAAAAAAAGAAAAAATCATAAAAAAAAAGGACAAAACAAATTACTTCCCTACTGTTTATCCATTCTTTCACTTTAATTAGAAATTTTAAAAAGGTACAAGAATAAAACGTTAAAAAAATAAAGGGATTCGCATTAGACAAATTACCTTCAAAGGGCCTCCCTCCTCTCCTCCTTCCACCCACAAACGTTTCTTTTTTGCGTTAAAATTTTCAAATAGCGCTTTTAAAAAAAGACTATTCACACAATAACTATCAAGCAAGATAATCAAATAAGATTCAATAATGGAATTATCATAATAGAGATACAATTAAAAACAACAATCGCCCATCACCATGAGACAACAATATAACAAATGATCCCCAAATTTACCATGAGACAACAACATAACCATGATAACAGAAAAGCATTGGAAAGGATGGGGGTGGGGGAGGAGTATCAAGGGGGAAGGGGAAAAACACCTTCAAACAAATTAATAGTTTTAAAAAACAATTATTCAAACAATAGAACCCCTATACGATACAGAATTCAAAAGCCATAATCACTGGACTATCAAACTAAAACAATATCATACTAAAACAGTATCGCTTATAATAGTACTAAAATCTCATCTCTATGCAATAAAAACAACATCCCCGATAAAATCTATTGAATTAGAAGAAAGAGAGAAGAGAGAGAAGAGAGAGAGGGGAGAGAGAAAAGAGAGAGAGAGAGAGAGAGAGAGACACACTATAAGCTATCAGGTCTACCATAAAAAGATTTTTAAAATTTTCCCCCTTTCCACTTGTTTCAACATTGCGATTATTTTCTAGCTTGCATAGATTATCTTACTTCTTTGCATAATTAGGTGCCCCTTTCTTTCCTCCCTTCCCTCCACACATATACAGTGTGTGACTGTAGAATTTCTAGTCACAGTAAGACAAACTTGATTTTTTGTTGTAAGAATACCATTAGTGCTGGTAAATGTAAGTATGGTTGATTTGGCCGTATTAATCATGGTTGATTTGCCTTGTTAGTCAATTTCTAGGCATTCATGCAATAGATGGCTTTTTAGCTGTGTCTTGAACTGATTTTTGTTCTTGATACATTTTAAGCGTTTTGGGAGCTTGTTCCATAAGTCACTACCTGAGTACAAGAAGCTTGTTTTGTAAAGATTATTTCTTGGTCTCGGAAGTGTTAGTAGATGATTATGTCTGTGTTCATTGATTTTGAAGCTATTGGTGATCTTTGGAGGGGCATTTCCATTGACAACTTTCTGGACAAATAGAGCTTTATTTAGATAAAGTCTGTTTTTGAAGGTTAGGATATTTGTTTCCTTATAATCGTTGATGGTTAGGGAGCTTGATTTTAGTAGAACAAGTTTCAGTGCTCTTTTATATAATCTATGAATCAATTTTAAATTTGTAGCACTGCAGCATGTTCCCAAAGAGATGAAGCATAGTCAACTTAGGCAAAATATGGCCGCAAAAAAAGAGTTTGCGAGAGTGGTTATTCAGAAAATGTTTTATTTTTGATAACTGAAGTAGCTTGTAAGAAAGACGTTTTCCTAGCACCATCACATGGTCAGTCCAAGTAAGATTTTTGTCAATAATTACACCCAGAATTCTGTGGGAGTCAACTTCTTCAATTACTCTTTTACCTATCAACAGAGGTTGGAATTTATCTTTCATTTTTTGTCTCTTTTGTCTTGCTAGTACATACATACACTTAGTTTTTCGCGTATTTAGGGACATATGGTTTAGCTGAGTCCAAGTAACCAATCTGTCAATATTGTGTTGAAGTTTGATTGTAAGTCTGTGGGGGTCAGAATCACTACAATAGAGGGATGTGTCATCAGCAAACATTTCACAGCTACATTCTAGAAATTGGGGTAAGTCATTTACATAGATTGAAAATAGAAGTGGACCCAATATTGACCCTTGTGGTACTCCATGTTTAATAGGTACTAGTTCTGATGTTTGATTATTTGCAGTTACTAGCTGCTGCCTATTCGACAAAAAACTTTTCAAAAGATTTATCGTTTCTGGTGTTAGTTTATACAAGTGAAGTTTACGCAATAATAAGGAATGATTGATTACATCAAATGCTTTTTCAAAGTCAACAAAAAGAAGGCCTGTATATTTATTTTCATTGATATTGTGTAGGAGACTGTCTGTAATTTGTGTAAGAGTTGTGTGACAGGAATATTTTTTACGAAAACCTGACTGATCTTCATTTAATAGATTGTTGTTTACAAAGTAGGAATATACGGATTTGGGATATGTTTTTTCGAAGGGTTAGATAAGACAGACAGAATTGAGATTGGTCTGTAATTTGAAGGACAAGCAGTATCACCTGATTTGTGGACTGGTATGATTTTTGCCTTTTTAAATATGACAGGAAAGTTGTTTTTCTCTATGCACAAGTTATACAAGTATGTCAGTGTTCCAGATATAACTTGACCACAAAGCTTAATTATTCTTCCATCTAGATTGTCTAAACCACGTGTTCTGGAACTTTTTTGAAGAGACAGGCTTTCCAAGACGTCTGTGATTGTCATTGGCAGTAGTTTAAATGGGAATTTTGATTTCTTTTGATTTGATATATTGTTCTAAGTAATGGAGATCATTTTCATTTGACTTGTCATTTGATATTACTTTGTCGGCAATGTTTGAGAAGTGGTTGTTCAATTCATCAGCTGATATATCTTTAACTGTCGTTGACTTTTTGATAAGGTTTATATTACATAATGTATTGATGGCTTTCCATACTTGGCGAGAGTCGGTAGTTGTAATTAACAACTTTTGAATGTAATCACGTTTTGATTTGCGTTTTAGTGAAGTTACTTTGTTTCTTTGTGCCCTGAACTGCTCATTGAACCATGTGTTTTCAAATAGTCTCTTAGGTGTATTTCGGATTCTATGTCTTTTGTTATCCAAGGTGGTTTGATTTTTTCTTGAACTCTTTTTTTATGAAAGGGGCGTGTTTGTCGTATACTGAAGTAAATGTCCTAATCCAAAATTCAGCAGCTTCATCAGGGTCTCTGATTTGGTATATGTCATGTAAACGCGAGTTTGTCAAGTCTGAAAGGAAATCTTGCTCGTTAAAGTTTTTTAATTTCCTGTAAAAAATAGTTTTATGGTGTGTGTGTGTGTGCGCGCGCGTGCCTAAATGCGTGCATGCGTGTGTGTGTGCGTAAATGCGTGTGTGCGGTTGTGTGTGTGTGTGTGCGTGTGCCTAGTAGTTCTTCAGTTTAACGTCCTTTCACTAAATATGTGATATCAGACGGGTGTGTGTGTGTGTGTGTGTGTGTGTGTGTGCGTGTGTATGTGTGTGTGTGTGTATGTGTGTGTGAATAAATGATTATGCCATTACTTTGCTTTATGTATTTTTAAAAATAAATCTGGGACATATTTTTTATGTAGTTTGATACGAATAGTACTGCTTCTTCTCCATCACGGTGATATTGGTTGTTGCTTCCTCCCCTTTTACTAAAATAACATTATGATTTATGTGCTTCATTCTGTTGATGAATGGTGGTGGGATGATGTTTCCAGTTGCTTGACTCGTTATGTTTTCTTTTTTGCTACTTTCTTAGTTGCCCCCCACCCCTTTTTTTTAATTCTCATCAAAACTTGATTGTTTACTTTCGTGTGTTTAGTGTGTGTGATTTTTATGTTATGTTGTTAGTATTTTCTGTCCACGTTTCCTTTTTTTTTATGTTGTTTTTGTCTTTCTGTTATTTTCCTTTTTGTTAGTTTTATTGTTATTGTTATGTTTCTTTTTGTTTGTTGTTATTGTCTTTCGTTTATGTTTCCCCTTTTTGTTAGTTTAGTTGTTTCTTGTCCCCCTGTTTTTGTTTCTTATTTTTGGTTGTTTTTTTTTTATTATTTTTTTTATTGTTTGGGTGTGCACTTTCCCACACTTGGTTGCACTACAACCCCCCTTTTTTCCTTCCCCCCCCCCCCCCCTCTTCTAAAAAGAACTTTCAATTGGTTAGACTCTATTCCTTAGTTTCACAATTCCAAAGCAGAGTTGGTTTTTTCCCCTTTGGGAAACCTAACAGTTTTTAAAAAAAAAGTGTGTGTTTCCCCAACAAAAAACCCCCCCCAACCCCTGTTTGGATGCCTGTTTTGTGGGCTTGAGGTTCTTTTAACCCCCAATGGAGATTTGCTGGGGAGGCCCCTTTGGGGGTCTGTGTTGGCGGCCAGCACGCCGGGCCCCCTTTTCTTCCTTTTGGTGTCGATGCTCGGGGGAGGAGTTTGGGCATTGGCAACCAATCCATTGTGAATTGTCATTTCTCTTAGCTTGGTGCCCTTGAGTGTCTCAGGGAGGGGAAAGCTGGTAAAAAAGTGGGGCCTAGGTACTGTTGCACCATCCTCACCTAAGTGTCCAAAGTCTCCTGAGCTAGAAGATTGGCAATTTTAATTTGGAGGGTATAGGAAAGGGGTATTACAAGACCTATAGCCAGAGCTGCCCCCCCCCCCTACCCAGATTCCATCTTATTAACAGTCCCTTTGTTGGCTCTCAGAGTCCTCTCTTTTCAGGGCCCTGAGCCCCTTGAAATCAGTAGTCCAGGGGAAAAACGTATGTAAAAAAACACTTCAGAGCTTGCTAAGGTAGTTTATTAAACAGGTTTGGGGGGGCCTTTTTTGTTGAAAAGCATCCCCCCTTTTCCCTTTTCTTATTATCCCCTCCCCTTTCCTTAGAAATCGCAGATTTGTCTTGGTGTCAGGTTATTGGTTGTAAGTTTGTTGTGTGGGCAGGATTGGTAGTGTTGGCTCCGGAATTATTCATTGGTCAGCTGAAATCAGGGTGTTTTTTGGGGGGCCCAACGTTTTCCCACCCTCCCGAAAAACTAAAGAGAAAAGGGGCTGTCAGGATTTTCAGTACTTCTAACCCTTCCCCCTGAACCAGCATTTCCCAAAGGGAACAGAACCAACTGGTGGGCTGTAAATACATATTTTCTAACTTGTTGATTTGGCCATTTGGGTCTGGGTATCCTACCCTGCAGCTAAGATTTTTTCTTGGTTTTTGGTAGCTGTGCCCTTTTGGGTGTGGCAAGATGAAAAAAGTAAGTGGAATTTAAAAATAAATTTGATAGGTTACTGTTTTCCCAAATTGTAGGCATGAGTTGGTATGATTTTTGGTGTAATGGGAAAAATGGACTTGAATAGCTGGGGTTCTCCCTTTCAGCTATGTAGATAGGAAAATCGTTGGTTGAGTTTTAGGCAAAGGGCAATTTGTTTAAGATTTTTGGGAATTTTGTTTTAAATTGATATAAGAAGTCTTGTATTAAGGAGAGAGTGTTGGGGTTGTTGTGTTTTTTTTTTATTATAATGTTATGGAATTGAACTAGGAAGGGTGGGAGAATTAATTAAGGTTCATAAAGCCTGTACTAGCTAAATTTAGTTTTGGGTTACATTTTGCGATGGTACGTGAAAGGGTGTAGTTGCTTTCACATGAAAGCTGACTAAAGTATGGTTTAATTATTTTATTGTGTGATTTGGATTTATTCCGTAATTGGATGTTCTTTGTGAGAAGGGAATTTTATGAGAAGTAATTTTTTTGATTATTTATTATGTTGAGATGAAGTTTGTGAATTTCACGATAAAAAAAAAAGTGCTTTTGGTAACAGGCTATTTTGGGGTTTTGAGAAGGGGAAGTTGATTAGAAAGAGTTGACTGCTAAAGGAAAAAAGTGAAAAATTGAGGTTAGACCTGAAGAAGATGGACTAGGCTAACTGGCCCCCCTTTGGGAATTGCTCATTCTAAGTAGGAGTTTGATATGTAGGTGTGACTGGTGTATGGTTAGTCATTGGTGTCAAAAGCGTTAATTTTTATGGGGTTGTGTGACACGATTTGTTGGTTTTTTTGCCTCTTCTCTCTCTTTTTTCTCTCTTTCTCTCTCTCTTCTCTCTCTCTCTCTTTGCTACCATATCCTGGGTTTTTAATGGGAAATGGTTTTTGAAAGATTTGTATAGACAAGTTTGTTGACATTATTAGGATAAAGTCAGTGAGGTATTGAGGAAAGGGTTTTCCTAGTTATTTGTAGTCTTTGTTGTTGATTTACAAAATGTATATTTATTGGTTCCCTAGGATTAATTTGGGTTTTTGGTAGGGGGATGAAAAGGAAATTTAGTTTTTTTCATTGGCCCGACTAGATGTTGCTATTTTCTGTTGGTTTTCTTTCATGTACCGGGTTTAAAAATGGGTCGAGTAGTGCCTGAATTTTTTTTGTTTTCAGGTGTGTTTTTTTTTCTTAGGCAAATAAAAATCTGAATTTCTGCACCCCGCCTTGAACGAGTGATTTTTTGTGCTGAGAGAACTTCATTATCGCAACCTTGCAAATTTTTTGTTATCGCGGTTGTTTTTTTAAGTAATCTCTTTTCTGTATTGATGTTATCCCCAAGAGGGGCGGGGCCGGGTGTGAAAAAAGCGCTTGAGGGGTTAGTAATTTCCTCGAAACAAAAAAATTTGAGTTGACTCTCTGTCTCTGTCTCTCTATCTATTGTCTATTGCCCTCCTCTCTTACTTTCTCTCTGTGTTGTGTGTGGTGTGTGGGTGTGCATGCTGCCTATAACGTGCTAAGTGGTGTGTGTATTTGTGTGTATTGTGTGTAATGGTGTGTGTGTGTGTGTGTTTGGTGGTTGTGTGTGTGCGCGCGCGCGCACGCTTGTATTTAGTCGGACTTTTGGGGGGGTGTGTTTGTTAGGGGGGGTTTGGGAAGGGAGTGTTTTGTGGGTCCTTTTTTTCTTGTTTAATTGCTTTTGAGTTTATTCATTTGGTTTTTCGATTTCTTGATTTTCACTTAATTGAGGTAGTTGAGTGAAATATTTTCATTGTTATTCGAAATGATCTTGTTTGTAAATTACTTTGATTTATAATTAGTGTAAACAGTATGTGTACATTTGACAATGTGTAGATGTTATCTTTATGGACTTATTAAGTTTGGTTGTGTTATTTTTCTTGGCACGTTGTTGTCTGTTCCTGTTGGTGTAGTTATGTCGTTTTTCTCTTTTTTATCATCTTGTTGGTTTTTTGGTTTTCCTTCTCTTTTGTTTGTTTTTTGTTGTTTTTGGTGAAGGTTTTTTGGGGGTGGGGTGGGGTATTTTTATGGTTTTCTTTATTTCCTTCTTTGGGTGGGTGGGGGGTTGTTGGGGGGGGGGAGGCTGTTTTTGAAAAGGGTTATTTCCCATTGTTTTTTTAATTTAGGGTGGAGACTGTATAAGTATGGTTATTATTATTAAGATGTCACCCTAACGGCGGGGGACCTGGATGTAAAAAAGAACATGTGTGCTTATTGCAATATCCTCGAAATAAAAAAAGCATGTGTCTCTCCCCCCTCTCATCCTCTCCCCCCTCTCTCCCCTCTCCCCCCACCTCTCTCCCTCTCTCTCTCATCTTCCTCTCCCTTTCCTCTTTCTCCCTCTCTCCCTCTCTCTCTCTCCCTCTTCCCCCCCCCTTTCCCTCCCTCCTCGCTCTCTTCTCACTCTCCTCTTCCTCGCCCCTTTTTCTTCTCCCTCTTCCTCCCTCTCTCTCTCCCTTCTCTCTCCCTCTCGCGCTCTCTCCCTCGCTCTCTCTTTCCCCTCTCCCTTTCTCTTCTCCCTCCTCTCTCTCTCTCTCTCTCCCCTCTCCTCTCTCCCTGTATCCCTCTCGCTCTCTCTCTCTCTCTCTTTCTCTCTCTCTCCCTCTCTCTCCCTCCTCTCGCTCTCCTCTCCTCGCTCTCTCGTCCTCTCCCTTTCTCTTTCTTCCCTCCTCTCTCTCTCTCTCTCTCTCCCGCTCTCTCTCTCCCTCCCTCGTCTCTTTCTTTCTCCTCTCTCCCTCCTCGCTCCCTCTCTCTCCCTCTCTCGCTCTCTCCCTCGCTCTCTCTTTCCTCTCCTTTCTCTTGCTCCCTCCTCTCCTCTCCTCTCTCCCTCCTCTCTCTCCCTCCCACTCTCCTCTCGCTCATCTCTCTCTCTCTCTCGTCCATCTCTGCTCTCTCTCGCCTCTCTCTCTCTGTGCTACTCTACATCCACGTTTAGTCCATACCTTGGTGAGTCGTTCCTTCTTCCGGCATGTCCCTGGGGGACAGTTGAAAGTTACCTCTTCTTCAACAAAAGTGTCAGAGATTCAGGACTCAAGCTGAGAATGTGTTATGTCTCTACATGAGAAATTAGGAATGGCATATGAAATTAAAAATCACACAGCATACAACATCCGATTCAGATATAAACTAAAAGGTAATCATACATATTAAAGGAAACGGCACGCGTGTGTTGTGTGTGTGTGTGTGCGTGTGTGTGGTGTTGTGTGTGGTGTGTGTGCGTGCGTGCGTGTGTAAATGTTTTGATAAAACCCGCACAATTCTGCTGGCACCACACCCTTCAAGCACACAGTGAAAGGTAAAATAACTAGAAAATGGCAATACAACACACTGTGCTTAATCTATCATTTCTCTTTTTATTTCAGAGTCATCAGCAACTTTTGTTTTTATATTGAAAAGATAATTACTTTTTAATGGGGTGTAGTATAGCTGTAATATTTGTCTTAGGCCTCCATGTAGTGTTAGTGCGAATACGGTCATAAACCATTTATATATGTCTTTTATTACAGTTTTTAAATATCTTATTTATTTATTTTTAACTTATCATTGGTTTTTTGTTTTAGTAATTATGGCCCAGGTTGGTTGGGAAATGAGACACAGTAATATGCAGGGGGTGTTGGGCAGGGAGTGCAAGGGTAGGGGTGAGAGAGAGAGCAGCAGAGGGGGGGGGAGAGTGTGAGAGGGGGAAGAGAGGGGGAAAGGGGGAGAAAGAGATAGATGCGTATAGTCAGGGAATGCCACTTTATCAACAGAACATTTTAAACAACACGACTTTATGACGTGATTTTATTGGAAGATAGTTTTGTCATAAGATTTTGTTAATGGTTTGTGAAACCTGTCATTGCTTTCTTCAGCCCATTATTTGGATTGAGAGTTTGGAGTGAGGGGAGTGAGAGTGAGGTGTGGAGGATATGGAAAGGGGGAGGGAGAGATATCCTGAACATGACACGATCTCAGGAAGTTGGGCTTGTATTCACGTGTGGGATAGGTGATATTTTGAACGGGTACTCGTAATCTACTAGTTTAAAAATTTGAGTCTTATAATAAAAATAATAATGTTATCCTTCAGCCTAGGAAGCTCAGATTGGAACGAAAATTCGCTGATGACTGAAATAAAAGGAGAAAATAAAGCTAGCACATTTTTGCTTTATGCCCCATAATATATATAGTATATATGTATATGATCTAGTGTTGCTGGTGTCTGGCAGCATCCCTTGCACCAAAAGCCGTGGTCAGGCCCCACCATCAGTACAAGGGTCAGCCTAGGAGTGAAAGCGGCTGTCTGCTTCACCTGGTGGTCCTGCTAAGGACAACCCAGGGCTGACCTTCTGCTCCTGTTCTGAGTGAAGGTTCAGTCAACGTCTGTACGACAACGGAACTCGAGTGCAGCCCACCCTAAAGAGTACAGGTGCCGATACCGCAGAACCCAAAGAGATGTACAAACCTCGTCAGACCAGGCTGTGGTGCACCTGGAGGTTTCTCCTGTAACGCTTAGTGGACGAGAGGAGTACAGCCTGAGCTTTAACCTCACGCAAGTCGGTAAAGATGAACGCCCCCGCCTGGTGGCTACGTTTTCCAATCCCTCATTTGGTGAGTGTGTCAAAGTCTTCAAGGTTTGCTGTTTGTTGTTTGTCATTAATTTCCAGATGGTACCTTGAGTAGCCATCATTTTGGCCATATATATATACGTATTGTTTCTTTCTCTTCTTCTTTTTCTTCTGTCTTTTGCTTTCCTCCCTCCTCCTCCTTTTTCTTCTCCTTCTTCTCTTTGTCGTCGTCGGCCGAACCGCTCCGACACCATTGTTAGTTGTACTGCATATCGGCGAAAACAAGGGCTGCGCTGCCTTTAAGCGCCGAGAGGCAAGCGGCTGTGTGGAGAGACGTGTGTGTTGGAGAGACGTGCTGTGGTTGGAGAGACGGGTTGTGTTGTGGTTGAGATAACGTGTTGTGGTTGGAGAGACGTGTCTGTGGTGAGAGACGTGTTGTGGTTGGAGAGACGTTGTTGTTGATTGTGGTTGGCGAGACGTTTGTGGTTGGAGAGACGTGTTGTGGTTGTGGAGAGACGTGTTGTGGTTGGAGAGGACGTGTTGTGTTGGGGTTTGGAGAGACTGTTGTGTTAGAGACTGTTGTGGTTGAGAGACCGTGTTTATGGTTGGAGAGACGTGTTGTGGTTGGAGAGACGTGTTGTGGTTGGAGAGACGTGTTGTGGTTGGAGAGACGTGTTGTGGTTGGAGAGACGTGTTGTGGTTGGAGAGACGTGTTGTGGTTGGAGAGAGAGACGTGTTGTGGTTGTGGAGAGACGACCAGAAACAACATCACTCCTGCAAGAAACAACATCACTGCTGCCAGAAACAACTTCACGCCCGCCAGAAACAACATCACTGCGTGCCAGAAAACAGCATCAACTGGCCTGCCAGAAACAACATCACTGCCTGCAGAAACACATCCACGCTCCAGAAAACAGCATCACCGCTGCCAGCAACAACATCACGGCCCTGCCAGACACAGCATCAACTGCCTCCAGAACAGCATCCACTGTTGGCACTGAACGTAAGGTCACTGACAGCACCAGAAAAGTGGAATAACTTACATCAAAATGGATAGAGACAGATTGGAACAGCCTTGAACAAGGTGAGATGCGCTACAAAAAAAACAACTTCGGAAAAGCTCTACCCCTGAAGGCCACAACCTCTACTTCAGTGGCACTGAAGACAGACATAACACGGAGTTGACTCCTCAACCACAAAGAACTGCAACTCCATCATGGGATGTCCGACCAGTCTCTAGTTTGACTCATGCCGCAGTCTGATGGCTGCAACCTTTTAACCTTTTTAACTTTCGTACAAGCTTGTGCTCCAAACAACAGACTCCGACCACAATGACCTTGAAACTTTTACAACAGCTGCAGAGCTCATAGACCAGACGACAATGAAAGAAATCATTGTATTCAAAGGGAACCAAATGCCAAACAGAGACACTGATTTATCCCCTCCATTACAACAAAGTGAAGACTAGAACTTGTTTGGCCATCTTTACTCTCTCTATCAACTGCCAGTGCACCAACGTGATCTGACCAGACGGACGTCAATTTGAAAACACTCACTTCCCCCTTTCTTGAACATCAAAAAATGGCAATGGACATCTGCAAATTATAATTTAACGTTCTTTTAAAATGACTCATAATTTCTTTTATCAAGTTAAATTTAAACAGTCGGAAATCATACCAAAGTGTTCTATTTTCTCTCAAACTATTTTACACTTCTCGCTTCCACATTCTCTCCCATTGCGGAGTTTTACTGGGAAAGCCCATATTCATGTTTTGCCTTCTGTTTCTTCCATCGCCTGTTTCATCCGTAGTTCCGAAAATCTGGTGTCTTGACCATCCTTCCAGATCTGACTGGTTAGAATGGTTTTGTAGCTGACTGGCTTGTCCACTGGTGTCCGCTTGCTTTTCTTCAGGTCCCTGGGTCTGGTTGTCTCCATTGCTTTCGTCCAGCAGTGTTGTTGTCTCCTGGGTTGTTGCTTCTGTCAGCAGTGTTGGTTGTCTCCTTGGTTGTTGCTTCTGTCACTTGGTGCTGGATCTGGTATGGGTCTGTCTGTCTGTCTGACTGTCATCTGTCTGTCTGTCTGTCTGTCCTTCTTAGTCCATGGTGTTCAAGCTGCTGCGTCCAGTGTCTATCTGAAGTATAACAATACACACTGGGACGTGATCCATTATTCTCGATATTAAAGAGTATTATAAAATAAATTAAAAAAAAAAATAAAAATATAAAAAATAGTAGTTAGTTGATGTTGGTGGGAAATCCATCTCTCCGTCTCATCTCAGTTGTCGACTGTTTCTTCTGAAGCGGGCGCCCTTCAGTCCTTGCGGATGTTGTATGACCGGACAGCTCAGTGGCGGAAAGCCCAAAAAAAAAAAAACGTTCCCCGCTTCCCCACCAGTTAAGCACGTCGAGCGTGTTACCAGTTGGATGGTAAACCGTTTTCGCGCCTTGGCTTTAGTACCAGTCCCCCAATCACCCAGCTGTAAATGGTACCTGCCCTCTTATAGGTCAGGGAAGGTAATGCAGCGAGGAGAGGAGATGCCGCCGCCTCAATACGCTGGCCCAAAGAAGTGAGGTCTCTGACGCCTTGCTCCCCTACACCTTAATAAAGGTATGACTCCTTTACGTTTACCTTACCTCTTGTCCACTTGCTGTCCACTCTGGCTGTGTCCCCACGCTTGGACTCTGTGGCTTGAACTGGGACCATCTGCCCCATCTCAGTTCTGACCAGCTCTGCTGCTCCTCTGTTTGGAGTAGTATAGTAGTAGTAGTAGTATAGTATAGTAGTAGTAGTAATAGTACTATAGTATAGTAGTAGTATATCAGTAGTAGTTAGTACAGTAGCAGTATATAAGTAGTAGCAGTACAGTATCATAGTAGTAGTAGTACAGTAGGAAGTAGAGTAGTAATAGTAGTAGCAGTAGTAAAAGTAGTAGTAGGAGTTAGGTAGTAGTATAAGTAGTATAAAGTAGTAGAAGTATAATAGTAGTAGTATAGTAGTATCATAGTAGTAGCAGTAGTAGTAGGAGGAGTAGTATATAGAAGTAGTAGTAGTAGCAGCATTCGTAGTAGTAAGTAGTTGTAGCTGTAAGTTGTAAGTAATAGAAGTATAAGTAGTAGATTAGTAGAAGTAGTAGGAGTAGTAGCAGTAGAAGTAGTAGAAGTAGTAGTTGTAGTTTTTAGTAGTATAGTATAGCAGTAGTAGTAGTCAGCAGTAGTATAGAAGAAGAAGTATAGCAGTAGTAGTAGCATAGTAGACGTGTAGTAAGATATGGTAGAGTAGAGGTGTAGTAAGTGTAGAGTTAGTAGTAGTGGTAGGTAGTAGTAGTATGCAGTGGTAGTAGTAGTAGTAGTTAGTATATAAAAGTAGTAGTATAGTAGTGTATAGTAAGAATAGTAGTAGTATGGTATAGTAGTAGTAAGTAGTTAGTAGTAGTATAGTAGTAGTAGAAGTAAGTAGTAGTAAAGTAGTAGTAGTAGTATAAAGTAGTCATAGTCAGTAGAAGTATAGTGGTATGGGTAGTAGTAGTATAGTAGAAAGTAGTAGTAGAAGTAGTAGTAATCAGTAGTAGAAGTAGCAGTAGTAATAGTAGTAGTAGTAAAAGTAGTGTAGTAGTAAAGTAGGTAGTAGTAATAGTAGTAGAAGTATATAGTAGTAGTGTAGTAGTGTGTTAAGTAGTATAGTAAGTTATAAGTATATAAGTAGTAATAGTAGTAGTAGTGGTATATAGTATAGTAGCTGTATAGTAGTAGTAATAGTAGTAGTAGTATTAGTAAGTAGTAGTAGTGAGCTTGGTTGTGTGCTGCCTCTTCTCCAGCTGTTGTTTCACTAGAAGTATTGCGGGCTCAGCCACGCCTTGGCACTTGCTAACTTCATTACTGGGTCTTCTACCAACAGTCTCTGCTGGTGAACTTTTCAGGGTCTCGGTGGGCATGTTTCTGCTGATTTTCCTGGCAGGCCGGAGAAAGGGGTCTTGGTGTTGTGTTCCGCTAACTCTCCATGCGGTTCCAGGCCGCTTTCACAGCAACTTTCTGCCATCCCGTTGGACTGTGGGTAGTGACGTGAGCTGTCACGTCTAAAAATCCGTATTCTTGCTGAAGCTTTGATACTGCGCTGATGTGACACAGAGTCCCATTGTCAGATGTCAACATTGTGGAATCCAGATTCTGGACTTGTGCAGTTTTCAGACTTCTGATGATTTCTGTTGACTTCTTTGATCATCTCAAAGAAATCGAGCAGTGTCATCGGTTACAAGGTAGTCCCTGCCATTGTGTTCAAGAGAGATCAGTGCGATATGCTGCTCCATGGCAGGTCCGGAATCTGTGTGCTGTGATGTTCTTTCTGCTGCGCTCTTAGGAAGGTGTGTTTGCATTCTTGAATGAAGTCCTCCACAGTCTGTGGCATTCCTGTCTAGTAGAGGACCACTTCTCGGCTCTTCATCAGGCAACTCTGGATTTCCGGAGTGGCCATCAGTGTAGCTTCTCATTGACTTCCTAGTTGCCGGCTGCGTGGTACAACGACTCTGTGGCCCGTAAGACAAGTCGTTGCAGATGTGGATCGGTGTCTAGAGGTAACGCGCCTGTCTAGAAAGCAAAAAGTCCGGTCGGAGTGTGAGGGTTCGTACCCGGCTGGGCCGAAACTGTCCCCCATCCTTTAGACATGATGGTGGTTCTGGCGCTAGTTCTTTTCGGAGAACATTAAACGAGGTCCCGTGTGTTTCAGAAAAAATTATGCAGCGCAGTAAAAGAACCCACGGCACAAAGAGTTGTCCCTGGCAAAAATCTAAAAAAAGCCCTCTGATAGGGGGTAAAAATACAGGTGGCGCTGCTCTTGTGGCGACGTGCTCTTCCCCGGGGAGAGCAGCCGTCCGTAGGAATTTCACGCAGAAAATCTCGTGACTTAAAGTGGTAAAATGAAAATGAATGATAGACACGCTTCCCTGACGGAAATAGTCCTTGAAGCTGCACTGGTGGCTGTTGCTTCTCTCTGACCCTCATGTTGAAGATCTTCATCCAAAGGTTCAGGTTGCATCTACTGTGTTCCTTGCTGTAGACTGGTCATCTCCCCTCACCTGATCGCCAGCTCTGAAAATGAGTTGATGCTTGAGCCTCTGCTTCCGTTTTGGCTTGTGTCTGCTGCTCCTGCCTTGCCTGTGGAATGCTCGCTGAGTGTGTCGCCCAGTACATCTCCGCTCCTACCCTTGTAGACGACCGTGTACCAATTTCTGTGTGTGCAGTAGCCTGCGTTGGATCCTCTTCACAGTGCCGCAACAGGCTCTTCTTGTGATGATCCCGAGAGGTTCGGGGGACAGTCCTTCGACGTCAACATCTCGCCATAGACCTTGAAGCGTTCGAGACCTCCAAAGAGAATCGCGATTATCTCCTTTTCTATCCAAACATTGTCTCATGGAGGGTTAAAGTGTTTTGACTTGACTTGACTTGACTTGACTCCGACTTGACAAAGCTAGTCAGATCCCTGATTCCACCTCACTCAGTGCACTGAACACAAGGCAGATATTGCCCTCAAAAATGCTGTGTGTGGTTGTTGTGTGGGATGTGTGTGTGAGTGTGTGTGTGTGTTGTGTGTGGTGGTGTGTGTGTGTGTGTCTGCGTGTTTTGTTGTTGACTCGATTTAACCGTTTTTGTATCCACTTCTATGATATTAGACGTCCGTGTGTGTGTTGTGTGTGTGTGTGTGTGTGTGTGTGTGTGTGTGTGTGTGGTGTGCGTGTGTGTAGTGTGTGTGTGGTGTGTGTGTTGTGTGTGCGTGTGTTGTTGTTGACTTCGATTTTAACGTTGGTTCACTTCTAGTGATATAGACGTCCCGTGTGTGTGTGTGTGTGTGTGTGTGTGTGTCTGTGTGGGTGCGGTGTGTGTGTGTGGCGTGTGTTGTAGTGTGTGTGTGTGTGTGTGCGTGTGTTGTGTTGACCTTCGTTTAAACGTTTGTCACTTTCTAGGATAATAGACGTCCGTGTGTGTGTGTGTTGTGTGTGTGTGTGTGGTGTGTGTTGTGTGTGTGTGTGTGTGCGTGTGTGTAGTGTGTGTGTGTGTGTGCGGGTGTTGTTGTTGACTTTCTTCGATTGACGTTTGTTCACTTCTAGGATATTAGACGTCCGTGGTGTGTGTGTGTGGTGTGTGGTGTGTGCGTGTGTGTGTTGTTTTATCTTGTTACAGAGGTGTCTCCGTGAAGAAAGAGCAGCAGCTGTCCACTGAGGATGTCATCTGCAAACCTGACACAGCCCTGGTTTTGCTGCTGCTGCTGCTGCATTTGCTGAACACCGCACGAGCCGCAGCAGACGACTGGGGATCCTCCAGCCCTAACTGCACACTGCAGCAGCCTGCCACCACAGCACAAGTACTTACCTGCCTCTCACATGTCGTCTGCTGGCTGTTATCATTGCAAACTGATAAACGAATCGTTGAAATGATTTCAGGCAATTTAAACTGTAGTAGTGTTCGTATCCTTGCATTTTTATTTATTTATAAAACAACAGTATTTAGAAGCTAATAGGTCTCTCTCTCTCTCTCTCCCTCCACCTCTCTCTCTCTCTCCCCTCTCTCGCTATCTCCCTATCTCTCTCACTCCTCTCCCTCTCCCTCTCCATCCCTCTCTCTCTCTCCCCTCTCTCTCTCTCTCCTCTCTTGTCTCTCACCCGCTCTCTTCTCACTCCCTCTCTCTCTCCCTCTCTCTCTCTCATCTCTCTTCTCCCTCTCCTCCCTCTCTCTCTCCACTCTCTCTCCGCTCTCTTCCCTCTCTCACTCTCTCTCCCTCGCTTTCTCCCTCTCTCGCCCTCTCTCACTCCTCTCTCTCTCTCCCTCTCTTCACTCCCTACTCCCTCTCTCTCTTCCTCTCTCTCTCTCTACCTCTCCTGTCTCTCCCTCTCTCTCCCTCCTCTCTCCCTCTCTCTCTTCCTCTCCCTCTCGCTCCTCATTCTCCCTCTCTCTCCTCTCTTACCCCCTCTCTCTCTCTCCATCTCGCTCTCTACTTCCCCTCTCTCATGCCTCTCCCTCGCTCCCTCGCTCCTCTTTCTACCTCTTCTCCCGTCTCTTCCTCTCCTCTCTCTCTTTCACCGTCTCTCGCCTCTCTCTCCCACTTGCTCTTCCTCCCCCTCGCTCTCTCTCACCCTATCCTCTCGCCTCTCTCTCTCTCTGCTCGCCCTTTCTCTTTCTCCCTCTCTCTCTCCCTCTCGCGCATCCTCTCTCTCCCCTCTCTCTCTCTCTCCCGCTCTCTCTCTCTCTTCCTCCTCCCTTTCTCGGTCGCCCTCTCTGTCTCCCTCTCTCTCCTCTCACGCTCTCTCCCTCTCTCCTCGCTCACTCTCTCTCCCTCTCTCTCTCCCCTACCTTCTCCATCCCTCTTTCCCCCTCTCTCCCTCTCCTTCCTCTCACTCTTTCCCATCTCTCTTTCTCCTCCTCTCTCTTCACCCTGCCTCTCTTCATCTCCCTCTCTCTCGTTCTCCATCTCTCCTCCCTCTCTCCTACCCCCTCTCTCTCTCCCCCCTTTTCTCCCTCTCTCCACTCTCCCTCCTCTTGCTTCTCTTTTCTTTTTTCTTCCTTTTTTTCTTCTTTCGTCCCTTCTTCTCCTTTTCTTCATCCGTTCTTCTTTCTTCCTTCTTTTCTTCCGGGGGGGGGGGGTGGCTACCCCTCTCTCCTCTCTCCCTCTCCCTCTCTCTCGCTCCCTCTCTCTCTCCACTCTCTCTCCTCTCCCTCTCTCTCGCCCTTTCTCTCTTTCTACCCTCCTCTCTCTCCCTCGCTCTCCCTCTCTCTCTCTCCCTCTCTCTCTCTACTTCTCCGTCTTCGCTCCCTCTCATCCCCCCCCCCCCTCTCTCATTCCACTCCCCTCTCTCCTTCTCTCCTTTATCCCACTTTCTCCCTCCTCTCTTCCTAGCCCTCTCTCTCTTTTCTCCCTCTCCCCCTTCTTCTCGCCCCCCTCTCTCTCCCTCCCCTCCCCTCTCTCTTCCTCTCCCTTTCTCTTTTCTCCCCCTCATCCGCTCTACTTCTCCCTTCTCTCCCCAGCGGTCCCTCTCTCTTCCGCTTCTCTTCCTCTCTCTCTCTCCCTCTCCCTCTTTCCCACTTTCTCCCGCTCTCCCACTCCATCTCTTTTCTCCCTCCTCTCTCTCCCCCCCCTCACTCCCTCCCTCTCTCTTCCTCTCCCTTTCTCTTCACCCCCTCGTCTCTTTCCCCTACTTCTCCGCTCTATCCCGCTCTCCCTCTCTTCTTCCTCTTCCACTTTCCCTCTCTCTCTTTCTCCCTCTCATCTCTCCCCTCTCTTTCCTCTACCTCTCTCTCTTTCTCCCTCTCTCTCCGTCTCTCTCCACCCCTCTCTCTCCCCCTCTCTCTCCATCGTCTCTCTCTCTTCCCGCTCCTCTCTTTCTACCCTCTCTCTCTCTCCTCCCTCCCATCTCCTTCTCTCTCCCTCTCTCTCTCTCCCTCTCTCTCTCTCTACTTCTCCCTCTCTCTCACCTCTCTCCCTCTCTCTCCTCCTCTTCTCTCCCTCTCTTCGTTCTCCCCTCTCTCTCCTCTCTTCCCCCCCGCTCTCCCTCAGCCCCCTCCCTCTCTCCCGCTCCTCTCGCTCTTCCTCTCCCTTTCTCTTTCTCCCTTCTCTCCCCTCTCTCCCCCTCTCCTCCCTCCTCGCTCCTCTCCCTCGCTCTCTCTTCCTTTCCCCGTTCTCTTTCTCCCTTTCTCCTCTCCTTCCTCTTTTCAACTTTCCCTCTCTCCTCTTTCTCCCTCTCTCTCGCCCGCTCTCTTTCTCTCCTCTCTCGCTTTCTCCCTCTCTCTCACTCTCTCTCCACCCCTCTCTCCTTCGCCCCTCTCTCGCCCTCTGCTCGCTCTCTTCCTCTCTCTCTTTCTATTACCGCTCTCTCTCTCTCGCCCCTCTCTCGCCTGCTGCTCGCCCTCTCTCTCTCTCCCTCCTCCTCCTCTACTTCTCCCTCTCTCTCCCTCTCTCCTCTCCTTCCCTCTCCCTCTCTCCCTCGCTCTCTTCTCTTCTCCCTCTCTCTCTCCCTCCGTACCAGGACCAAGCTTTCAGGAACAGTGCTGATTGGTGCTCATCACTTTCCTTTCTCTTTTCTTTTATGTATTTTATTTTTTTGATTGTTTCTTACTTTTTTTATTATTACTTTTAATTCCTTTTGAAAATCCAATTTTCCAGGAACTTGCTGATTGTAGTTGTCTTATTATTCAGCTTCGGCATCCTTTTGATTTACAGGTGCTTTACTGTATTGTCTCGCCTCGCTGGTTGAGGTGATTGGTTTCTTTGTTGTTGTGTTGTTGTTTGGCTTGGGGGGTTTTTTGGGTTTTTTTTTTTGTTTTTTGTTTTTGTTTTTTGTTCTTGTTTTGGTTGGTTGTTCCCTTTAAAATATCTCCCCTTTCCACCGGTAACCAACCAACGCCACCTGGTAGATTTTTATTTTATTTTATGTGTATTTCTTCTTTTTTTCTTTTTTTCCTCGTCAGACTTACTGCCAACTGATTAGTTATATACACTTGTGTGCTACAGATGGTAATTTGATTTACTCTACTCTCTTCACCCGTTCCACCACTATAACCCCAGCAAGGATTCCACTCCTCCCCCTCCTATTATTATTATTATTCTTTGTCTCTCTTTTCTTCCTTAGATTCACCATTCTGTACACATAATACTTTCCCTCACAAAACAAACTTTAATTAATGTATCAAGACACTTTTCATGGCCCTCCAGGATGGCTTACAATTTGTCACCTAAATATAAAACCCGATGCAGTCATAAAATCGAAGGATATACAAAGCCTTCATCACAAACCAATGCAAAACCATTTCATATACTAGGTCTTCCGACGTCAAGACTTACAGAACACATACCACACTGGACATTTCCATTCCAGGATATTAAAATCCATGCAAAGATCCCAAAAGCCCAAAGCAACGGTCCTCTTAATCTATATAGTGATCTTAACGTTCAAACTCCTTTTTCACATCTTGAACGTTAGGAAGTAGAATCCATCTGGATCGAAGTAGCTATAAAAGGTGCAGCGCCTATTATAATGGGTTCTAACTGCTACAGAAATCCAACAGAAAAAAAAAATGGATAGACAAGTTGACTCCATGATGAACGTAGTCCTATTAAATCTAAGGGAAATTATCTTACTAGTGATTTTAATATGACCATATCAAAAGTAATCAACCAATGGACCCAAGTTATTAACTCATTCATCTTCACCAATTATTAACTTCACCCACAAGAGTCACATCAATTCTAACACAATCATTGATCACATCTATGTTCAGACCCTAAAAACATCATAGAAACTTGTGTCCCTGTACACAACTGTAGCGACCACTACCCAGTCTGTACCCACATGGGCCAAAATAAGGAACAAAAATTTCCTACCCCTGGCCATTAAACTATAACCTATCGCTCTTTTGCAAAATTTAATGAGCAGCTTTTCTACTAGAGGTTAAGCAGAGTTCCATGCTCCTCGGAAACATTCATATTACTGATCCAGACCTGGCCATTGAGTGCTGATAAAATTTTTAGCGGAAATCTATAACAAATGCCCCATTAAAAACCAATAAGGATCAAACATGTCCGCAAACCACCTTGGTTTACAAAGGAACTAAAGAAGCATGCTATCTTAGAGATTTCTTAAAAGAACAAAATATTATGAGGAGGCAAAAAATGAAGAAATGCCATAAATTCCCAAAAACGGCGAGAGAAAAAGGAAATATTTCCAAGTTCTACTTTTCATCCAAACAAAATTCAAAGACTGTATGGAAGGCAATCAAGCGAAATAACAAATAATCAATTTTCTTCCAAATCTAAGCGTAATTAAAGATATTACGCTGAAAAACTTAACAATCACTCATTAATATTTCTTGTAACATAATTAACATGAATAAGAACGAAGTCCAATGATCTCAATGAACTAAAACATCTGCCAAGAAAAGCGTATTCCATCAAAACTCCACATACCATTCATAACGTTTCTGAGGTCTACATACCTGACTCACCTCAAACAATCAAGTACGCGTGGTCTTGATGGAATAGATGGCAGAAAACTGAAACTCTCAGCTCCAGTTATTACAGACACTCCATGACACATATATATAACCTTGTCTTCAGAAAACCTATTCCCAACCCCTTCAAAACTGCTAAGGTGAATTTCCGATCCTCAAGGTCGGAGATACTTCTTGATCCCTCAAATTATAGGCCAATCTCTATTTATCTTACCTTTCAAAACCCGTGAATAACATAATGAATAAACACATAGTCCATCATATAGATTTAACAACTTACTTCACCCAAATCATCTGGATTTAGAAAAAATCACTCGTGCCATAGGGCGGCATTAACTAGTCTTGTTGACAAGTGGCTGTCTAACATAATGACAAAAAAGTTGTGGAGTATTAATTGTAGATTCAAAAAAGCATTTGATACAATTGACCGAAGACTTCTCATTAAAAAGCTAGACTTCTATAATTCCTCTCTACAATACTCTTGAACTTCTTGCTCTTATCTACAAACAGCAACATGTGGTTTTCAATACTAACGTCCACATCACACTAAAACCATTCATTATGAGCACCACAGGAATCCATCTAGGACCAATTCTGCTTTCATTATAATAAATGACCTTCCTCTCCATATCAAATCTAATGCGAACTTTTTGCTGACGACACAACATAATAACAACCTACGACATAACTCTCTTGCAAAGACATTGCAAAATAGCACTGATGATCTTGTCAAATGGACTGAAACAAATCACATGTCTATACACCCAAAAAAACAAATGCATTCTTATCACTACAGACAAAGCGACAAAATCTATCTAATAAATTTTCTCCAATCCATATTGAAAAGGAAACAATAGAACAAAGCCTCTCACCACAAAGGTCTAGGATAACAATTGATGAAAATCTCAGCTGGTACCATCACATATCCCATCTGTGCAAATACATGTCTCAAAGAGTATACCAACTGGACTAAAATCAAACATTTTCTTTGACTTTCATTCCAGACATGAAAACTATTCTTTCAACTTCTATACAATCCCACAATAGATTATGCGCAACCCTGTGGATTCTTGCTAGTGCAAACACTATGAAACAATTATTAATCTGTATAACGTGCTCTAAACGGGCTCTTCTGAAGAAGACTACCTTACTAGAAGTGATTATACCCATTAAATATTCTTCCCCTACACAAAGACTAAGATTTAACAAAGGCACATGATGTTTTAAGATAATGACAGGATCTTTTCCCTCATCCTTAAAAGACAAGTTCCCAATGAATCATTCCGAAATACCGAAAAGCCATGTGTTCCCAATCCCAAGAATAGATTTGTTCAATCTAGCCTACTTTACTCAGGCCTGTGCTGTGGAACTCCCTTTCCTGACTCATTTAAGACAACTCCAATCATTAACAATCTTCAAACAGTCATTTTTCATCCACTTGATGCATCAAAAATAAAAACCACAATTGATCTGTGAAACAAATAAATATATCCTCCCTTGCATTTATAACCAAATTATCCTCGTCTCTCTCTCTCTCACTCTCTCTCTCTCTCTCTCTCTCTCTCTCTCATCTCTCCTCTCTTCTCTCTCTCTCTCTCTCTCTCTGTACTGACATTTAGTGAGCTTGCTTGAATTGTAATGTGTGTGTGTGTTGAGTGTTGGTGTTGTGTGTGTGTGTGTGTGGTGTTGTGTGTGTGGTGCCCTTGCTGTTTTTGATTTTGTTACAATGAACTTGTCCCTGAGTTTTTCCCCCCCCCTTAAAATGAATTTTGGGTTGTATTTTGTTGTTAATGCAGAATGGTATGGATTGTTAATTGCAATGTTCAGTTGGACAATTTCATTACTTCTGTGGACTTTTGTATCATTTCAAGAATGTGTATTAGGAATGTGCGCATGCATGAATATGTGTGGTGTGTATATGTGTGTGTGAATGTGTATAGTGTGGCAGTGATAGTAATAGCGCCCTATTCACAGTTGTGTGCAGATGAGAGCGGAAAGACAGCCGTTTTCTGTGTGTTTATTGTTTGAAATAGCTGATTGTTAGACGGTCATTTTTTTCTGGATGCTTTGTGCTTGGCTGTCGTCGTACATCAAAAAATGTTTTATTTCCTGTTTTGTCTGTACCAATGTACGTTATGAAATTTGATAATTATACAATGTGTCTATTATCTTGTATGTGAGGATCCATTCTTGCGAATGGCTATGTATCCAGATGTTTATGTGTGTGTGTGGGTTGTGTGTGTGTGGTGGTGTGTGTGTGTGTGGGTGTGTGTGTGTGTGTGTATTATGTTGTGTGAGTGTGTATGTGGAGAGAGTGTGTTGTGTGTGGTGTGTGGGTGTGCATGCTGCCTATAACGTGCTAAGTGGTGTGTGTATTTGTGTGTATTGTGTGTAATGGTGTGTGTGTGTGTGTGTTTGGTGGTTGTGTGTGTGCGCGCGCGCGCACGCTTGTATTTAGTCGGACTTTTGGGGGGGTGTGTTTGTTAGGGGGGGTTTGGGAAGGGAGTGTTTTGTGGGTCCTTTTTTTCTTGTTTAATTGCTTTTGAGTTTATTCATTTGGTTTTTCGATTTCTTGATTTTCACTTAATTGAGGTAGTTGAGTGAAATATTTTCATTGTTATTCGAAATGATCTTGTTTGTAAATTACTTTGATTTATAATTAGTGTAAACAGTATGTGTACATTTGACAATGTGTAGATGTTATCTTTATGGACTTATTAAGTTTGGTTGTGTTATTTTTCTTGGCACGTTGTTGTCTGTTCCTGTTGGTGTAGTTATGTCGTTTTTCTCTTTTTTATCATCTTGTTGGTTTTTTGGTTTTCCTTCTCTTTTGTTTGTTTTTTGTTGTTTTTGGTGAAGGTTTTTTGGGGGTGGGGTGGGGTATTTTTATGGTTTTCTTTATTTCCTTCTTTGGGTGGGTGGGGGGTTGTTGGGGGGGGGGAGGCTGTTTTTGAAAAGGGTTATTTCCCATTGTTTTTTTAATTTAGGGTGGAGACTGTATAAGTATGGTTATTATTATTAAGATGTCACCCTAACGGCGGGGGACCTGGATGTAAAAAAGAACATGTGTGCTTATTGCAATATCCTCGAAATAAAAAAAGCATGTGTCTCTCCCCCCTCTCATCCTCTCCCCCCTCTCTCCCCTCTCCCCCCACCTCTCTCCCTCTCTCTCTCATCTTCCTCTCCCTTTCCTCTTTCTCCCTCTCTCCCTCTCTCTCTCTCCCTCTTCCCCCCCCCTTTCCCTCCCTCCTCGCTCTCTTCTCACTCTCCTCTTCCTCGCCCCTTTTTCTTCTCCCTCTTCCTCCCTCTCTCTCTCCCTTCTCTCTCCCTCTCGCGCTCTCTCCCTCGCTCTCTCTTTCCCCTCTCCCTTTCTCTTCTCCCTCCTCTCTCTCTCTCTCTCTCCCCTCTCCTCTCTCCCTGTATCCCTCTCGCTCTCTCTCTCTCTCTCTTTCTCTCTCTCTCCCTCTCTCTCCCTCCTCTCGCTCTCCTCTCCTCGCTCTCTCGTCCTCTCCCTTTCTCTTTCTTCCCTCCTCTCTCTCTCTCTCTCTCTCCCGCTCTCTCTCTCCCTCCCTCGTCTCTTTCTTTCTCCTCTCTCCCTCCTCGCTCCCTCTCTCTCCCTCTCTCGCTCTCTCCCTCGCTCTCTCTTTCCTCTCCTTTCTCTTGCTCCCTCCTCTCCTCTCCTCTCTCCCTCCTCTCTCTCCCTCCCACTCTCCTCTCGCTCATCTCTCTCTCTCTCTCGTCCATCTCTGCTCTCTCTCGCCTCTCTCTCTCTGTGCTACTCTACATCCACGTTTAGTCCATACCTTGGTGAGTCGTTCCTTCTTCCGGCATGTCCCTGGGGGACAGTTGAAAGTTACCTCTTCTTCAACAAAAGTGTCAGAGATTCAGGACTCAAGCTGAGAATGTGTTATGTCTCTACATGAGAAATTAGGAATGGCATATGAAATTAAAAATCACACAGCATACAACATCCGATTCAGATATAAACTAAAAGGTAATCATACATATTAAAGGAAACGGCACGCGTGTGTTGTGTGTGTGTGTGTGCGTGTGTGTGGTGTTGTGTGTGGTGTGTGTGCGTGCGTGCGTGTGTAAATGTTTTGATAAAACCCGCACAATTCTGCTGGCACCACACCCTTCAAGCACACAGTGAAAGGTAAAATAACTAGAAAATGGCAATACAACACACTGTGCTTAATCTATCATTTCTCTTTTTATTTCAGAGTCATCAGCAACTTTTGTTTTTATATTGAAAAGATAATTACTTTTTAATGGGGTGTAGTATAGCTGTAATATTTGTCTTAGGCCTCCATGTAGTGTTAGTGCGAATACGGTCATAAACCATTTATATATGTCTTTTATTACAGTTTTTAAATATCTTATTTATTTATTTTTAACTTATCATTGGTTTTTTGTTTTAGTAATTATGGCCCAGGTTGGTTGGGAAATGAGACACAGTAATATGCAGGGGGTGTTGGGCAGGGAGTGCAAGGGTAGGGGTGAGAGAGAGAGCAGCAGAGGGGGGGGGAGAGTGTGAGAGGGGGAAGAGAGGGGGAAAGGGGGAGAAAGAGATAGATGCGTATAGTCAGGGAATGCCACTTTATCAACAGAACATTTTAAACAACACGACTTTATGACGTGATTTTATTGGAAGATAGTTTTGTCATAAGATTTTGTTAATGGTTTGTGAAACCTGTCATTGCTTTCTTCAGCCCATTATTTGGATTGAGAGTTTGGAGTGAGGGGAGTGAGAGTGAGGTGTGGAGGATATGGAAAGGGGGAGGGAGAGATATCCTGAACATGACACGATCTCAGGAAGTTGGGCTTGTATTCACGTGTGGGATAGGTGATATTTTGAACGGGTACTCGTAATCTACTAGTTTAAAAATTTGAGTCTTATAATAAAAATAATAATGTTATCCTTCAGCCTAGGAAGCTCAGATTGGAACGAAAATTCGCTGATGACTGAAATAAAAGGAGAAAATAAAGCTAGCACATTTTTGCTTTATGCCCCATAATATATATAGTATATATGTATATGATCTAGTGTTGCTGGTGTCTGGCAGCATCCCTTGCACCAAAAGCCGTGGTCAGGCCCCACCATCAGTACAAGGGTCAGCCTAGGAGTGAAAGCGGCTGTCTGCTTCACCTGGTGGTCCTGCTAAGGACAACCCAGGGCTGACCTTCTGCTCCTGTTCTGAGTGAAGGTTCAGTCAACGTCTGTACGACAACGGAACTCGAGTGCAGCCCACCCTAAAGAGTACAGGTGCCGATACCGCAGAACCCAAAGAGATGTACAAACCTCGTCAAGACAGGCTGTGGTGCACCTGGAGGTTTCTCCTGTAACGCTTAGTGGACGAGAGGAGTACAGCCTGAGCTTTAACCTCACGCAAGTCGGTAAAGATGAACGCCCCCGCCTGGTGGCTACGTTTTCCAATCCCTCATTTGGTGAGTGTGTCAAAGTCTTCAAGGTTTGCTGTTTGTTGTTTGTCATTAATTTCCAGATGGTACCTTGAGTAGGCATCATTTTGGCCATATATATATACGTATTGTTTCTTTCTCTTCTTCTTTTTCTTCTGTCTTTTGCTTTCCTCCCTCCTCCTCCTTTTTCTTCTCCTTCTTCTCTTTGTCGTCGTCGGCCGAACCGCTCCGACACCATTGTTAGTTGTACTGCATATCGGCGAAAACAAGGGCTGCGCTGCCTTTAAGCGCCGAGAGGCAAGCGGCTGTGTGGAGAGACGTGTGTGTTGGAGAGACGTGCTGTGGTTGGAGAGACGGGTTGTGTTGTGGTTGAGATAACGTGTTGTGGTTGGAGAGACGTGTCTGTGGTGAGAGACGTGTTGTGGTTGGAGAGACGTTGTTGTTGATTGTGGTTGGCGAGACGTTTGTGGTTGGAGAGACGTGTTGTGGTTGTGGAGAGACGTGTTGTGGTTGGAGAGGACGTGTTGTGTTGGGGTTTGGAGAGACTGTTGTGTTAGAGACGTGTTGTGGTTGGAGAGACGTGTTGTGGTTGGAGAGACGTGTGGTTGGAGAGACGTGTTGTGGTTGGAGAGACGTGTTGTGGTTGGAGAGACGTGTTGTGGTTGGAGAGACGTGTTGTGGTTGGAGAGACGTGTTGTGGTTGGAGAGAAGACGTGTTGTGGTTGTGGAGAGACGTATTGTTGCCTCACAGTCCTCCTTTCTGCAGGCGAGGGGATGATGGACCGAAAAAGGCCAGGGGATGGTTCAGAAGAAGGAGGCGACAGGAGAAAACGGAGGGGGAAGAAACAAAAAGAGGGTAAAAAGAGGGAAATCCTAGCACAGATTTTCCAGAAGGGGGATGCTATTTATACTGACAGGCCCCCGCTATCCCTAAGGGGGGAAAAGTAGTGTTTGAAAAGATATGATAGAAGCCCGCTGTGCCAGGAATACGTCTTTCCAAGTCCCACCTCACACAGTGACTTCCTAGTCTCTAAAGTAAAATAACTCACCTTTTTGTGGGAGTGTGTGAAGGGTATGACAAGAAGCACCATTCAATTTAGTGAAGCAACACATTGGGGGTTTTATTGTGTGAGAAAAGATTCGTTGAACTTGTGATTTCAGTTTTTGCATGGTATGTCAAAATGCATTTTCTTTTTATCATAGTGTTTTGTTAATAGTTGTATGCATGCATGCATGTGTGTGTATGTAGTATGCATGTATCCACGTACGTATAAAAGTATGCCTTTACATATGTAGGCCTATGTAGCCTGTTATGTGTGTGCATTGTATGTGTGTGTGTTTATATGTATGTATGTATGCATTATAATTTAGGTAAAACAGCAAAACTGATACTAGCCTTGTGTTAATATATATTCATTTTTCTCACTCTATGTAAACTGTCATCATTAGCTTAGATATATTTTAATTTTTTATATTTAGTAATTATCTAATAATTTATTTTCCAATATTTTGATGTAACTAATTATGTAATTAGTTTTTATATTATCTACTTTGTTTTTTGTGTGTTATTTTTAATGTGTCAAAATAATTCTTTAGTCTTCAATAATACGGCCCATTACCTCCCTTAAATGTGTGTGTTGCTCTTATTAGAAAGAAAATTCAATAATAATAATTTTAATTAAGTCATATTGTTTGCTCATATTCATGGATATGATTGTTGAAATACTGATCTTGACTCGATTCATTTCAGCCACAATGAGAGTTCTCTATTTTGTTGTAAATCAATATTTTTCGTCTATTGCATCTATAGGTATAGGTACCTATGTACCCAAGGCTACAAAAGCGTTCAAATTTTTATTTAAGGAATCTTTAATTAACATAATTATTGTGCGTTTAAAGAACTGTGGAATAAATTTTTTTAACATAAAACACTCATATTAAATGTAATTGAAAGGGCAAAGGGGTAGATGAGTAGAGTCAAAAATTAAGTTAACCCCTTCTTGTTTAAACAATTTTGAATTGTCGAACTAAATTCTCCCAAATGCAGACTAAAAATATAATTGTAGGGTTGTTTTTTTAGAATGAATATAAGATTGGAAAAGATGTTAGTATGGTTTAATTTTGTAGTATTAGAGATCGTTTTTTTTTTTCGATCATAAACGCTTTAAAAACTTGCTTGGTGCAAGCAACCAGAGACTTTTTCGCACCACGGGGTTAATTTTGAATATTTTTCCTCAGGACATCTGGGGTTTTAAAATTTGTAATGTATACAAACTGTGGTGCATACCTTCTTTCCTAGTCATAAAGAATTAGTTTTTTGGGGTTTTTAAATGTTTTTTTTCCGAAAGTTATAGTGAAGCTTTTAAATTTTATCAACGGGGTTTTATCCCAATTTTTTCGCCAAATGATTTTTGTGCATTTAGTATTATGTATTATGTAGTATTTATGATGTGTGTAGTATGTAGTATGCATGTTGTATGTTGTAGTATTTTGTATGTGTGTAGGGTATGTATGTATGTAGTATGTTTGAAATGTTTTTATGTATGTATTATGTATGTATGATGTATTATTTTTGTAAGAAGGTTCAGGATAAGGGTTTGGGACACGGCACTCAAAGAAAGACCCGCAGGGTGTTAGGGGTTACACTTTACTTTATTTTCCAAAAAACACACCTGAAAAACATCAAATAAAGGGTAACCAGGTAAAATTTATGAAACGCGACACGCAACCGTCGTGATCGTGGCTGGCAATTTCAGAAAACCAAATCCTGTCGCATCCTGCCAAGTACCGGGTGAAAAAATCATAGGACCCGTGGGGGTAAAAACTGTAAATCAAACATCCAAAATACGTCAACCGGGAACACCATTTCCGGGGTACTTAAACTGACGGATCACCTAATCGTTTTTTTATTCCACGGGGCCGGTGATCTTAGTTTTTTTCAAACTGGCCCCCTACTACCCCATGGATTTTGTAGCACAAAGAGGAGGGAGAGAAAGAAGAGAGAGAGAGGGGGGGGGGAAGAGGAGACGGAGAGACAGGCAACCCAGCGACGAAGAAAATTTGGCAAGGGGAAAATTAAAAAATTTTGATGTTGCAGAAATCACATGGGAAGTTGTTAACTTTTGACGCCATGACGCCCACACAGAAAGCACCCCAAAGGCGAGCGCTTTAGCGGGGGAATACCACGGGGGGTTTTGGTTAGTGACCAAAGGGGATATAGCACTTTCCGGGGTGACACCCCGCGGCCCTCCCGCCCCGCGCAGACGACTCTGGTCTCCCCGCACGCTGAAAGGGACCCGCGGCCCATAAAAAAAAGAAAGAAAGAAAATTTTGGTTACGAGTCTAGATAAGGAGCTCAAATCCCAAGTTTAAGTCTTCAACTCTTTTAAAAAGTCATTCATTCTATCGTTCACCCCAAAAACTTTTTTATCAATCTACAATATTTTTCCCTGTGATCATGCATTTATAAATTATTCTCAATATAGACATTCTCAAATATTTATTCCCTTAACATAAATTTATTTTTTAGAAATTAGAAAAACCCACGTCACATTATCATTCAACATCAAAATTCTTATGACTTTTTGCAAACTCTTTTATGTTAAAAAACTAAACACATTTTTTCTTAACCGATTAATTTTTCGATCAAAATTTTTAAACATTTAAACATTTTAAAAACAAATGGAAAAATTTAGTCTTTTCTTTGTCTCGTTTAGTCACAAACACTCATGAAATCAGCTTTAAAAATAAATAAATCTTATAACCCCAACCCAAATTTCTACCTCGAAAAAAAAAAAACCAGAGAAATTTCACCCACAGCTCAAGCGAAGAAAAACCCGCTCTGTTTTCTGTTCTAAAGACATGTTGTAAAAATTCTCAGTCACTCTTGTTTGAAGAATTAAACGCACCCCTGATTTTTCACCAGACAGCACACAAAGAATGACTTTAATACCCACCATTCGTTATATTTACAGTTCAGTGGCAGGGCTCTGATTTTCGGCTGACCAATGGAGTATTGGAAACTGTGACTAGCAATTCTGAATAACCACTTGGAAATCAGTGACCAAAAAAGTTTTTTAGAAACTAAGATCCTCCAATAGTCTAGGCTACACCATAAGAGGGGAGGTGGGGGAGGGGGGAGAAGAAGGGAGAGGGAGATGAGAGGGGGGATGAAGAATGAGGGGGGGGGATGAAGTCTTGGAACATTCAGGTATGGCAGAGGTGCTTACACCTTAATTATTTAATCATGCTGAGTGTTGACGCCAGACTGCCCTACTCCTAGCTGCAAAGCCACCCATCAGCAGTTTGGCGTCTACAGTCCAGTCTGGAAAACGATTTTGTCTGGGAACAATGCATACGGTTTGTTTTATGTTTCTTTCTACTCTAATATTGAGGTAATGACATATCCAAAGTGAGAAAAATTGAGACCGGGGAAAATGCACGTATATTCATTAAGAGATAATTAATTTCTGAGTACCCACTTTAGCCCAGTAGTAAAATTATATAAGAGATAATATTCCTGACGATACCCACTTTAGCCAGTATAAATTTAATAAAAGATAATTAATTTCCTGAAGATATGAACTTTAGCCCAGTCTTCTGGGCCATACCCCACATTAGTGAGTAAAACCCACTCACCCATGCCCAAGGATAGAGTGAGTCAATACCAAATGTGGGTGTAGGACTCGGGTCCACTCCAGGTCCTTCATATTAGGCCTTGTTATCGTCGGTACGCTATAGGCCTAGGGATTTATATAGTAAGTAAGACTTCAAATGTATAGTGTTTAGAATTAGGCTTCTGCACAGCTTTTGCGGTTTTGGGTCTAATTAATTGTTCAGTACCACCTCAATGTTGAAACTGAAACAGTATTTCATACTGATGTCTCATTAATGATTACAGGCAAAATCAGTTTCAGCATACTGTTACCATTTAAAAAAAGTTATGGAAACTGTGTTGGTCAGAAAACTGTTAGTAAAGACAATGAAGTGTTGTGTGTGTGATACAACTATTTTCATATGTATTTTAATCTAATGAAGTACATGAATCTTATGGACTGAATTATATGCAAAATTATTTTTAAAGTACGACAAAACAGGTAGATTTATGGAGAATGTTTAGATTTTGTGTACAAGTTTGGATTAAAGTAAAAACAGTTTCAATCTGGGATACCTTTTACATTTAGGTTCGTCTAACAGGGTATTTGTTTACAAGCAGTAAATTCTGCGTTATTCCGGTGCCTGCCCAGGGATTCAAACTAATTGTCTGTAAACAGCACCGCAGATTAATTGTAGAAATTACTTGGGAAGACCAGCTGATGAAGGACCAAACAGAAGCCTTCTTGAAGGTAGCACAGTTTTTAGAAGAGAATAATAATAAGCCACAGTGCTGTCAACACCTTTCTGGATCTTCTGTAGAAAGTATTGTGGCCACTGCGCTGCCCACGACCAGGCTGGTCAGGACCTCTGCAGGCAGTGTGTGATGGCCACCATCCAGGACATGCAGAGCTGCTTCACCTTCCTACCCATGATGGACATGGACCCCGCTGTGGGACAGGAGCTGTGTTTTCACACCTCTGCACTTCTTGTCAGCATTGTCAACCCTGTAACACTAGGTGTCACTTTGGATCAACCTCTTTGGTGGAAGGCCAGGATCATTGTTGCCAGTGAACCAGATGACAGCCCTCTCTGCTCCAGTGTCCAACTGGCTTAGATACTGAGATTAGACTGCTGGGTTCCATAGGACGACTAATGGCAGGAACTGGTATTCAGCAGTGGTTGGAAGTGACATTTGCATCTGATGCCATTGAGCACTCACAGTTGACAGGAAAGTGGAGGGCCAGAGTTGTTCAGGGGCATTTCCCAGTTGATGCTGTTTTGAATGTAGTCATTGCACCCAAAGCTTTAAACAATTTTCTTGACAAAGTCATGGAAGAAGAGGACAAGGAACCAGCAGTGGCTGATGTTGGAGACAATGAAGATCTCAAATCATGCATTAGCATGCAAGACCCTAAGAAATGAACATGTCACTTATTGTGGGTGGGGGCATGCAGTGGAAAACAAACTAACCACTGAATTTGTCTTGCATTTAGAGCTAAAAATGTAGTTATTTTGATGATATAATAATATCTTAAATTTTTATAGTGCTTCGGATGAGACTATAAACCGAGGCCCCGTGTGCGAACGCATGCAGAACATCTTGTGAACACGTTAAATCCTGTTCCGCTTTTCGAAAGAGTAGGCCATTGTGTGCCGGTGGGAACAAATGACAAAATTTACAAAACCGCATACACACGGGGACTGGATGTAAAAAAGCACATGAGTGCTTATTCCATTATCCTCGATAAAAAAAAAGTCATCTGAGCGCTTTGATTTGTTGCTTTACAAGATTCAGCGCTATATGAATTCCATACATTATTATTTTTTTTTATAGTGCTGAGTCTTGTAAAGCAAAGAAATCCTAGCACTTGCATTCGAATTATTAGTACACATCTAGATGTGTAACTATAGATGAAGATCCTAAGTCAAAAATAACTGTTTTGAGGCTGGATTTGAAAGCATCAAATGTAGGCTTTTGGCGAAGTGACAGAGAGAGATCATCCCAAATGGATGGATCAGAAATATAAAAAAACGAGCAACGGCCAAGTGTAGAATGAATTTGGGTGTTTCAACACTGTTTGGAAGCATATTATTTTTTATTTTATTGACTATATACGCGTATTTTCACATTCATGAGGCAAAGTAATGCTATTTTTAAATGAATCACAAGAAGACCTCTCTAACGAATGGCTACACGGCTATATCTGAGGTGACAGTGGTGAAGTTCTAAAAATAGTTGAAACGCCATGACATATATTTGTCTAAAATATAAACAAACGCATTGTGTTATCATTCTCAACTTTTCAGTATTTGTTTTTATTACTATAAACACTAACCACTGGCCCCCGAAAAGTAGCTGTTGCAATGAGTTCCTAGCTTACGTTTTTTTAAATCGTGCCAGTACTGGACTGCTCTGATAGAGCTTAACTGGCCAACCTATTCCTTGGGACTTGATGGTCCACATCTACTTAGCGATGCTTAACACCATTGCGCGGCTTCCTTCGACATCGTCTCAGGGCAGCCTTCAACAAGCGACAGAGGAAATACCAACAGACCCTGCCCCGCCTCTTGGTGACGCGGTACAGACCACTCAGAGTACACTGCTTTACAATACGCTTCTCCTCCCCGGCAGAGCTGGCCACTTGAGGCAAGGGGACGGGGAAGGAGCAGGCTGTTGGACTGTTTTCTTTACACACTCCCATGTCACAATGCCAACTGGCTAGATGTATAGGGATAGACAGGAGTTGCCCAGACAGTGCACTTCACCCTCCTCTCTTTCAAAGAAACATTAACCTATCTTTGCCTTAACAAAACCATGAAGTTTAACTAAGTCGAACAGGTCTGTGTACAAGAGAAAGGGGGAAGGGGGAGGCGTGTTTCAATTCAAAAGTTATAGTGAGCAAAGTGCACACTACAATACATATGTATGTATGTATGTATGTATGTATGTATATATATATATATATATATATATATATATATATGATGTACGAAGTATATATGTATGTATGTATGTATGTATGTACACAGTAGGCATCCTTCAGTCTGGGAAGACTATGGAGTTGAAATGTTTAGTCTTGTACAGAGTCGAGTGTGGCTGGCCAATCCGCATGGGAATGAGAGACAATCCCTGAGGCAGAGGGTCAGATGAAGTCTGACGCTGGTCTGTCTGTCTGGGCTGCAGCCTTTCTTCTCGCTCTCTTTGCCTCGTGCTGCTGAGCAAGTGTCTCCTTGAATCTGGGGAGACCTCTCTGCTGACCATAAGAGGATTGTTGCTTCCCAGTTGTTCTGGTCGATGTTCAGGGTTTTAGAGTCTCTCTTGCACACGTCTTTGAATCGCAGCTGTAGTCTGCCTGTGGGACGTTTTCCCTGCGCAAGTTCTCCATAGAGGAGGTCTTTAAGGATCCGTCCGTCGTCCATGCGCACGACTTGGCCAGGCCAGTGCATTCTTCTCTGTTTCAGCAGCGTGTACACACTTCAGGGGTTTTTTTAACCCCCCAAACAAAAAACCCAAGGGGGGGGGGGGGGGGGGGGGGGGGGGGGGTTTTTGGGGGGGGGGGGTGGGGGGGGGGGGGGGGGAAAAAAAAGGGGGGGGGGGGGTTTTTTTGGGGGGGGGGGGGGAAGGGGGGGATGGGGGGGGGGGGGGTTTTTTTTTTTTTAAAAACCCTTTTTTTTTAAAAAGGGGGGGGGGGGGGGGGGGGGGGGGAAAGGGGGGGGGGGGGGGGGGGGGAAAAAAAAAATAGGGGAAAAAAAAAAATTTTTTTTTTAATTTTTTTTTTTTTTTTTATTTTTTTTTAAAATTTTTTTTTAAAAAAATTATTAGGGTTTTTTTTTTTTTTTTTTTAAAAAATTTTAAATTTTAAATTTTGGGGGAAATTTTTTAAACCCGGGGGGGCCAACCCGGGGGGAAAAAAAAACCCCCCCTAAAAAAAAAAGGAAAGGGTTTTTTTGGGGGGGGTTTTTTCCCCCCTTTTTTTCCCTTGCTGAAAAATTTTTTGGGGGGCCCTCTCTGCGGGCCAAAAAGGGTTTGTTGCCCCCTTTTTTTTTGGGGTTTTAAATTTTTTAACACGTCTTTTGAATCGCAGCTGTTTCCCCGGGGGTTTTTCCCCGCGCAAGTTCCCCGGGGGGGGGGAAGGGGGGGGGGGTTTTGGGGGGGGGGGGCCCCGGGGGGTTTTTTTTGGGTTTTTCCCCCCCCCCCCCCAAAAAATTTTTGGGGGGGGGGGGGGGGGGGGGGGGGGGGGGGGTTGGGGAAAAATTTTTTTTAAAAAATTTTTAAAATTTTTTTAAAAAAGTTTTTGGGGGGGGGAAAAAAAAAAAAAAAAAAAATTAGGGGGGGGAAAAAAAACCCAAAAACCAAGGCCGGGCCACAACCCAAAAAAAAAAAAATTTTTTGGGGAAACCAAAAAACCCCCCCTCCAAAAAAAAACCTTTCCCGGGGGGAAAAAAACCCCTAAAAAGGGGGGGGTGGAAAACCCCCCGAAAAGGCCCCCGGGGGCCCAAAAAAAAAAAACCCTTTTGACAAAAAAGGGCCCAAATTAAAAAAAAAAACCCCCTAAAGGGAAAAAAATTTTAAAAAAAACCCCCCCCTCCACTTCCCCTTTTTTTAAAAAAAAAAAAAAAAAAACGGGCCCCAAATTTTAAAAGGGTTTAAAGGGAAAAAAGGGGAAAAAAATTTTAAAAAAAAAGGGGCCCCCGGGGGGGGGGGGGGTTTGGGGGGGGGGGGGGCCCGGGGGTTTTTTTAAAAAAAATTTTGGGGGAAAAGGGGGGGGGGGTTTTTTGGAAACCCCCGGGCAAAAAAAGGGGGGGGAAAAGGGGGGGCCCCCCCCCCCCCCCCCCTTTTTTTTTTGGGGGGGGGGGGGAAAAGGGGGGGCCAATAAATTTTGGGGGGGGGGGGGGGGGGGGGGGAAAAAATTCACCAAAAGGGAAAATTTTAAAAAATTTTTTAAAAAAAAGGCCCCGGGGTTACCCCCCCCCTGGGGGGTTTTTTTGGGGGGGGGTTTTTTTTTAAAAAAAAAATTTTTTGGCCGAAAAATTTTTTTTTTAAAAAAAAAAAAATTTTTTTTTGTTTTTTGGGGGGGGGAAAAAAAAGGGGGGGAGATTTTAAAAAAAAACCCCCCCCAAAAAATTTTGGGGTTTTTAAAAAAAGGGGGGAAAAAAAAAAAAATTTTTTTAAAAAAAAAAAAAAAAAAAAACCCCGGGGGGGGGGGGGGGGGGGGGGGGGGGGGGGTTTTTTTTAAAAAAGGTGGGGCAGGATGCAACCCTGCTTCACTCTGCTCCGTATGTTGAAAGAAGCTGATGCTGAGCCGTCAAAGATAACGGTGCCTTTCATGTCTGCATGGAAGATCTAATGATGCCATTATATTGGATGGACATCCAATCTTGGAAAGGATCTTAAAGAGGCTCTCCAGCCTGAACAGATCGAAAGCCTTTGTGAGGTCTATGAAGGCAATCAAGAATGGCTACCTTTGCTCTTTACATTTATCCTAATAATATTGTTTGAGAGAGAAGTTCATGTCAGTAGTGGATCTGTTGGCTTGGAAACCGCACTGCAGTTCAGGGTAGACTTGTTCTGTAAGAACCAGGAGCCTCTTCAGTACTGCTGGTGTAAAGACTTTTTCCAAAGATGATGTGGAGGAATATTCTGTGCTAACTATTGCAACTGCTTCTATCACCTATGTTTCTGTATAGTGTGATGGCGTTAACATCCTTCATGTCTTCTGGCACTTCACCTTCACTCCAACAGAGGAAGAGGATTTCATGTAACCAGTGTCTCTTTGAAGCGCTTCAGTACTTTGCTGGGAATACCAGCTTTCCATGGGCATGCGTGTGTGTGGTGTGTGTGTGGTGTGTGTGTGTGTGTGTATGTACATGCATGAGTGTGTGTGTGTGTGTACATGCATGTGTATGTATGTGTGTGTGTGTGTGTGTGTGTGTTGTAGAGAGACACAGACAGACTGACAGGCATAGACATATCTATTTTTAGGTATACTCTGCCTACTGGCAAGGCATGGCATCATTGTCTGTGTGCTGGGGGGGATACAGATGTTAACTACTTTTTGACTTTGTATAGACTGACAGTGTACTGAAATATGAAGAAGCTTCTGAGAGGTAAAATAAATAAAATCAGCTTACACAGTAAACTATCTCTCTCTCTCTTTCTCTCTCTCTCTCTCTCTCTCTCTCTCTCTCTCTCTCTCTCTCTCTCTCTCTCGGGCATGTGCCTGAGTGTCTCACTTCCTGCACCCCTCTGATTTAGTACACGTATACTGCAGAGTCCATATGCACACTCACATACTTATACAGAGTCCCATCAAGGTGCATTCAATGTGTGGGAGTGGAGATGGAAGGTCCACAATGTCAAGGCCTGCTATTAGGTAGATCATCTGTGAGACTGTATTCAAAGGGAGGAGTGGGGTACTATTACATAGGTCTATTCTAAGCTGCTGATCTGGAGTAATCATCATCATCATCACTATTACTATTAAATCAAAAGAAAATATATTAAATTGATAATCAGCACAGTGGCAAAGTGGCACAGTGGCAGAATGGTGCAATTTTACACAGTAGTACACTGCAAAAAGAAACGGGCCTTTTTTTTCCCTTTACTGATAGCTGCAGTGCACTTATTTAATTTATTTTATTATTTTATATCAAAGATAATGGAATAAGCACTTATGTGCTTTTTCACATCCAGTCCCCGTGTGTATGCAGTTTTGTAGATTGTCATCTGTTCCCACCAGCACACAATGGCCTACTCTTATGAAAAGCGGGACAGGGTTTTAACGTGTGCGCAAGATGTTCTGCATATCGTTTGCACACGGGACCTCGGTTTATAGTCTCATCCAAAGGACTTTTGGGGAGAGTGGAGTCTGCATTGATGTAAACTCCAGGGGAAAACATCCCCTTGAACAGGAATTGAACCCGGGTTGTCAGATTGCGAGCGCAATGTTCTAACCCCTAGGCTATCCTGTGCATGTGTTTGTGTGTTAAGTTCATGCCTTTTAGGCACCTCAAGTACTAGATCTATTGTAGGAAAAGCACTGTCCCTTCTTACAAGCCTGCTTACACATAAAGGCAGACTCCTCTGTAGGCAGCTTAGGTTACTCAACATCCAGGATGTAGGCCTAAGGGCAGTGAGTAGTCTCTTCAAATCATGGAGTTATTTATTTATTTATTTAGACCACTTTAAGTCACCGCAACCACAACATAGTGAAAGAATTTCGGCCTAGTGCTTCAGGCAAGGTGAGAGGTTTATATCCTTTCCAGACACCCTGGGTTGCTGTACACCCAGGAGGTACGGTAGTAGGTTATGCCTAAAACCATGGGTTGCTGTACACCCAGGAGGTACGGTAGTGGTTTATGCCTTCTTAAAAACCATGGGAAAGTATGGTAGGGGGTTATGCCTACTCTAAAATCATGGGTTGCTGTACACCCAAAAAGTACAGCCCAATCTACAGGAAGGTTGGTCCCATTGGTAAAATCTCCCCATTGGTTAACCTCCGAGCTTTAGGTGATTTTTTAAAAGAAATTTGCTTTGATTGTTTTATCACCTGTAAAATGAACATTTTACAGTCAGTGTATAAACAATTCCTTCTTCTTCTTCTTCTTGCGAGGTTGTTGGCGGTTGAGGAGCAGAGCAGTGCTGGTTGTGAGGTTGAGAGCTGACTTCTCTTCACTTCTCTTCTCTTCTCTCCTCGTCACTTCTCTTCACTTCTCTTTTCTTCACCTCTCTTCACTTCTCTTCTCTTCTCTTCTCTCCTCGTCACTTCTCTTCATTCCTTCTCTTCACCTCTCTTCACTTCTTTCTCTTCTCTTTCTCCTCATTCTCTCTCCTCCTTCTCTTCTCTTCTCTTCTCTTCATCTCTCTTCTTTTCCTTACTTCTCTACTTTCTCTTCTCTTCTCCTTCTCTTTCTCACTTTCTTCTCTTCTCTTCCTTTTTTTCTCTTCTCTTTTTCTCTTCTCCTCTTTCACTTCCCTTCCTCCTTCTTTTTTTTTCTTTT
>CM054168.1:24307244-24368219 GCA_028751875.1 Rapana venosa | reverse complement strand
TGATTTTTCATAATTAAATGGAGTTTGAGTGAAATATTTCATTTTTATTCGAAAGATCTTGTTTGTTAATTAATTGATTTATAATTATGTGTACAAGTATGTGTACCATTTGACAATGTGTAGATGTTTATCTTTATGACTTATTAATTTTGGTTGTGTTATTTTTCTTGGCTCTGTTGTTGTTCTTGTTCTTGTTGTTGTTGTCTGTCTGTTTTTCTTTTTTTATCATCTTTGTTGGTTTGGTTTTTCCTTCTCTTTTGTTTGTTTGTTTGTTTGTTTTGGTTAAGGTTTTTTGGGGGGTGGGGGTGGGGTTTTTTTATGGTTTTTTTTATTTTCTTTTTGGGTGGGGTGGGGGGTTGTTGGGGGGGGGGGGAGCTGTTTTGAAAGGGTTTATTTCCCATTGTTTTTTTAATTTATTGTGGACGTATAGTATTGGTTATTTTATTAAGATGTTTCCCTAACGGCGGGGACTGTTTGTAAAACACTTTGTTGCTTTTCATTATCCTCCGAAATAAAAAAGATTTGCCCTCTCCCCCTCTCCCCCCTCTCCCCCTCTCTCTCCCTCTCCCCCCTCTCTCCCTCTCTTTTCTCTCTCCTCTTCCCTTTCTCTTTCTCCCTCTCTCCCTCTCTCTCCCTCTCTCTCCCTCTCTCGCTCTCTTCCTCACTCTCTCTTCCTCTCCCTTTCTCTTTCTCCCTCTCCCCCTCTCTCCCCTCCCTCTCTCTCCCTCTCTCCTCTTCCCTCGCTCTCCTTCCTCTCCCTTTCTCTTTCTCCCTCTCTCTCTCTCCCTCTCTCCCTCTCTCTCCCTCTCTCGCTCCCCTCCCTCGCTCCTCTCTTCCTCTCCCTTTCTCTTTCTCCCTCTCTCTCTCCCCTCTCTCTCTCTCTCTCCCTCTCTCTCTCTCTTCCCTCCTCTCTCTTCTCTCTCTCTCTCTTCTCTGTGCTAACTCTACATCACGGTTTAGTCATACCTGTGGTGAGTCTTCCTTCTTCCGGCATGTCTGTGGGACAGTTGAAAGTTACCTCTTCTTCAACAAAGTGTCAGAGATTTCAGGACTCAAGGCTGAAGAATGTGTTATTTTCTCTACATGAGAAATTATGAATGGCATATTGAAATTAAAATCACACAGCATACAACATCCGATTCAGATATAAGACTAAAAGAGTATCATACATATTAAAGGAAACGGCACGCGTGTGTGTGTGTGTGTGTGTGTGTGTGTGTGTGTGTGTGTGTGTGTGTGTGTGTGCGTGCGTGCGTGTGTAATTGTTTTGATAAAAACCCACAATTCTGCTGGGCACCACTCCCTTCAAGCACACAGTTGAGGTAAAATTACTAGAAAATGGCAATAAAACACAACTGTGCTAATCTTCATTTCTCTTTTTATTTTCAGTCATCAGCAACTTTTGTTTTATTTGAAAAGATAATTACTTTTTATGGTGTAGTATACTGGAATATTGTCTTAGGCCTCCATGTAGTGTTAGTGCTAATACGGTCATAAACACAGTTTATATATGTCATTTTATTACAGTTTTTAATTCTTATTTATTTATTTTTAACTTATCATTGGTTTTTTGTTTTAGTAATTATGGCAGGTGGTTGGGGAAATGAGACAAAGTAGATGCAGGGGGTGTGGGCAGGGGTGCAAGGGAGGGGTGAGAGAGAGAGAGGAGGGGGGGGGGGGGAGAGGGGTGAGGAGGGGAAGGAGAGGGGGGAAGGGGGAGAAAGAGATAGATGTCTTATAGCAGGGTAATGCCACTTTATCAACAGAACATTTTAAACAACACGACTTTATGACGTGATTTATTGGAAGATAGTTTGTCATAAGATTTTGTTAATGGGTTGTGAAACCTGTCATTGCTTCTTAGCCATTATTGGTTTGGAGAGTTGGAGTGAAGGGGGAGTGAGAGTGAGGGTGGTGGAGGATATGGGGAAAGGGGGGAGGGAGAGATATCCTGGGAACATGACAAGATCTCAGAAGTTGGCTTGTATTTCACGTGTGGGATAGGTGATGATTTTGAACGGGTACTCCGTAATCTACTAGTTTAAAAGTTGGTCTTATAATAAAAATAATAATGTTATCCATTCAGCCTGAGGAAGCTTCAGATGGAAGCGAAAATTCGCTGATGACTGAAATAAAAGGAGAAATAAAGCTGAGCACAATTTTGCTTTTATTGCCATATATATATATATATATATGTATATGAACTAGTGTTGCTGGTGTCTGGCAGCATCCCTTGCAGCAAAGCCGTGGTCAGGCCACCTGTCAGTACAGGGTCAGCCTGGAGGAGGTGAAGAGCGGCTGTCTGCTTCACCTGAGTGTGCCTGCAGGACAAACCAGGCTGACCTTCTGCTCCTGTTCTGGAGTGAAGGTTCAGCAACGTCTGTACGACAACGGAACACGAGTGCAGCCCCACCCTAAAGAGTACAGGTGCGTTACCGCAGAACCCAAAGAGATGTACACCTCGTCAAGACAGGCTGTGGTGCACCTGGAGGTTTCTCCTGTAACGCTTAGTGGACGAGAGGAGTACAGCCTGAGCTTTAACCTCACGCAAGTCGGTAAAGATGAACGCCCCCGCCTGGTGGCTACGTTTTCCAATCCCTCATTTGGTGAGTGTGTCAAGTCTTAAGGTTTGCTGTTGTTTTGGGTTTTTCTTAATTCCGATGGTACCTTTGAGTAGGCATCATTTGGCATATATTTTACAGTATTTTTTCTTTCTTTTCTTTTCTTCTTCTTTTTCTTCTCCTCCTCCCTTTTTTCCCTTCTTCCCCTTGTCGCGCGTCGAACGCTCCGAAAACCATTGTTTGTTGTCTGTCAATCGGGGAAAAGGGCCCGCGTGCCTTTAAGCGCCTGAGGAGTAAAGCCGGCTGTGGTTGGAGAGACGTGTTGGGGTTTGGAGGCGTGTTGTGGTTGAGAGACGTGTTGTTTGTGGTGGAGAGACGTGTTGGGTTTTGGAGAGTCGTGCGTGGTTGGAGAACGTGTTGTGTTGGAGAGACGTTTTGTTGTGGTTGAGAGAGTGTTGGGGTTGGAGAGACGTGCTGTGTTGGAGAGACTTGTGTTTGGAGAGACTTGTTGTGTTGTGGTTGGAGAGCGTGTTGTGTGTTGGAGAGGACGTGTTGTGTTTGAGAGACGTTTTGTGGTTGGAGACGTGTTGTGGTTGGAGAGACGTGTTGTGTTTGGGGCTGGAGAGACGTGTTGTGGTTGGAGAGACGTGTTGTGTTGGGGTTGGAGAGACGTGTTTGGTTGGAGAGACGTGTTGTGGGTTGGAGAGACGTGTTGGGGTTTGGAGAGACGTGTTGTGGTGTTGGGGTTGGGGGACGTGTTGTGGTTGGAGAGACGTGCTGGGGGTTGGAGAGACGTGTTGTGGTTGGAAAACGTGTTGTGGTTGGAGAGACGTGTGGTTGGAGAGACGTGTTGTGGTTGGAGAGACGTGTTATGGTTGGAGAGACGTGTTGTGGTTGGAGAGACGTGTTGTGGTTGGAGAGAGAGACGTGTTGTGGTTGTGGAGAGACGTATTGTTGCCTCACAGTCCTCCTTTCTGCAGGCGAGGGGATGATGGACCAGAAAAAGGCCAGAGGATGGTTCAGAAGAGGAGGCGACAGGGAGAAAACGGAGAGGGAAGTAACAAAAAGAGGGATAGAAAAGAGGGAAATCCTAGCACAGATTTTCCAGAAGGTGGGGATGCTATTTATACTGACAGGCCCCCGCTATCCCTAAGGGGGGACAAAGTAGTGTTTGAAAAGATATGATAGAAGCCCGCTGTGCCATGAACTACCTGTCTTTCCAAGTCCCACCTCACACAGTGACTTTCCTAGTCTCTAAAGGTAAAATAACTCACCTTCTTGTGGGAGTGTGTGAAGGGTATGACAAAGAAGCACCATTCAATTTTAGTGAAAGCAACACATTCGGGGTTTATTGTGTGAGCTAAAGATTCGTTTGAACTTGTGATTTCAGTATTTTGACATGGTATAGTCATATGTATTTTCTTTTTATCATAGTGTTTTGTTAATAATGTATGTATGCATGCATGCATGTGTGTGTATGTATGTATGTATGTATGCACGTACGTATATATGTATGCACGTACATATGTAGGCCTATGTAGGCATGTATGTGTGCATGTATGTGTGTGTGTATATATGTATGTATGTATGCATTATGTAATTTAGGTTAAAACAGCAAAACTGATACTAGCCTTGTGGTTAATATATATTCAGTTTTCTCAACTCTATGTAAACTGTCATCATTATGCTTAGGATATATTTTAATTTTTATATTTAGTATATTATCTAAGTAAGTTTATTTTCCAATATTTTGATGTAACTAATTATGTAATTAGTTTTTATATTATCTACTTTGTTTTTTGTGTGTTATTTTTAATGTTGTCTAAATAATTCTTTTAGTCATTCAATAATACGGCTCCAGTTACCTCCCTTAAATGTGTGTGTTGCTCTTATCTAGGAAAGAAAATCAATAATAATAACTTTATTAAGTCATATTGTTTGCTCATATTCATGGATATGATTGTTGAAATACTGATCTTGACTCGATTCATTTCAGCCACAATGAGAGTTCTCTATTTTGTTGTAAATCAATATTTTTCGTCTATTGCATCATATAGGTATAGGTACCTATGTACCCAAGGCTACAAAAGCAGTTCTAATTTTTATTTAAGGAATCTTTAATTAATCATAATTATTGTGCGATTGAAGAACTGTGGAATAAACTCTATTTAGATCAATAAAACAGCTCATATTAAGTAGTAGTAGATTGTAAGGCGTAAGGCGTAGATGATGTATGAGTCTAAAAGTTAAGTTAACTGCCATTCTTTGTTGTAAACAAGTTTGAATTGTCGAACTAAATTCTACCAAATGCAGACATAAAAATATAATTGTATGGTATGTTTTTTTATGAATGAATATAAGATTGGAAGATGTTAGTATGGATAATTTGTAGTATTAGAGATCGTTATATTTTCGATCATACAACAGCTTTAAAAAGCTTGCTTGGGTGCAAGCAGACCAGAGACTGTTTTCGCACCACTGGTTAATTATGAATATCTTCTCTCATGGACATCTGTGGTTAATAATATGTATATGTATACAAACTGTGGTGCATATCCTTCTTTTCCTAGTCATAAAGTAATTAGTTTTGTTGAGGTTTTAATGTTTTATTACCGAAAGTTATAGTGTACAGCTGTTAAAAGTGTATCAAGTCGGAGGCTTTAATCGCCAATAGTTTGCAGCCAAATGATTTTTGTGCATGTATGTATGTATGTATGTATGTATGTATTTTATGTATGTGTGTATGTATGTATGTATGCATGTATGTATGTGTGTATGTATTTATGTATGTGTGTATGTATGTATGTATGTATGCATTATGTATGTATGTATGTATGTATGTATGTATGTATGTATGTATGTATGTATGTATGTGAAGGAAGGTTCAGGGATAAGGGATGTTAGGACACTGGCACTCAAAGGAAAGACCACGCAGGGGTGTTATGGTTACACTTTACTTTCATTTTCCAAAGAACACACACCTGAAAAAACATCAAATCAAGGTAACCAGGTACATAATTTATGAAACGCAGACACAGCAACATCGTCGCTGTATCGTGGTCTGGGCGAATGTCAGAAAACCAAATTCCTGTCGTCACTCCTGCCAAGATACCAGGTGAATTAATCATAGGGACCCGGTAGAGAGAGTACAACTGTAAATCGAACATCCAAAGACTACAGTCAACCAGGAACACCATTTCCTGGGTACTCTCAACTGACGTGATCATCCTAATCGTAAGTTTATGTCCACAGAGCCTGGTGTATACTTAGGTCTTTTACAACACTGGCCCCTATCATACCCCATGGATATTGTAGCACAAGAGAGAGAGGGAGAGAGAAGAAGAGAGAGAGAGGTGGGGGGAGAGAGGAGACGGAGAGACAGGCAGACAGACAGACAGAGAGACAGATAGGCAGAGAGGGAACAGTCAAAATTTTGAGTGTTGCAGAAATCACATGGGAAGTTGTTAACGTTTGACGCACATGACTGACCACACACGTAAGCACACCCATAGGTCGAGCGTCTTTAGCAGGGCAATTACCACAGGGTGTTGGTTGAGGTAGACCAAGGAGATGATGGAGCACTCCGTGGCTGACACCCTGCGAGCCCATCCCGCCTTGCTGCAGACAGACGTCTGTGTCTCCCCGCGACGCTGAAAGGCACCAGCGGCCGATAAAAGAAAGAAAGAAAGAAAAGTTGGTTGAGCGAGTCCTAGATAAGGAGCTCAAATCCTAAGTTCCAAGTCTTCAACTCTTTAACAGTCACTTCATTCCATAGTCGTTCACCCCAACAACTTTGTTATCAATCTACAATATTTTTCCCTGTGATCAATGCGATTGATAAATTATATCTCAATATAGCACATTCATCAAATATTGATTCCACTTGAACATGAATATTGATTTATAGAAATTAGAATAAACCCACGATCACATTATCATTCAACATCAAAATTCTTATGACTTTAGCAAACTCTTTCATGTGTAAAGCAACTACACACATTTTTACTTAACCAGATTTAATATTCGATCAATAATTATTAAATTCATTTAATCATTTAATACACACAATGAAATTCAGTCATTGTCTTAGTCTCAGTTCAGTCACAAACACTCTATGAAATCAGCTTTAACATAAATAAATCTCTATAACCAACAACCAATTGCTACCTCGATAAAAAAAAACCAGAGAGAATTCTCACCTACAGCTCAAGCAGAAGAAACACTGCTCTGTTTTCTGTTCTAAGACATGTTGTAAAACTTCATCAGTCATCATCTTGTTTGAAGAATTAAACGTCACCACTGACTTTGTCACCAGACAGCACACAGAGAATGACTTGAATACGCCACACATTCTGTTATATTACAGTTCAGTGGCAGGGCTCTGATTTTCGGCTGACCAATGGACGTACTTGGAAACTGAGACTAGCCAATTCTGAATACACCTTGGAATCAGCTGACAAACAAATGATTTTTAGAAACTAAGATCCTCCAATAGTCTAGCTACACCATAAGAGGGGAGTGGGGGAGGGGGGATGAAGAAGGGAGAGGGAGATGAAGAGGGGGGATGAAGAAAGAGGGGGGGGGGATGAAGTCTTTGGAACATTCAGGTATGGCAGAGGTGCTTACACCATAATTATTTAATCATGCTGAAGTGTTGACGCCAGACTGCCCTACTCCAGCTGCAAAGCCACCATCAGTCAGTTTGGCGACTACAGTCCAGTACTGGAACGATTTTGTCAGGGAACAAATGCAACAGTTTGTTTTCTGTTTCATTCTACTCTAAAAATTGTAGGTAATGACATATCCAAAGTTGAGAAAAATTGAGACCCGGGGAAAATGCACGAAAATTAAATAAGAGATAAATAATTTCCTGAAGATACCCACTTTAGCCCAGTAGTAAAATTAAATAAGAGATAAATAATTTCCTGACGATACCCACTTTAGCCCAGTAGTAAAATTAAATAAAAGATAAATAATTTCCTGAAGATATGAACTTTAGCCCAGTCTTCTGGCCATACCCCACATTTAGTTGAGTAACACCCACTCACCCATGCCCAAGATAGAGTTGAGTAATACCAAATGTGGAGTGTAGGACTCGGGTCCACCCAGGTCCTTCATAATAGGCTTTGTTATGTCGTCCGCTAGGCCTAGGGATTTATCTAGTAAGCTAAGACTTCAAAAGTATAGTGTTTAGAATTAGGCTTTCTGCACAGCATTTTAGCGATTTTGGGGTCTAATTAATCTGTTCAAGTACCCCCTCAATGTTGAAACTGAAACAGTATTTCATATGTTTGACACTTTAAATATTACAGGCAAATCTTTTCGATCTGTACCTTAAAAAAAAAATTTATGTCATGTGTTGGTCAGAAACTGATAGTAAGACAATAAAAGTGTGGGGTTGGTTTGAACAACTATTTATATGATTTTAATCAATAATACATAAATCTTTGGATGCATTATTATGAAAAAAGTATTTTTAAGTACGAAAAGGTGATATAGGGAAATGTTTAGATTTTGTCCAATTTGGATTAAAAGGGTAAAAACTTTCAATCGGGGAAAACCTTTTACCATTTAGGTGTCAAAAGGGGTTTTGTTTACAAGCAGAAAATTCTGGCTTTCCGGTGCATCCCCGGATTTCAAATAATTTCTGAACAGCACAGTCGATTTTTTGTGAATAGTTGGGAAAAGACAGCTATGAAGACCAAACAAACCCTTTTTTAAGGTAGCACATTTTTTAAAAGAGAATAATAAAAAGCCCAGTGCGTAAACACCTTTTGGATTTTGTAAAATATTGTGGCCACTGCGCTCCCCAGCCCAGGCGGTCAGGCCCTCTGAGGAGTGGGAGGGCCCCATCCAGGACATGCAGACTGTTCACCTTCCTACCCATGATGGAATGGCCCCCGTGTGGGGAAGGGCGGGTTTTCAAAATTTTTCTGCACTTTTTGTCAGCTTTGTCAACCCTGTAACACTGGTGTCATTGGGGTCAACCTTTTGGGTGGAAGGCCGGTATTGTTGCCAGTGAACGTGACAGCCCTCCGCTCCCGTGTCCAACTGGCTTAGTACTGAGTTAGTGGGGTTCCATAGGCGACTAATGGCAGGAACGGTATTGCATGGTTGGAATGACATTTTTCATCTATGCCATGGACTATTTTCAGGAAATGGAGGGCCAGAGTTGCAGGGGCATTTCCCCCCCCCCCCCCCCCCCTTTGATGCTTTTTTTGAAAGGAGTAAATTTTACCAAAGCTTTAAACATTTTTCTTGAAAGTCGGAAAAGAGGCAAGAACCAGCAGTGGTGTGTTTGGGGACAATGAAAATCTCAAATCATGATCAGCATGCAAACCCCCAAAAAAATGAACATGTCATTTTGTGGGGGGGCTCAGTGGAAAACAAACAACACTGAATTTGTCTTGCATTTTAGAGCAAAAATTTTAGTTATTTTGTGATATAATAAATCTTAAATTTTTTTAGTGCTTTGGATGAGACTTAAACCGAGGGGCCCCCCTGTGCCCAAGATGCGAACACTTTGAAACGTTAAATCCGTTCCGCTTTTGAAAGAGTGGCCTTTGTGTCCGGTGGAACAAATGACAAAAATTTCAAAACCGCATACACACGGGGATGGATGTAAAAAGCAATGAGTGCTTTTTCCCTTATCCTCGATAAAAAAGTCATCTGAGCGCTTTGATTTGTTGCTTTACAAGATTCAGCGCTATATGAATTCCATACATTATTATTTTTTTTTTTATAGTGCTGAGTCTTGTAAAGCAAAGAAATCCTAGCACTTGCATTCGAATTATTAGTACACATCTAGATGTGTAACTATAGATGAAGATCCTAAGTCGAAAATAACTGTTTTGAGGCTGGATTTGAAAGCATCAAATGTAGGCTTTTGGCGAAGTGACAGAGAGAGATCATCCCAAATGGATGGATCAGAAATATAAAAAAACGAGCAACGGCCAAGTGTAGAATGAATTTGGGTGTTTCAACACTGTTTGGAAGCATATTATTTTTTATTTTATTGACTATATACGCGTATTTTCACATTCATGAGGCAAAGTAATGCTATTTTTAAATGAATCACAAGAAGACCTCTCTAACGAATGGCTACACGGCTATATCTGAGGTGACAGTGGTGAAGTTCTAAAAATAGTTGAAACGCCATGACATATATTTGTCTAAAATATAAACAAACGCATTGTGTTATCATTCTCAACTTTCAGTATTTGTTTTTATTACTATAAACACTAACCACTGGCCCCCGAAAAGTACTGTTGCAATGAGTTCCTAGTTACGTTTTTTTAAATCGTGCCAGTAAATGGACTGCTTCTGATAAGCTTAACTGGCCCAAACCCATTCCTTGGGGCTTGATGGTCCACATTTTACTTAGCGATGCTTAACACCATTGCGCGGCTTCCTTCGACATCGTCTCAGGGCAGCCTTCAACAAGCGACAGGGAAATAAACCCAAAAGACCTGCCCCGCCTCTTGGTGACGCGGTTTCAGACCACTCAGAGTACACTGCTTTACCATACGCTTCTCCTCCCCACGAGCTGGCCACTTGAGGCAAGGGGACGGGGAAAGGGGCAGGCTGTTGGACTTTTTCTTTACACACTCCCATGCACAATGCCAACTGGCTAGAGTTTTAGGGATAGACAGGAGTTGCCCAGACAGTGCACTTCACCTCCTCTCTTTCAAAGAAACATTAACCTATCTTTGCCTTAACAAAACCATGAGTTTAAAATAAGTCGAACAGGTCTTGTACAAGAGAAAGGGGGAAGGGGGAGGCGTGTTTCAATTCAAAAGTTATAGTGAGCAAAGTGACACTACAATACATATGTATGTATGTATGTATGTATGTATGTATTATTATATATATATTAATTATATATATAATATATATATAATTTTATATGATGTACGAAGTATATATGTATGTATGTATGTATGTATGTATGTACACAGTAGGCATCCTTCAGTCTGGGAAGACTATGGAGTTGAAATGTTTAGTCTTGTACAGAGTCGAGTGTGGCTGGCCAATCCGCATGGGAATGAGAGACAATCCCTGAGGCAGAGGGTACAGATGAAGTCTGACGCTGGTCTGTCTGTCTGGGCTGCAGCCTTTCTTCTCGCTCTCTTTGGGCCCCGTGCTGCTGAGCAAGTGTCTCCTTGAATCTGGGGAGACCCCTCTGCTGACCATAAGAGGATTGTTGCTTCCCAGTTGTTCTGGGCGATTTTTCAGGGTTTTAGAGTTCTCTTGCACACGTCTTTGAATCGCAGCTGTAGTCTGCCTGTGGGACGTTTTCCCTGCGCAAGTTCTCCATAGAGGAGGTCTTTAAGGATCCGTCCGTCGTCCATGCGCACGACATGGCCAGGCCAGTGCATTCTTCTCTGTTTCAGCAGCGTGTACACACTGGTGCATCCAGCTCTGTCCAGAACAGTGTTGTTTGGTGTTCTTTTATTGTCCTACCAGGTGATCTTTAGGATGTGTCAGAGGCTCTGTAGATCTGGATCTTTGTGTGCTTAGTCTGCTTGCTATTCTATGTTTTCTTTGTCAGTCTGGTCATGGTGGTAGCTGCTTTGCGATGTGCTTGTTGAGCTCTGCGTCAAGCAATAGGGCGTCCGGGATAGTTTTACCCAGATACACGAAGTCATGGACGACATCCAGTTCATAGTCATTGATGCTGATGACTGAGGAGAGTCAACATCCTGCCCCATGACTTCTTCAAGCTAATGGTAAGCCAGAAGTCTTGGCAGGCATCACTGAAGTGAGTCATGAGCTTCCGTAGGTTACTGCTGCATTGTCTGCAAAGAGGAAGTCACGCAAGCTGGACTTTAGCCTTGGCTCTTATTCTGGAGAAGTTGAAGAGCTTTCAGTCTGACATGGTTCGGAGGTGGATACCTTCAGCTGCAGGACCAAACACGTGTTTCAGCGTCACAGAATAGAAGATTCTAAACAAGGTGGGAGCCAGGATGCAACCCTGCTTCACTCTGCTCCGTATGTTGAAAGAAGCTGATGCTGAGCCGTCAAAGATAACGGTGCCTTTCATGTCTGCATGGAAGATCTAATGATGCCATTATATTGGATGGACATCCAATCTTGGAAAGGATCTTAAAGAGGCTCTCCAGCCTGAACAGATCGAAAGCCTTTGTGAGGTCTATGAAGGCAATCAAGAATGGCTACCTTTGCTCTTTACATTTATCCTAATAATATTGTTTGAGAGAGAAGTTCATGTCAGTAGTGGATCTGTTGGCTTGGAAACCGCACTGCAGTTCAGGGTAGACTTGTTCTGTAAGAACCAGGAGCCTCTTCAGTACTGCTGGTGTAAAGACTTTTTCCAAAGATGATGTGGAGGAATATTCTGTGCTAACTATTGCAACTGCTTCTATCACCTATGTTTCTGTATAGTGTGATGGCGTTAACATCCTTCATGTCTTCTGGCACTTCACCTTCACTCCAACAGAGGAAGAGGATTTCATGTAACCAGTGTCTCTTTGAAGCGCTTCAGTACTTTGCTGGGAATACCAGCTTTCCATGGGCTTGCGTGTGTGTGTGTGTGTGTGTGTGTGTGGTGTGTGTGTTTTGTTACATGCATGAGTGTGTGTGTGTGTGTACATGCATGTGTTTGTATGTGTGTGTGTGTGTGTGTGTGTTGTGTGTGTGTGTGTGTGTTGTAGAGAGACACAGACAGATGACAGGCATAGAATATCTATTTTTAGGTATCTTGCCTACTGGCAAGGCATGGCATCATTGTCTGTGTGCTGGGGGGGATAGAAATGATACAGATGTTAATACTTTTTGACTTTGTATAGATGACAGTGTACTGAAATATGAAGAAGCTTCTGAGAGGTTAAAAAATAAAATCAGCTTACACAGTAAACTATCTCTCTCTCTCTCTCCTTCTCTCTCTCTCTCTCTCTCTCTCTCTCTCTCTCTCTCTCTCTCTCTCTCTCTCTTCTCTCGGGCATGTGCCGAGTGTCTCACTTCCTGCACCCCTCTGATTTAGTACACGTTATACTGCAGAGTCCATATGCACACTCACATACTTATACAGAGTCCCATCAAGGTGCATTCAATGTGTGGGAGTGGAGATGGAAGGTCCACAATGTCAAGGCCTGCTATTAGGTAGATCATCTGTGAGACTGTATTCAAAGGGAGGAGTGGGGTACTATTACATAGGTCTATTCTAAGCTGCTGATCTGGAGTAATCATCATCATCTCATATTACTATTAAATCAAAAGAAAATATATTAAATTGATAATCAGCACAGTGGCAAAGTGGCACAGTGGCAGAATGGTGCAATTTTACACAGTAGTACACTGCAAAAAGAAACAGGCCTTTTTTTTCCCTTTACTGATAGCTGCAGTGCACTTATTTAATTTATTTTATTATTTTATATCAAAGATAATGGAATAAGCACTTATGTGCTTTTTCACATCCAGTCCCCGTGTGTATGCAGTTTTGTAGATTGTCATCTGTTCCCACCAGCACACAATGGCCTACTCTTATGAAAAGCGGGACAGGGTTTTAACGTGTGCGCAAGATGTTCTGCATGCGTTTGCACACGGGACCTCGGTTTATAGTCTCATCCAAAGGACTTTTGGGGAGAGTGGAGTCTGCATTGATGTAAACTCCAGGGGAAAACATCCCCTTGAACAGGAATTGAACCCGGGTTGTCAGATTGCGAGCGCAATGTTCTAACCCCTAGGCTATCTGTGCATGTGTTTGTGTGTTAAGTTCATGCCTTTTAGGCACCTCAAGTATAGATCTATTGTAGGAAAAGACCTGTCCCTTCTTACAAGCCTGCTTACACATAAGGCAGACTCCTCTGTAGGCGCTTAGGTTACTCAACATCCAGGATGTAGGCCTAAGGGCAGTGAGTAGTCTCTTCAAATCATGGAGTTATTTATTTATTTATTTAGACCACTTTAAGTCACCGCAACCAAAACCCATAGTGAAAGAATTTCGGCCTAGTGCTTCAGGCAAGGTGAGAGGTTTATATCCTTTCCAGACACCCTGGGTTGCTGTACCCCCAGGAGGTACGGTAGTAGGTTATGCCTAAACCATGGGTTGCTGTACACCCAGGAGGTACGGTAGTGGTTTATGCCTTCTTAAAACCATGGGAAAGTATGGTAGGGGGTTATGCCTACTCTAAAATCATGGGTTGCTGTACACCCAAAAAGTACAGCCCAATCTACAGGAAGGTTGGTCCCATTGGTAAAATTCCCCATTGGTTAACTCCGAGCTTTAGGTGATTTTTTAAAAGAAATTTGCTTTGATTGTTTTTCACCTGTAAAATGAACATTTTACGTCAGTGTATAAACAATTCCTTCTTCTTCTTCTTCTTGCGAGGTTGTTGGCGGTTGAGGAGCAGAGCAGTGCTGGTTGTGAGGTTGAGAGCTGACTTCTCTTCACTTCTCTTCTCTTCTCTCCTCGTCACTTCTCTTCACTTCTCTTCTCTTCACCTCTCTTCACTTCTCTTCTCTTCTCTTTTCTCCTCACTTCTCTTCTCCTCACTTCTCTTCTCTTCTTTCTCTTCACTTCTCTCCTTCTTCTCTCTCTTCACTTCTCTCCTCTTCTTTCTCTTCTCTACTTTCTCTTCTCGTCACTTCTCTTCACTTCTCTTCTCTTTCTTCACTTCTCTTCTCTTCTCTCTTCTCGTCACTTTGTCAGCTTGGCACCTGACCTACAGCTGTCTGGTGATGCTGGTGTCTTCAGCCTCTGTGTGCCACGCCACTGTCCAGTCAGAGCCAATCAAAATGGCGACCTCCCGTATCTGCCGCGCTTACCTCCTCTTGGCCACCATCTTGCTGGCCTCTCTTTCTCCTCTCAGTCAGGGTCAACTCATGCGAGGGTCCTGCCAGAAGGCGCACAAGTCCATTCACTTCACGGTGCCAGGCTACTTCACCAGCCCCATCCACATCAACGAATGCCGCGAAACCATGTCGTCTGCCATCTATCCAGTTGTCTCCCTTAACCCCAGCGCCCTTACGCTGTTTCGACGTCACTACTCCACTTGCTGCTGCGCTATCGGGAACACCAGCATGCATGAGACGGAACTGCTGAGTGTGGACGGGGCGGCCCCCCATCAGTCTGCAGTATCGGCGGATAGAGGAGTGTGTGTGTGTGGACTGCGTTGATCTCTCCACAGACCGGAGACCGCTTCTCAACAATCATTGAGTGGTCCGTTCACCTTCGGCAATGTCCGTCTAAAAGTCTTCGGCAATCTCCGCCAAGCCTCCGGGGAATATCCGACAAAACTTCGGCAATCTCCGCCTAAAGTCCTCGACAATCTCCGCCAAAACTCTTCGGCAATCTCCGTCTAAAATCCTCAGCAATCTCCGCCAAAACTCTGGTAGTTTCCGCCACAAACCCTAAGCAATCTTCAGTGAAAAAAAACAACCCAACAAACAACAACAACACCCCCCCCCCCCTCAACCTTTAGTAAGTTCTGCCACAAGCTTCCCGCAAATTTCTGCCAAAATCTTTGCCAATCTCTGCACAAAACCAGCAATTTTGGCTAAAATCATTTATTGTAACTTTTTACACAAGTCTTTGGCAATTTTTTTTTTTGCTACAAAACTTGCAGCATTCTTTGCCTTTGATAATCTATACAGAAACTGTCGCCATTTTCTGGGATTTGGGTCATCTGAAAATCTTGGTGAAAATGAGGAGGAGTGTCTTGGTTTCAGATGTACTGAATGAGGACAGGAAGGCCTGTCACTGCCTTGACCGATTATATCGGATCATGTTTTAGTGATTCCGAGTTCAATTCCCATCAGTCCCAGCCTTGTGGCGTGGTTCGAAACTTTCTTGAGCAGAAGGTAAATCAATAAATCTGATGAGAAAATGAGACTATAAACCGAGGCCCCGTGTGCGAACGCGCGCGGAGCATCTTACGCACACGTTGAATCCTGTTCCGCTTTTCGTGGGGGTGGGTCGTTGTGTGCCGGTGGGAACGGATGGCAGAATTTGCGGGGCCGCATGCACACGGGGACTGGGTGTGGAAGGGCACGTGAGTGCTTATTCCATTGTCCTCGATATTATTTTTTAAAAAGTCATCTGAGCGCTTTGATTTGTTGCATTACAAGATTCAGCGCTATATAAATTCCATACATTATTATTTCTTCTTCTTCTTCTTCTTCTTCTTCTTCTACTTCTTCTTCTTCTTCTTTTTCTTCTTCTTCTTCTTCTTCTTCTTCTTCTTCTCTTCTTCTTCTTCTTCTTTTCTTCTTCTTCTTTTTCTTCTGTTTCTTCTGTTTCTTCTTCTCCCTTAACCTCATGTAGGAGTCATTGGGGCATAGCCGAAACCCTTTGTGGTAAAAGATTAACTACAGGAAAAAAAACCACGCCTGATAACTAACATCGTTGTTACTGATGTCGCTTTTTACTTTATGAAGAAAATGTTACTGTTGTTGTTGTCGTTGTTGCTGTTGTTGTTGCTGCTGCCATTGCTGCTGCTGCTGCTTCTGATGATGATGACGATGATGCAGGATATCTACGACCTTCACATGACTTGGCCAGGATAGCCATGTTCACAGACTGCAGGATGTTAACAGCACCCAGTGGTTACATCATTTACTTGACAAGAATGCAGCCAGTTGCACAGGGGGATTTGCGAGTGTTGACCGAGGGTTGCAGAAAGAATGAACAAAGTGCCAAAAAACTGAACTGGTGCCGCCATATCACTTTAAGCTGGATCATCTCTGATGACAACACCATGTCCTTGTATTACCATTTAAAAAATCAACAACTCATTTCTACCCCGCTAAGCACAAAGTTCAAACTGGTGTTTTCTTTTCACCGCAACACTTCCAGACCAGTCCAGCATGGCGAGGAATGGAACTGCTCCACCTCTGTGTGGCCCGACTTGTACAGACATTTTCCATGTGACCTGACACCTCAGTGTGAGCAGGCTGAGGACGAGAATGCCTGTGACTACGCATGGAAAACACGATTTTCCCGTATTGTAAATGTCTCTTTTCATTTTGATTTCATTCTAATGTGTATCAGTTCATTGTGTTTCATCATTATTGTACCACAACACCAATATCAATAGTCACCAACAGTGACAGACTTTGAAGAGGAGGCTTCATTCACAAGTGTGGTTTCATTGTCAGGAAGCTAGTCATCTGTATAGGGGTTCCATAAGTATATAGACTGACTTCTCTCTTGTTGGGAGAGGCATTGCATGTTTCAGACAGTGTCACTCGGCAAATCTGAACCTGGCACAAAGCCTGTCCCTCTCCAGGGTGCTGGGGGACGGCACAGCATGGCGGTTAGAGCGTGACGTGTTGCCATCTGACGACCTGGGTTCGAGCCCAGGTTCTGGCCACCACCAAGATCAAGGGGAGTCTTCCCCTGGATCCGGATCCACTCCCTTAAAATTCCTTCGGATGAGACACCTGAGGTTCTGTATGCGGACGCAGGCAAAACACTTTTCATACAATGATGTTATAAAAACAAACCCCTTGCCATAAGGTTTTCAAAAGAGTCAGCCGGTGGGAACCGTTGATAAATTTACAAACTGCATGTACAGGAACACCGGGTGTGAGTGAATGAGTGTTTTTGTTCCATTACCCTCGAAATGAAAGAACAAATAAAAACCACGTCTGTTCATGATATCGATGCTACTACACCGTGGGGTTCTGTAGAGTATGTCCTGCAGCTTCTTTTTTAGCCCACAGAACTGCTGAAAGGAAATATAAATAAAAGGTGGGTGGGTAGGGGAGAAGGTCAGGGGGGGGGGAGAGTGGTAAAAGATGACAAAGTGTCTTTAATTTTTGAGACTGGATACTGTGTCATCTTCGCCTTCACCTATCCCGTAGTCCCGTGGTGGCACCAATAAAGATTTTGCAACCAGCTTTTTCAACCCCCACCCTCCGTGGTCCTTTCCTTTCCACAGCAGTCTGTTCCACTTAAGGCCATTGCACTCTGCTGTCGTTTTCTCTGTCTGTCTCTTTGTCTCCCTACTTGTACTGTTCCCTGTGGGACAGTCTTGGCCAGCCTAGATGTTCATGTGAAGTGCCTTTACCACTTTAGTCTGCGTTTTTTCACTGAAGTCAGGAGCTTTTCATATGGTCCATTGTGTTTTTACTTATGGCTTTGACTTCCTCATTAGTGATGTGATCTCTGTATGAGATATAGAGGAGTTTGCAAAAGTGTCTCATCTCCATTGCCTGTATCTTTCTTTCAATGTCTGCTGTTATAGTCCACGTTTCAGATGCCATGTAGTATCAGTAAATGGAAAGATATCTCCTTGGTTTAATATTAGCCGTGGATGTAGACAAGGGGATCCAATATCACCATTCTTGTTCATTCTCTGTGTTGAAATTCTTAGCATCATGATCAAAGAAAATAAACAGATCAAAGGAATTAAAATAGCTGAAACAGAAATAAAGATTTCTCAGTATGCCGATGACACGGACATTTGAAGAAACTGTAAGAACTGTACAGTGTTTTGGAAAGGTCTCTGGGTTATTACTGAATAATGGAAAAACAGTTGCTGTATGGCTGGGTAGTTACAGAAATCGATCTGTAAAGTATATGCATCATCTTGGAGCTTTTTAATTTGTTAAGCGTTTTGATTTATTTTTGGCAAGATATAGCCCTATATAAATTCCGTGTATTATGATGATGATGATGATGATGATGATGATGATGATATTATTATTATTATCATTATTATTATTATTATTATTGTTGTTGTTGCTGTTGTTGTTGTTATTTTTAATCATTATTATTATTATATCATCCTCAACTTGGCGTATAGTTCACTAGTAATTACACGACTACTTTTAAATCAATATGAAAGAGAAATTCACGGAAATAAAAACCATATAAAATATGGCTAAAAAGACAGATAACACCTTTAGGGAGAGTAGCAGTTCTGAAATCTCTCATTATTCAAAAATAATATACCTGTGGATGCTACTGTCAAATCACCCAGACAAAGATATAAGTCTTATTCAGAAAATTTTCTTTGAATTTGTTTGGGATAGAAAAAAAGACAGATTTGGTAGAAAAACGGCGTAAAAAGTGTTGAAAACGGTGGGCTTGGTATTCCTGACATAAGGCTATATGTTGCTGCTCTAAAACTGACTTGGATAAGAAAGCTAAAAACAGGCAGCCATAAGTGAAAAAGCATAATACTACCAATATATTTATCCAACAATTAAGTGACAAGATATGAGGTGAACTTCTTCTTCGTCGTCGTCGAACGCTCATACAGCAACTATTGTTGCCTGTTATTTTAGCGGAAATGCGTCGTGCTGCCGTTAGGCGCCTGACAAGTCAGACCAAGCTATCGGACTTGACACAAGAGAGAGTTGTTATCTTTTAAAGTCTTTCTGAAAAAAAGGCAGGAGAAGGCAGAAAACAGACAAGAAGGAGGTGACAGGAAGAAAAAGAACGAGGCAGAAACAAAGAGAGTAAGAGAAAAGAGAGAATTCCTAGCACAGAATTTCAAGAAGGCGGGGATGCTGTTTATACTGAGGGGCCCCCGCAACCCCAAGGGGGAGCAGTGAACTAGAATTCGAGCAAACATTCTTAATTTTTTTGGGGAAAAATGTTTGTCTGCCAACAAAAAGTTTGGGAAAAACAAGCTTAACCATGAGATTCCTTACAACCATTTTCTGCAATCGAATTTTTAAAGGTTGGAACCCCCCTAAATTTCAAAAATTTGGATAGAAAAAGGGGTTTTTCAATAATCAAATAGAAGAAAAACCCGAGTATCGACCTTTAAAAAGGAAAAACAAATCATTAAAAAAAACGATTTTTTACATAACAGGTTTTGTACAGCAATACAAAACCTTTATGGAAATAATACGCTTGCACCAAAAAGTAATAAAGTTGAATGTTTTTTCCCAATTGATTTTCATGGCCAATTTTTCATCCCATTTGTCACAGCATTTTGGTTTCGAAAAGTCTGAACTTAAAGTGTCATAATACAACCTTAGGCCTTTACTTTCAGAATATATAGATCTCAATGTCTTAGGCAACTGATGTCTTTTCAGCTCAACTTCTGTTCCAACTGTTGCAGGTGCCTGTGGAAAGCAGAAACTTCAACAATTTACAATTTAAGGATCTGGACATGATGTGCAGAGAAAGGGGTGCAGTGCCCATCAGCCTTCATTCCACACAGGAGTGGGGGGACTTTGTGGAGGCTTTTTACTATAAACACATCATTCACTTCAACTGGGTGGACCTTCATGCCGTTCGATTCAACCATAGCTACACAAAAGACAGCTATATAAAAAAATATGTAACTTATACATTGTTTCTTTTAATTGCTTGCCAATTATTGTCCAGTAGTTTACCACAGGAACCAAGGCACGCACACAACCATGTTTGTTTATATATATATAAGAACCCACATTGCTATTGAGGCAAGAGTTAAAGTGTCAAAACCTAAGTGTCTGGCGAAAGAATGATGAGGGCTAGTACATTTGAATTTATATAATTTTGTTACTGCAATCAGACATAGAGGGGGATGAAGATTACAGGGCAAGCTGGAGGGGTGGGGGGTGGGGGTGAGGTGGGAGGTTGTATTCTGGCTCAGCAGTGGTTGTGACCATCACTTTCAGGTAACTTTGTCCACTCATCCTATCTACTTGTGTTACACACGTAAAATGAAATGCAAGTTTTGTGTCTCTGTCTGTCTGTCTGTCGCTGTCATGTATTCTGTCACACACACACACACACACACACACACACACTCACATAGCACACACACACACACACACACACGACACACACACACACACACACACACACACATAACACAACACATCGCACACACGCACTCACAAACCCGCGCGCACACACACACACCCACACTGGACAACACACACACTCACCCCCACACACACACACACAACAAACACACACACACAAAACACACACCACCAAGATCAATGGTTTCTCCTCAAGTGACCAGACATGGGCAATGAACAATCATTGACAGCACATTATTGCAGGTTTGTTGTAGGTTCTTGCATAGTCCTCTGATTTCATCTCTACTGACTGAACTGGCAAGCCACTCACAAGATGACTCCAGCATAGGTTCGAAAGAAACTGTTCCGTGAAAGCTTATATGATAGACTTTTGAAAGGTACAAATTCTGTTAGCTACTAATCAGAAGTCGTGGGGATTTTTTCATAAAGCAACACTTATAATTCGGGAATAGGGCACTGAAACAAATTATTCTGTTTAGCTACTATTGAGAATTCGGAGTGCAACGGAGACAAATTATTTCGTAAAGCTACTTGTTCTTAATTCACACATTCGAGATAGTGTCTGCTTTAAAAAAAATCTTTGTGGAATGCACAACAGTAAGTAACTACGCCTGGTCTTCTAAATATGAAAATCTTGGTGGCCCTTCCTGCATTAGTTTATCTGTTGAAAAAGCGAAGAAGAGTACAGGAAGACGAGGAACAAGGCAGAAAGAAAGAGAGTGATAGAAAAGAGGCCACTCTTAGCACATATAGTCCAGGTGGTTGCTGTCTATACTGAAAAGCTCCCTGCATCCCCACAGGGCTCTGTTCCGTAGTGATAACATTGTGCTATCATGTGTCTGACTGATTGTCCTTTGTGCTGGATGGCAGCAGGGTGTCTCTTTCCTGTGTTTGGAGTGAGTTTTGTGCTTTCAGCAAAACAAATTTTTATATCTACGTGTTTGTGGTTTCCCCGCGTATTGACTGTCAACTGGTTTTTTTCCTTACTTTTATTCCTTTTCCGAATTACTTTAATTTATAATTTTTCATTTTCTGGTAATTATGAAGTTTCAACTGACTGTATGATTTGTGTTTTCAAACTGACATTGCGGTCCCTTGTGACCCATTTTTTTTGTAACCCTCTAGCCGTGTGGGAAAACTTGCGCACTTGAAACAGAACTCAGATTCCCCCTTCCCCGATATGACACTAACCGCTGAAGACATGATAGCTTTGCCTCTCCCATGGGTTTTACAACATACCATACAGACAAAAACACACACATTTCAACGTAGGTAACACACCGCACAAACTAGAACGAGGTTACCACGAGCCAACTGACATAATCGCCTGGCGCCCCCTACATCGTTCTGCCAGACTCCATATTCTGAACGTCACTATACCGCTACCAACCGTAACAAGAAACACTGCTTCACTTCCCTCTGATCCACCTGCTTCTTCCTGTGTTTATGACTTTGATAAAACGTGTTTTGATAATGTGTATCGTGGTAGTTCTGTCACCAGTTTCTACACCTGACTCCAAACTTTTGTCTGCTCTTCCACTCTCCACATCTTTACCATCGCCTTCATCTTCTTCCACTGACATCCTAATTTACCACTGGCCACAGTTATCATCAATCTCTCTGCCTCCTTCTAACATCCTTCTCATGTGCTTTCTCAACGTGCAATTTGTCTGCCCAGAAGGTAAAGCTGATCTCATTTCTGATTTCATCTCTGAAAAGAACATTGATGTAACATGACCCGAAAATAAAACAACTGACACCGTTTTTTTGATTAGTATTTCCCCTGTGTAATAAACTCTTTTCACTCTCCGTGTATGTGGCATTGCCATCGTTTTAAAGATACACTCGAACCTGCTCGTTCTTTCTGCCACTCCCCTCCCTTTCTCACACTGAAATCTTTCGATTCTGTGAACACAACTTCAACCCAAAAAACAAACCACCTGGCTACTCTATTCCGTTCTGCATTTACTTTACCATCCACCTCAAGCCGTAAGCAATAATTTGGCATCTTCCATTTCCACAAGAGTTTTCAGTCACATCGCTGGATCACTACAAGCCTCTCACCCAGAAAGCTCATCATTCTCGGTGACTTTAACTTTCCATTTTGAACCAGTCTGCATCTGATGTCAAATGTCTATCCTCATTCTGTGTCAAAACCACTCTCATTTCTCAGCTGGTAAACAAAGCAACACACAGATCAGGGACATATTTTAGACATGCTTAAGTTACAAAATATCCAATATCGGATCACATCTGTATCTAACCCTGATAACTACTTTCTGACATTTTGGTTTTTTTTTTTTTCTCTCTAAACAATAGCAAATCTATCAGAAATGAAAAAAGTATGTCACCCGTCGTAACCTCAAGCCATAGATATTCAAACTTTCTCTTCACAAGCTGCATAAACGCCTATCACAAACCTCTGACAACAATAACCCCTCTACACACTTACAATATGGTCTCAGCCAGCTGCTTGATAGTTGCACTTCCCACAGACGTCTCTGCCTATATGCCATTGCGCCATGGTACCACCCATGACATCCAGTCGCAAAAGCGCAAACACAACGAAGGCAACTAAAGCGGAAGTGCGAAAATCAAAACGTTGACTTTCCAAAAATGTCCTATTAACCCTCTGTAAATCAGCAGGAGATGAAAAGGAAAGATCAATACTGCAATATATATTCAAGAAAAACTATCACTAATTTGATATAATGCCTCCCATTTTCAAGGGACACTGATCATAACCACTTGCTGTTCAGTCAGAGAGAACTTAAACAGAAGATACTTGCAAACACTACAACAGAGAGAAAGACAATACAATGACAATATTGTATTGTGACAAATATTAACGCCCATTCACAAGTGGACAGATAGATAGAGAGAGAGATAGAGAGAATGAGAGAGAGAGAGAGAGAGAGAGAGAGAGAGGGTGTTGTAAAAGATAATGCAAACTTGGGAAATAGGTCGACATTATCCAATACATACCTAAGACATACAAGATTTTTTCCATATAACATTGCTAGGCACTGGTTTATAAAGGATAATTGAAACTTATAAAAAAGTAGGTGAAACCAAATAACCCACAACAACCAAAAACAAAACAAAAACCCACAAAAACAAGAGGAAAAACCCAAGTGAGATGGAGTTGTAAAGTAATGTAAAATTACAAAAATGTTTATTGCGAAACACTTCTACGAAGGAAGCACAAAGAAGAAATATTTTCACTGATCAGAAGTCGTTCTGTGGCTACAAAGAAAGCCTGTAGGTCACCATCTGTAGTAAAGGTTCTTCGGATTTGTTGAACCATTGATCACAGCCTAGCAATCTGTTTCCCATACCAAAAATTGATCCGAAAGTTCAGGCGCCTGCTATAGATTGCCTTCTGTAAAAACCAAGTGAATGGTCGTCCGATTGCTGAAAGAAGGTTAGCTGGCCTCTGGATGGCAGGTGGAGATGTTTCTTCTGAATAGTGGTGGTACGACCAGGTCTTTGTCCCGGGGGTATTGCATCTGCGGGTTGGCTTCCTCCACAGGAGGAGAGAGTGGAGATGTGGTCCCAGGTTCCCCACTAGAACACTGCTTCCTCTGGCTAAGGGTGAATGGAGTCTCTCATATACACTTTCAGATTAGTCTTCAGATTTTCATGACATAAGCATGAACTAAATTGTCAATGGTTAAACCTTCAAAGACGATATGACATTGTAATAAAATTCTCACTTCACTTTTAGCACAGGGATGGCGAGTGGGCCACTTTGCTTTTAGCGTCCCGTGCCCATAGCAAGGAAGAAGCAGGGTATGAAAGAGTGGAACACCACAATTCTAAGCAAGCAGCAAATCATGTCAACAATATGTACCGCAACCCAGAGCAAAATAAGACTCCAGTGGAAGACCGTCACTTTTGTTGTCACCACTTATTACAGTCCCTCCATAACATCTACTGCTGTAGGGTGGATGGTCCTCTCTCTCCCCCACTCTCTCCTCAAGCCTGTCCACCCTGTAGCCTACCTCCCCTGTACCTCTAGGGCCCTATATCCTTCCTAGCCACCGGAACACCACACTAAATATACCCGCCACGCTAACTGCAAAGACATCACGACCACACTGCGAGCGTTCAGCAATTTGGCCACAATGTGAAGGAGATTTGTGTTTTCTCATGCAGCTTCAGTGGTGTAATCTTGCTGTCCGCCTAAAAGAAACTAGACATATTTATACAAAATAAACTAGAAAGAATAAGCTTTAAGATCCTTATGCATTTTGCAACAAAAAATCATATGGCGTGCAAACTAAATAGCAATTGAACCTCCAGCAATGATACACTTTTAACAGCAGCACACTATCAACTTCCTGTAATAAAAATTAAAAAAACCTCAACAAAACTAAATACTTTATTACTATGAAAATAAGGGGATAATGCACCACCGTATGTATACATATACAAATTAATTAACCACAGATTACCATAGAGGGAGATATACAAAATTAACCAGTGGTGTGAAAACACAGTCTCAGGTCTGCTTGCACCAATCAAGCTTCTTAAGCTGTTGTTAGATCGAAACTATAACGATCTCTAATACTCAACAAATTATCCAAACAAACATCTTCAAATATTTATTCATTCATAAAGAAACCCAAAACAATACCATTCCAATTATATTTTTCTTTCTGCATTTGGTAAAATTTAGTTCGATTCGACGACAATCAAACTTGTTTACACAAAGAAACAGCAGTTAACTAACTTTTAGTGACTCACACTCCATCTACTCCTTATGCCTTACAATCTACTACACGTACTATGAACTGTTTTATTGATCTAAATAGAGTTTATCCACACGTTCTTCAATCACACAATAATTATATTTATTAAAGATTCCTTGAAAAAATAAGAATTAGAACAGGTTTTCTAGCAGTTCATAATTTGGTACATAGTTACCTAAACCTCTATAAGCAATATTTGCAAAATATTGATTAACAACAAAATAGAGAACTCTCATAGTGGTGAAATGAATCGAGTCAATATCATATTTCATCAATCATATCCATAGTATGAGCAAACATAAAACTTAATAAAGTTATTTCTTATTGATTTTCTTTCCTATATAAAAGACCAACGTTCATATTCAGGAGGTATCTCGTGACTATTAATTATTGAAAATACTAAAATAATTAAATCTGAGACAACAATAAAAATAACACAAACAAGTAGATAATATAAAAACTAAATTTGATAATTATTTACAAATCAAAAGAATGAAAATAAACTTATTTAGATACTATACTAAATATAAAAATATAAATCTATCGAAAGCATAATAATAATAAAAATAATAATGTATGGAAATTTAAATAGCGCAGAACAAGTAGAAGCAACCAATCAAAGCGCTACGGGATAATAATACAGTTTACACAGAAAGTTGAGAAAACTTGAAAAATCATAACCACAAGTTAGTATTGTGTTACGTCTGTTTGAATGTAAGTTTAGTGAGCCATGTGCTCACCCCCCCCCCTTTCCCGTACACTGTAAAACAATATAAAAATCTTAGACCCGACTTGCTTGCACAGTCTAGACACAGGAAACAAGTGAATCAGCACAGTACTGACCATCGTTTTCTTCAGTTCATTCACACCTAGATGGAGAACAACTGCATCAAAATGATCATCAGCAGTGTATCCCTCTTAGACATGCAGACATTCTTTTGTGTGTGTGCTTTTTTTAATCACCTAGCTTGGAGAAACCATATGTGAGTTTCCAAGTCTACTCCCATCTACTTGGTCCAACATGGAAACATGCCAGATTGAAACGATGTGAGTTGTGACTGTAGGCTAGTTTATTGTTCCTTGCAGGTTTGATTCCAGAATTTATCTCTTCAAAGGAAGCTTTGCATGGGTTGAACCTATTGGGGTTTTGGTTTTTTTTGTTATCTTTTAGCTGTGTTTTCCGTGAAAATCGGTGATGCTTGTTGTTTTTAGAATTCCTTAATTCTCTGACTCAATTAATAACGTCAATTGTTTTTGAGGGATTGTTACATTTTGTTACGTCATTTTCACATCACACTGTAACTCTGTATGTTTGAAGATGGGTCAGAGGACTTGGGTAGAACATTCATTAAGAACGTTGCATAAAAACTGAATTTGGGGGCCTGGGGATGTTGGTTGGAGATTGTCAGTCTGTGAGGGCACCGTCTTTATTCTAAGTTCATTCTGCTCACTGACATATACAGCCGTCCATCATATGTGAAAACTGTCTTTGCCATCCACTTTTGGATGTCCTGAAAGTAGACATACAACTTGACAAGAAACATCCCACATACCTCCACCTATGAAAAAGAATGTTAGCAACAAACAGATGAATACTCACTATGTACAACAAAACCAATACAGTATGACAAGTTTTGAAGTTGTTCCGAAAACAGCCCCTCCAAAGTTGGAGATAACACCTTTATAAGATATTAAACACATTTTCTGACTACTCCACCTGCTGCTCCATGATTGAGGCAAGGGATGCCCATGACTGGCAGCTGCACTGGTACTTGTGCAGCACGTGTACTGCGCCTCTCCTTAATTTGAGGAATCCATGCCCGCCATTACAAGCCACTGTTTCACCCAACAAGAAAGATTTCTTTGAAGATCTGGCCATGAGGCCTTATAAATCTGATCAACAGTTTCTGAACCTTTCCGTACTCCCTTAGTTGACGTCTATAAATCTAATGGGACGTATCACCCAAACACAGTTTATCATAGTTTGGGGAATGACAAGATATTTGCTGGCTGTGTGCGAGTACCTGGCTTTGTATGCTTCTGTTTCCCATAGAAAAAAGTACACATCTATTGGGATAAAGTTTAATATTGATAAAGTTTGATAAATATAAAGTGTAATGCTTGACCCCGTTAAGAGGGATAACAACATTACAGTTCTCAAACTCAACTTTGAGTGTTAGATCAAGTATTTCTGGCCACTCAAGGAAATGTTCCAAAACATTATCCACATTCCATGTCTCTTGGTACTTTGGTAGTGTTGGGCGTTTCTCAAACACTCCTTTTAATAATCTACAAATGTCGGAAGGGAACCTATTGTCTACTGTTACCACCTGTATAAAAATAATGCAACTCAAAAACACTTCCTTTCACGGCACTATACACTAAAAACCAACGGATACGGTATGTCAGAGACAACGTGCTTTATCTACAGGGTCAGGTGTAGACAATTGTTGTGGGCATAGAGTGTCCTCTTTTTAATAACTATAGCAATTATTTACAATCCAAGTTGCATGGATTTTGAAACACAGTGTGTTTGCTTTTCTTTTTAAATACAGAAAGTCAGTATGTTTAATTTTTCTTGTGAATTAAAATAGTATTAAAAGGCACAACCAGAGTTTATCAGTCTGTAATGAAGTGTTGTGGCTGATCTCTTTTTTTCTTTTAGTAAATAATAATGCACAATGTTTAAAAAGGAAACAAGCCGACATGTTTTAATACATGACAATTCTACCTTTATGTGAAAAAACTCACATACCAAAATCTCACCGATGAACCCGGAGCACTTAGCGAGGAAGAAACCGACAAACACACCAACCACATCTCCAGAAAATGTTTTTGTTCCCATGAACCCTTCCTGACTGTTTCCTTCACTCTATGCAAAACATGAACAGATGAAATATATATAAATATATATAAACAAGAGGTGGAGATATTTTGAACGCCACAACACTGTACAACTTCCGGCTACTACGCAAAGCAAGAACATGTATATATGGCCTCGCGAAGAAAAGATGCTGCATTAAATACTACATTTTACAGAAGGCATAGAGTATGCAATGTGGTAGTTTTAAACCACCCACCCAAGAAACAAGCGCTGCACAATTTGCAGGTGTTCCCAAAAATAGTAACACGTCACTCTTAACACGATGGGAAAGGTAATACTACTACCGCACTATCACCCACACATATATATATATATATAATATAAATTATATATATATATATATATATATATATATATATTATAAATAATATATTATATATATATATATATTTTTTGTCCGTCGCTGACGAACGATGACCCACCAAAACAGCAGAGGAGGCAGCTGCTGTTTTGGAAACTGGGCATAAAATTTGATTAAGCGTGAGAAGCCTTGCCCAACATTACATCCCACTCTCTCGGCCAAGTGGGCCTAAGGACAGTCCAGCGTTTGGAAATTTTCTCCAAAGGCCACTAGCCGCTAGGGCTGCAGCACATCAGGAACTGTTCCGAGTCAAGCCCTTCCTATCAGAGAGTTTTAGTCTATTCACTAAAGACTAAGCTGAAAATATCTATATCTAAATCTATATATAATAAATAAATGTTTCCCAAAGTCCAACCCCATCGTCCAGGTCGTGGGAAACGGAAACATGTCAATCGGCAAACGGGCTCTTTTGTAGATGCTTGTGACTGGCCTATCCATCCTACAGTGGATTTATCAACTGCTAAAAAAACAGAAAAGAGACCACAAACTGACGGATACCAACGAAAACGACCTCGCAATGGAAACGACATCGAGATAGGAACAGTGACAACATGGAACATGGAACACCTGCGGCCTAACAAACAAGGAACCAGAAATTGTGGAAATTCAATTACCACAAGAAAGATCTCCAACATGGGCATTACAGAGACACTAGGAAGAAAGGAGAAGGATCGAAAGAAATTCCAATTCAAACTTTGTTCTCATCTGGAGTGAGTCAGGAAAGACCAGAGAGCAACGCATAGGTGTGGGATTCATCCTACACCCAGACATAGCAAAAATCTTATTATTACAGAACACATATCAGAAAAGACTCTGACTAAAATCGTGTAAGAAAGTCCAACAAAATCATCCACAATATCCCAAGCCTATGCACCATGAAACGATTCGTACTCATAAGAGGATAAAGACTCATTCTATCAAGAGCTCTCCGACCTCATAACAGCACCCCTGACAAAGAGACCTTATGTCATGGGTGATTTCAAACGGCAGAGTTTGTGAGAGAATAACCCGTGAACAAAACATCTTGACCCCACAGTGACCACAGAACACTGCAATTACCACGGTAACACGTGCTGGAACTATGAGCAAGCATGATCTGATCATCACAACACCTTTTCCCCAACAACCAAAGCCTCCCACCTTACACTGTTACAAATGGAACGAATCACATCTCGTCTCAACTCGACTTATACTTGCAAGATCTAGAACACTTTACTCCTCAAAGACTAAAAGCCATCCCGATGCAACCTTTAATTCAGCCCGCAGGCCTGTCCATTCTACCACCAGAACTCAAAGAAGAAAATAACAACTTCAAGGAAGACCCAGCCTGAAAAAATCAACCTCCCAAAATGGAAGAGAAAGAAGTGCAAGAACAGATACACAGAGCTATTAAGTTGAAACTTGACTCCCTCCATTGATACAACACCTCTCAACATGAGCAAGACTGGACACCTTCAAGCCAGCCTCTCAAGAACACCTTAAGGGAAGTTTTTCTGTATTACTAAATGAGGAGGTAAAAACAGGAAAGCTCAGATTGGGTGGACCAAGAGTGAAGGAATCCATCAAAGAAAAAAAAGCGCTCTAAATAAAGCTGTGGCCCCAAGGCCAAGACCAGAATAGGCAACCAAGTACAGAATCGAAAGAAGATATAGAAAATCGTTGTTGTTAAAGCCTCCAAAGAAAAAATCTTGGCGACTTATTGAGAGAAGTTAAGTAATTTGCAAGAACTCCCGAAGAGATTTTTCAAAAAGGTGGAATACGATGAGAGTAAGAGATGAGCCATTTAATCCAACAACAAGTATGAATGATGCAAATTGAGAGGGCACAGCACAAGAAGAGGAAAATCCTAACATGGAAGATTACTTTAAGATCTTTTAAACCCATCTGGAGTACAATCTTCCAGCTCTCCAATTCTCACCCACGCTATAAAGACCATTTTAGAGCCCCAATCCTGAAGCTGAACAAGAAAAGCCAATCAAACCAGCCCTAAAAGAGGCAAAGCGGCAGGTATACGGCATATCAACTGAAGCATCCTTGCATGCTGATAAACGAGTAAGTGGCTCACCAACATCTACCAAAAGCAAGGTAAGAGAGGAAAGTACCAATGGACTGGCAAAACGCAAAAGTGGTGCCAAATTGGAAATAAGAAGTGCAGCAAGAGAGGACTGCAGCACCAACAGATGCATTATCACTTCACAGCCATGTATTAGAAAATGTATGCAAAAATCTGGAAATCAGCGCACAAGACCAAAGCAGAACACCTACTGATCAATGCCCATTGCTTTCGTACAAGAATAGGGTGCACAGATGCCATTCTGCACTCCGACAGCTGTGTGTAAAGATCCAACGAATACAACCAAGACCTGCATACAGTATCGATTACTCAAGAAAAAGCTTCGACCGAGTCAACAAGAACAGCTCTGAAAGATCTGGAGCAGTACGACATAAGGGCATGTTTGCCTTGATAACATCAGAAGAAAACTATGCCAACTGTAGAGCCGCATCCGACAGCCAGTGGAACATCCACTGGTCCCGGTTACATCCGGGGTCAGGCACTGCTGCGATACTCTCTCCCCCTTCTCTTCGTGATCTACTGGAACCAGATCACAAAGAAGCCAACCCCGATCTTGAGGCCCAGAACGACACTAATATTTGCTGACGACCAGTCCTATGAATCAGGAACAATCAGCTCTTACAAGATCACACAGACCAACTCAACAACAAGCTCGATAGGTATGACATGAAGATCAGTATCACCAAAACCAATGTTATGTCTGCCCAGATATCCAGGAAAGCTGGACAACAACATCAACGCACCCAGCTGAAACGACCAAAGAATTTAAATACCTTGGGAAGCCCATTCACTGAAGATGGAAAATTGACAGAGATATAGAACAAGATGCCAGAAAGCGAACGCAGTCAGTTACCAACTCGCCCCCCTTCTAAAACATTCCAGCATCCCAATGAGCACCAGGCAAAACACATCAATCGCCATCTTCGTTCCCAACACTCACATACCAGTGTCAGACCATGGGCCCCACACAAAAGCCTTAGAGAGAAAATTGAGTCACATGTGAAATGCGCTTGCCTGAGAAAAGCTGTCAACAAGAACCATACGCGACAAGATCAAGAATGAGGTGATCAGAGACATGGTCGGACTAACACCAATTCCCACCATATCGAACAACAAAGGATCCAGGTGTTTGGTTCACCTCACTAGAATGCCGCCCAACCAACCACCTACGGCCTACACCACCAAACCCAATGGCTGGAAAGCCAGAGGTAACCAAGGAACGAAGATCGACTCCGTGGGCGACAACCCATCGAGCCCATGACCTGGTCACTACATCAAGCCACCGCCTGAGCTGCAGACAAGACTCCCTCGTCTATCCCCGCGACGACGAGCCGAAGGGCACCAGCGGAAGATGAAAGAAAGAATAAGATATATATATATATATATATATATATATATATATATATATATATATATATATAAATATATATAAATATATATATATTATATAATAAAGTCTCTTTCTCTCTCATATATATATATTATAATAATAATAATAATGCATGGAAATTATTATAGGCTTTTTTCCCCCTGAATCTTGAAAAGCAACTAAATAAAGCGCTCATTATATATCCTGAACATAAAACCTGGACGAGCTTATTCCATTATTCTGGAAAAAAGAAATGTAACACCCACGATCCTTTATCTATACCTATGTTTTTCTGTCTTTTGTTACCAAGGTACTTTTACCCGTGTAAGTGGAGGGGAGGAGCAGTGTCCTATTACCTGGAGTACAACATGGTTACCCACAAAAAGACGGTCTTTTGCCATGATCTAACCCCCACGTCGGACGACTTCTACCGAGACAGATTCAAGTCTAAGATCTTCAGTAGAAATACTGAGAAGTGAAATTCTTTTTCCACGTAAAACATTTTTCTTAATTATTTTGATTTTGGCAGCCTGACCCCCGTCCTGTTGTTCCCACGAAACCGCTCATTTCAATCTCTCTGCAAAACAGCCCATACCAAATTTGTAATTACACATCCCCGGGTCGGAAGTCCCACAGTATGCCCGTCAATATAGGCCGCCGTGGCGGCCACTAGTCATAGGTCCCTGCAACTGCGCTAGGTTCACTTTGGTAGTATTCAGTGGTCCCTGTTCTGAGCTAACATATCGCAGGACACCACCTACTAATGCCCCCTACTTATGACAGTAATTCTATAGCTTAGTCTCGGACCAGACTCGCCCCATGAAGGGCAATCCACCACGACGTCCCACCAACGGCCATTACCCCGTGAACCTCAAAACCCCAAGTCCTAAGAACACAAACTCACCACAGGTATAGAAGTGTATGGTGACACCGATAAATGACTGCCCATGGTGACTCAGAAGCAACTAGACCACTTATCAGAGGCAATTTTGTTTTTATTTATTGTCATGATGATCAATGACAATGAGGAAAGACGTAATATACTGTGAGGAAGTGCATAAGCTTTAAGACACGTGACAAGGGCTGTACTCTAGCTTAGTATCATTATATGCCGGGCCTCACCAGCCCAGAGATACGGACACCTGCAGTGTTGGTCAAGTAATTTGAGTCAACACGCTCAAACACTGCATCCTTTAAGTGATGAAGCACGACTGTGTGTTTCCAGTCTTCCCAATGAGCCCACAGACTCTCACTCTTGGTAGTAGCCGGGCCGGAGTCGAAAACTCCCTATTACTCATGGGAATCCGAACCCGCGACCTTCCAGTCCTAATCCAAGGCGCTAACCACTCGCCCATGGCGGGCTGGTAACATGCTGGTTGGCTTAGAAGAAGCACGGAATTGTGTTGGTATTAATAATAATAACGTTTTTAATGGCCACCACTTTTGCAAAATCTTTAACGCCAGTGCGACGTTTTCTGGGATTACGATAGGGAGCTGCTATTCTTTGTTTGCAAAGTTACCCTTCCCAATTCGCTAACAAGCCCCCAAAACAAGAAGTACAGATGATGCAAAGATCACACTCTATGTAATCATAATCTTTTTGCACACACATATAAAGTGACGTCTTGTTCGAATTCTCTTACTTTGAATTTTTCTTCTTCATTTAACACGTTTCAACCAAACCTGGCCAAAAAATCTTCAGTCACTCAAAGATAAACCTAAACTGATTGTTGGATTGTTCACTTTTTAATCAATCGATCCGAGTGTTTTTCGTTTTACGGAACAAACATTTTTACAAAGAACCACTTCCACTGTTGTACCACAAGGTAGGGTCTTAGCTCCTGTGCTTTTTAACCCTGTCTACAAATAATTCGCTGTTCACAGTACCACCTTTATAAGATACTCAGACAACACTGCACATGTAGATAAATCCCACTCGATAACGTTTATTATACGAAGTACAAAGGTCCTGCGACTGGCGTACTAAATAAACTTTCTTGATTTAAACCTCAACAAAGCAAAGAAATGCTCAGTCCCTGATATGTTTATAGACTGAAAAAAAGTAGAGAGAATGCAAGTACAATTCTAGATAATAGATTCAATTTTAATGCAAACACTGCTTTAGAAATGTGGACCAAGTATTTTCTCCAAAACTGGAAACCATCAAGAACCTGGCGATCATTAAACAAAAACAGTTTTTTTTTTCCATCGTAGTTTTTAGAATCCTTACTGTAAATCTGTCATCAGTAACTGTAATCTGTTAACTGTTAGAATCGTCTATGTCAACAGTTTGTGTTCTTTGAACTGTAAACAACAAGGACAAATTGAAAAAAGTTGGATGTGTGGGAAAAACTGTTGGAGAACAGCAAAAGACTTAAATTTAATGTTGAAATAGTCGATAACTAAAAGAAAGCTAAGACAGTTCCCACGAGCTTTCGCAACACTCAATCACTCCTTGGTCGAAATATACCAGAATGCCAAAACCAAAAACAGTCACAACAGTTATAAAGCAGAAGGCAGCTCGGTTTCAAACAATTGTTATTTTTGTAATGTTTATAAATGACAATCCGATCAAAAAACCCATGATGTAACTATAAAAAAAATAAGAGAGATATAGAGAAAGAAATAGATAGATCGAAAGATGATAGATAATAATAAAGCTAGATAGATAGATATAGATAGTGGAGAGTTGTGTTTTGAGAGTGTTGAGTGTTGTGTGTGTACACATTTTTATCTAAGTTTCCATCAAATGAAAAGTGTTACAGTAATGTGGTAGCAGAGAATGTGTGTTTGAAACATTTCTAACAAAACGTTTGTCATGGTTTTTTAAAATTCCAATTGTAAAATTACTTATACTGTTAGAAGTACATTATTGTATGTATGTATTCTGAGATAGTTTACATGAGATCAAATCCTATTAAACCATTGTCTTCCCCCTCCGTCCCTCTCTCTCTCCTCTCTCTCTCTCTCTCTCGCCTTCTCACTCTCTCTCACTCTCTCTCTCTCGTCTCTCTCTCTCTCTCTCCACGCGCGCGCGCGCGCGCGCGCGCGCGCGCGCGCTCGCTCGCGTCGCTCTCTCTCTTCAAAAAATACAGACATTCGAGAATGTTTACTATTGCATGCTAACATACAGATCTGTATAGCAACACCGAACAAGAAAATACACACAACTTGAATGAACAGGAACCCTCCTCAAACAAGACTATACATTTAAAATTTGCACACTCAATTTAATTTATACAGATTTTGTGAAAAAAACAACAGTGTGGAGTACCAGTCTCACAGACATGACTCCTCCAAGCCAGGATAGTCATCGCGCAGACCATGCGTACCCCTTCTGGCTTGCCCTGTTTGCTGTGTTCCCTGCCCTGCTGCTTGCACGCACCCACCTGGCTGTTTGCCTGTGACCTGCACAGTCTTTGGCCCAGGGTCAGCATGGCCAGCGAGTCAGCACCGTGTCACACATCAACTCCTAGCCTCGTGCAGAGTGACCAGGGTTCAGCAGCGCATCGAGCTCCTTATTTCCTCTTTCCAGACCACCGGGAAAGACGTGCCGTACAGCTTGGTGTGGATTAGAGAGAAGAACTGCCGAGGACAAGAGCGACGAGGAGAATGTCACTTCCCGCCTTGGTGAGAAAGCAAGCTGTCAGCAGAGGCAGTGGCCAGGGGGTACTTGTCTGTGCTGGTGTACTCTGCATCCTGTTCGTCTGGACTTGGTCACTGTTCACCATATACACCAATAGACAGAGGGTAGACAGATGAGTCATGGTAGACAGACCGACACGCAGACATCACTATACACATTTACACCTAACACACAATACATTACACACTTAACACACGACTGTTCTGTCGCCACTTCCACATCCTCCCCACGAAGTGAGTGCTGTTCTAGAGCTGGGTCATCAAGTCACCTCAACGCTGTTTTGGCAGTCCGACAACCGGCATGGTTTTCAATGAAATACAGGACTTGTACAAGCAATACAAAACCTTTATGGAAATAATACGCTTGCACCAAAAAGTAATAAAGTTGAATGTTTTTTCCCAATTGATTTTCATGGCCAATTTTTCATCCCATTTGTCACAGCATTTTGGTTTCGAAAAGTCTGAACTTAAAGTGTCATAATACAACCTTAGGCCTTTACTTTCAGAATATATAGATCTCAATGTCTTAGGCAACTGATGTCTTTTCAGCTCAACTTCTGTTCCAACTGTTGCAGGTGCCTGTGGAAAGCAGAAACTTCAACAATTTACAATTTAAGGATCTGGACATGATGTGCAGAGAAAGGGGTGCAGTGCCCATCAGCCTTCATTCCACACAGGAGTGGGGGGACTTTGTGGAGGCTTTTTACTATAAACACATCATTCACTTCAACTGGGTGGACCTTCATGCCGTTCGATTCAACCATAGCTACACAAAAGACAGCTATATAAAAAAATATGTAACTTATACATTGTTTCTTTTAATTGCTTGCCAATTATTGTCCAGTAGTTTACCACAGGAACCAAGGCACGCACACAACCATGTTTGTTTATATATATATAAGAACCCACATTGCTATTGAGGCAAGAGTTAAAGTGTCAAAACCTAAGTGTCTGGCGAAAGAATGATGAGGGCTAGTACATTTGAATTTATATAATTTTGTTACTGCAATCAGACATAGAGGGGGATGAAGATTACAGGGCAAGCTGGAGGGGTGGGGGGTGGGGGTGAGGTGGGAGGTTGTATTCTGGCTCAGCAGTGGTTGTGACCATCACTTTCAGGTAACTTTGTCCACTCATCCTATCTACTTGTGTTACACACGTAAAATGAAATGCAAGTTTTGTGTCTCTGTCTGTCTGTCTGTCGCTGTCATGTATTCTGTCACACACACACACACACACACACACACACACTCACATAGCACACACACACACACACACACACGACACACACACACACACACACACACACACATAACACAACACATCGCACACACGCACTCACAAACCCGCGCGCACACACACACACCCACACTGGACAACACACACACTCACCCCCACACACACACACACAACAAACACACACACACAAAACACACACCACCAAGATCAATGGTTTCTCCTCAAGTGACCAGACATGGGCAATGAACAATCATTGACAGCACATTATTGCAGGTTTGTTGTAGGTTCTTGCATAGTCCTCTGATTTCATCTCTACTGACTGAACTGGCAAGCCACTCACAAGATGACTCCAGCATAGGTTCGAAAGAAACTGTTCCGTGAAAGCTTATATGATAGACTTTTGAAAGGTACAAATTCTGTTAGCTACTAATCAGAAGTCGTGGGGATTTTTTCATAAAGCAACACTTATAATTCGGGAATAGGGCACTGAAACAAATTATTCTGTTTAGCTACTATTGAGAATTCGGAGTGCAACGGAGACAAATTATTTCGTAAAGCTACTTGTTCTTAATTCACACATTCGAGATAGTGTCTGCTTTAAAAAAAATCTTTGTGGAATGCACAACAGTAAGTAACTACGCCTGGTCTTCTAAATATGAAAATCTTGGTGGCCCTTCCTGCATTAGTTTTTCTGGGGAAAAAGGCCGAAGAAGGTGACAGGAAGACGAGGAACAAGGCAGAAAGAAAGAGAGTGATAGAAAAGAGGCCACTCTTAGCACATATAGTCCAGGTGGTTGCTGTCTATACTGAAAAGCTCCCTGCATCCCCACAGGGCTCTGTTCCGTAGTGATAACATTGTGCTATCATGTGTCTGACTGATTGTCCTTTGTGCTGGATGGCAGCAGGGTGTATCTTTCTGTGTTTGGAGTGAGTTTTGTGCTTTCAGCAAAACAAATTTTTATATCTACGTGTTTGTGGTTTCCCCGCGTATTGACTGTCAACTGGTTTTTTTCCTTACTTTTATTCCTTTTCCGAATTACTTTAATTTATAATTTTTCATTTTCTGGTAATTATGAAGTTTCAACTGACTGTATGATTTGTGTTTTCAAACTGACATTGCGGTCCCTTGTGACCCATTTTTTTTGTAACCCTCTAGCCGTGTGGGAAAACTTGCGCACTTGAAACAGAACTCAGATTCCCCCTTCCCCGATATGACACTAACCGCTGAAGACATGATAGCTTTGCCTCTCCCATGGGTTTTACAACATACCATACAGACAAAAACACACACATTTCAACGTAGGTAACACACCGCACAAACTAGAACGAGGTTACCACGAGCCAACTGACATAATCGCCTGGCGCCCCCTACATCGTTCTGCCAGACTCCATATTCTGAACGTCACTATACCGCTACCAACCGTAACAAGAAACACTGCTTCACTTCCCTCTGATCCACCTGCTTCTTCCTGTGTTTATGACTTTGATAAAACGTGTTTTGATAATGTGTATCGTGGTAGTTCTGTCACCAGTTTCTACACCTGACTCCAAACTTTTGTCTGCTCTTCCACTCTCCACATCTTTACCATCGCCTTCATCTTCTTCCACTGACATCCTAATTTACCACTGGCCACAGTTATCATCAATCTCTCTGCCTCCTTCTAACATCCTTCTCATGTGCTTTCTCAACGTGCAATTTGTCTGCCCAGAAGGTAAAGCTGATCTCATTTCTGATTTCATCTCTGAAAAGAACATTGAATGTAACATGACCCGAAAAAATAAAACAACTGACACCGTTTTTTTGATTAGTATTTCCCCTGTGTAATAAACTCTTTTCACTCTCCGTGTATGTGGCATTGCCATCGTTTTAAAGATACACTCGAACCTGCTCGTTCTTTCTGCCACTCCCCTCCCTTTCTCACACTGAAATCTTTCGATTCTGTGAACACAACTTCAACCCAAAAAACAAACCACCTGGCTACTCTATTCCGTTCTGCATTTACTTTACCATCCACCTCAAGCCGTAAGCAATAATTTGGCATCTTCCATTTCCACAAGAGTTTTCAGTCACATCGCTGGATCACTACAAGCCTCTCACCCAGAAAGCTCATCATTCTCGGTGACTTTAACTTTCCATTTTGAACCAGTCTGCATCTGATGTCAAATGTCTATCCTCATTCTGTGTCAAAACCACTCTCATTTCTCAGCTGGTAAACAAAGCAACACACAGATCAGGGACATATTTTAGACATGCTTAAGTTACAAAATATCCAATATCGGATCACATCTGTATCTAACCCTGATAACTACTTTCTGACATTTTGGTTTTTTTTTTTTTCTCTCTAAACAATAGCAAATCTATCAGAAATGAAAAAAGTATGTCACCCGTCGTAACCTCAAGCCATAGATATTCAAACTTTCTCTTCACAAGCTGCATAAACGCCTATCACAAACCTCTGACAACAATAACCCCTCTACACACTTACAATATGGTCTCAGCCAGCTGCTTGATAGTTGCACTTCCCACAGACGTCTCTGCCTATATGCCATTGCGCCATGGTACCACCCATGACATCCAGTCGCAAAAGCGCAAACACAACGAAGGCAACTAAAGCGGAAGTGCGAAAATCAAAACGTTGACTTTCCAAAAATGTCCTATTAACCCTCTGTAAATCAGCAGGAGATGAAAAGGAAAGATCAATACTGCAATATATATTCAAGAAAAACTATCACTAATTTGATATAATGCCTCCCATTTTCAAGGGACACTGATCATAACCACTTGCTGTTCAGTCAGAGAGAACTTAAACAGAAGATACTTGCAAACACTACAACAGAGAGAAAGACAATACAATGACAATATTGTATTGTGACAAATATTAACGCCCATTCACAAGTGGACAGATAGATAGAGAGAGAGATAGAGAGAATGAGAGAGAGAGAGAGAGAGAGAGAGAGAGAGGGTGTTGTAAAAGATAATGCAAACTTGGGAAATAGGTCGACATTATCCAATACATACCTAAGACATACAAGATTTTTTCCATATAACATTGCTAGGCACTGGTTTATAAAGGATAATTGAAACTTATAAAAAAGTAGGTGAAACCAAATAACCCACAACAACCAAAAACAAAACAAAAACCCACAAAAACAAGAGGAAAAACCCAAGTGAGATGGAGTTGTAAAGTAATGTAAAATTACAAAAATGTTTATTGCGAAACACTTCTACGAAGGAAGCACAAAGAAGAAATATTTTCACTGATCAGAAGTCGTTCTGTGGCTACAAAGAAAGCCTGTAGGTCACCATCTGTAGTAAAGGTTCTTCGGATTTGTTGAACCATTGATCACAGCCTAGCAATCTGTTTCCCATACCAAAAATTGATCCGAAAGTTCAGGCGCCTGCTATAGATTGCCTTCTGTAAAAACCAAGTGAATGGTCGTCCGATTGCTGAAAGAAGGTTACTGGCCTCTTGGATGGCAGGTGGAGATGTTTCTTCTGAATAGTGGTGGTACGACCAGGTCTTTGTCCCGGGGGTATTGCATCTGCGGGTTGGCTTCCTCCACAGGAGGAGAGAGTGGAGATGTGGTCCCAGGTTCCCCACTAGAACACTTAACTGCTTCCTCGGCTACGGTGAATGGATTCTCTCATATACACTTTCATATTATTCTTCATATTTTCATGACATAAGCATGAACTAAATTGTCAATGGTTAAACCTTCAAAGACGATATGACATTGTAATAAAATTCTCACTTCACTTTTAGCACAGGGATGGCGAGTGGGCCACTTTGCTTTTAGCGTCCCGTGCCCATAGCAAGGAAGAAGCAGGGTATGAAAGAGTGGAACACCACAATTCTAAGCAAGCAGCAAATCATGTCAACAATATGTACCGCAACCCAGAGCAAAATAAGACTCCAGTGGAAGACCGTCACTTTTGTTGTCACCACTTATTACAGTCCCTCCATAACATCTACTGCTGTAGGGTGGATGGTCCTCTCTCTCCCCCACTCTCTCCTCAAGCCTGTCCACCCTGTAGCCTACCTCCCCTGTACCTCTAGGGCCCTATATCCTTCCTAGCCACCGGAACACCACACTAAATATACCCGCCACGCTAACTGCAAAGACATCACGACCACACTGCGAGCGTTCAGCAATTTGGCCACAATGTGAAGGAGATTTGTGTTTTCTCATGCAGCTTCAGTGGTGTAATCTTGCTGTCCGCCTAAAAGAAACTAGACATATTTATACAAAATAAACTAGAAAGAATAAGCTTTAAGATCCTTATGCATTTTGCAACAAAAAATCATATGGCGTGCAAACTAAATAGCAATTGAACCTCCAGCAATGATACACTTTTAACAGCAGCACACTATCAACTTCCTGTAATAAAAATTAAAAAAACCTCAACAAAACTAAATACTTTATTACTATGAAAATAAGGGGATAATGCACCACCGTATGTATACATATACAAATTAATTAACCACAGATTACCATAGAGGGAGATATACAAAATTAACCAGTGGTGTGAAAACACAGTCTCAGGTCTGCTTGCACCAATCAAGCTTCTTAAGCTGTTGTTAGATCGAAACTATAACGATCTCTAATACTCAACAAATTATCCAAACAAACATCTTCAAATATTTATTCATTCATAAAGAAACCCAAAACAATACCATTCCAATTATATTTTTCTTTCTGCATTTGGTAAAATTTAGTTCGATTCGACGACAATCAAACTTGTTTACACAAAGAAACAGCAGTTAACTAACTTTTAGTGACTCACACTCCATCTACTCCTTATGCCTTACAATCTACTACACGTACTATGAACTGTTTTATTGATCTAAATAGAGTTTATCCACACGTTCTTCAATCACACAATAATTATATTTATTAAAGATTCCTTGAAAAAATAAGAATTAGAACAGGTTTTCTAGCAGTTCATAATTTGGTACATAGTTACCTAAACCTCTATAAGCAATATTTGCAAAATATTGATTAACAACAAAATAGAGAACTCTCATAGTGGTGAAATGAATCGAGTCAATATCATATTTCATCAATCATATCCATAGTATGAGCAAACATAAAACTTAATAAAGTTATTTCTTATTGATTTTCTTTCCTATATAAAAGACCAACGTTCATATTCAGGAGGTATCTCGTGACTATTAATTATTGAAAATACTAAAATAATTAAATCTGAGACAACAATAAATTTTTCTTTATAGCAAAATTTCCCTCTTTAGAAACAGGGTGATTTTTTATGTGCCTCCAAATTTTGATCACTAGAGTAACACAGGCATTCTGGAAAGGCAGTTCAAAATGTCTTTGCTCGGCTGATACTGTCCTTCACTGCTGTAGTCCAGCCAATAGCAGAGCATGCAATGAAGACAATATCATCGGCAAACATCATCATGAACAACTTTGTTTCAGTGGGTGACTAGCGTATTGTATGCTTCCCTTCTAAATGTTCCATGTTCCAGTTCATTAATAAGAAAAGAAAAGAGTATTGGTGAAGCAACGCAACCTTGTTTTAGTCCTTGGACGCATTCCAAAAAATCTGAATATTCAATACCTTTTCTTAAACACATCTTGACAGTACCATACATGCTTTTTAAAATGTTTAGCATCTTACCTTGTACCCCTGCTCTGAGTAAAACAGACCACAACACAGGACGTTTACAAAAATCTATGAAAGCCACATACAGTTTTGCATTATTCAAAAACTGTTTCTGTATACAAGCATGTAGGGTGAACACATGATCCACTGTTGAGTAATGTCTTCGGAATCCTGCCTGGCTTTCATCTATCTTATTGTTGTTTTCTGCCCATTCATACAATCTTTTGTTAAGAATGAATGCAAAAACTTTGCATAGTGAGCTAATCATAGATATTCCCCCATAATTACCAGGGTCATCAGTTTTTCCCTTTTTGTGGAGTGGCACAATTGTAGACTTGGTAGAATGGGGTAAACACCTGTATCTAGCATACTATTAAACATCCTAAGGAGGAATGGCATGATAGCACCCACTGATGTTGTTGTTGTGCGTTCCCCAGCTTTACACCCTGGGGGTCACCCAGAACATGCACTCTGACTCGTTCATCCCACCTGGGAATCACTGTGAGATAGGAAGTACACCGGGTGAGAAGATTGCGTGTATGACTCTTTTCAAGTACCTCGCCACATAGGCAGCCATACTCCGACTTCAGAGGATTTTTTCTCCTATAAAGGAGAGTGCAGGTTGTTATGTTAAGAGCTTGTCATGGCTGAAGGCAATCTCAACACAACATTTTAAACGTAACAACATTTTAATGTAGGCCTTGGCAATTAGCTGACATCAATACCTGACACAGCTTTTGGCCTTGGCCAAGCACCCACTGATGGCGTTTCATTGAGAATGCCATCAGGACCAGCGGCCTTCCCATTACCTAGATGTCTAACTGCTGTTTTAATCTCTTCTTCTGTTATGACCCTGTCCAGAAACTGATCCCCCTCTCCTTCCCCTGCTATAACATTGTCACCCTGCCCTCTTGTTTCCCCAGCGCCTGCATTCAGTAGCACATTAAAGTGTTCAGGCCATTCTTCTGTAGTTATTTCACTCACAGGAGCCGCCTGTATCGTGTTTTCCCTGATTGATGACCAAAATAGTTTTGGATCATTCAGTGAGTTCATGAGTGCCTCAAGTTGGATCTTTTAAAATCTTGTACTTAGTTTAAGCGTATTTTTATAGTCTTTTCTTCTTTCTGTACATTGTTTGTCCTCCTTTTTTCTGGTTTTCCTTTACTTCCTAGTTGCCATCTAGCAGCCTTTTCTTTTTCACACATGGAGAAAATCTTTTGGACACCACAGCTTTCCCCCCGACATTTTTAATCATACCTTGAGCTGCATGTGTCAGAATGTTGTTAAATACTTCAAGTGCCTGATCTATGTCTACTGTGGTGAGCTGTACAGCCTCTTGCACTTTGTTTGGGAATCTATGCAGATATCATATATCCGCAAAACTCCTCCTTCTTGTCTTCATTCCAGATGATTTTACTTACTGATTCGTCCTTTGTGACTCTTTGTTCTGTAGTTGTTTTAAGCACAAATTTAAGGGGCATGTGGGATGAATCTATTCTTTCCTCTACACGTAAATCAGTTATGCTGTCAGCTAGATGACAAGCAGATATACTATAATCTACAACGCTGTTGCCCTGGGGGCATATGTCAGTATACTTACTAGATTCAGGTACATTACATGAACCGTTCAGGATTTTTAAATCAAAATATACACAAAAATCAAGAAGAGCAGTACCAAAACCATTTAGGACATTATCATCTGACACTCGTCCATGAAACATCAAATCATCACCGTCTTTCAGGTTTTGTGTAAAATACCTAAGGTTTGCGGCATTCAAGTCCCCAACAAGAAGAACATCACAGTTCTCTTGACCTTCCATTATATTCCCCAATATAATTTCCACATCATGTAAATAACAAGCAGAACCACTTCTTTGGTAGTATGGACTCCCACTAGGTGGGATGTAGGTAGGTAATCAACATAACATCATTGATTCCACCATACAGTGATTTTGACAGTCTTAGTATTAACAAGTGATCGTTTGAAGAGTCAACTGCTAGTACATGTTGGGCAATGTTTTTCTTAATCATACACAGATTACCCCCTGAACGACGACCCTGATGGGAGAGTTTGATAGCTGGAGACATGTACTTCACATGATTGATAAAGTGATGAGACAAGTCAAAGCAGTTGTCCAGGAATGTTTCCACCAGGCGCACTACATCGAAGTCACTCACATATTTCATAAAGTCACTGTCACCCAGCTGATGGGGAGAGGTTTATTTTTTTAATCTTTAAAAAATTCTTTTATATTGAGAATAATGGAATAAGCACTCATATGCTTTGTTACATCCATTCCCCGTGTGTATGCGGTTTTGTAAATCTTGTCATCTGTTTAAACAGGTTGTTTTCATCACATAATTATATCTTTAAAATCACCACCATCATCATCGTCGTCATCATGGATCGGTGGTCTAGAGGTAACGCGCCTGTCTAGAAAGCGAAAAGTCCGGGTCGGAAGTGTGCGGTGGTTCGTATCCCGTTTGGACCGGAAACTTTTTCCCCATCCATTAGATCATGAGTGGTGGTCTGGGCGCTAGTCTTTCGGATGAGACGATAAACCGAGGTCCCGTGTGTTACACAAAATTATTCAGCGCACGTAAAAGAACCCACGGCAACAAGGGAGTTGTCCCTGGCAAAATTCTTAGAAAAAAGCCACTCTGATACGGAAACAAATACTGTTGCAGACAGGAAAAAAAAATTAAAAAATGGGTGGCGCTGCTCTTGTGGCGACGCGCTCTCCCTGGGGAGAGCAGCCCGAATTTCACGCAGAGAAATCTTCCGTGACTTAAAGTGGTATAAATAAATAAATAAATATCATCATCATAATCATCATCATCATCGTTGTCGTCGTCGTCGTCATCATCATCATCATCATCATCATCATTATCATCATTATCACCAGCATTACTTCATTAGTATGATTACTTTTGGTAACACACGAGCACTCTGAAGCCATTCATTCCTCCTTCTCCTATTTCTTCTTTGTGTAGCATTTTTTTTCCTTTGGTTTTGTCCTTTTGGCCTAAACATAATTTGTTCAATACACACACAACATAATAAGCAGACAACAACAACAATACAGCAGCAGGGGAAAGGCATCAAGCTACAGCTGATCTTCATCCCCCTCCACCCCTCCATCCCATGAGGAGTTAACGTAGGATGCTTTTGCAGACAAGTGACATACATAATCATAAACAAAATCGCTTTCAATGTATATACCATTGCACGAAAAAGTTGGAGGAAAGTAAACAAGGCTACGAAGCTGAAGTAAACAAAATTATGACGAAAATAGGCACAACCACACGTGGAAGCTATGAGACCAAGGGAGGAAACTTTGCATCAAATTTCTCTCCTTTACATTTCAACACACGGGAAAGGTTAAGTGTTTTATTGCAAAACCGTTTACATTATTTGTTATTCATGTTGTAAAATTTTCTAATATCACGTAATGTGAAAGGACGTTAAATTATATTTGTAAAATTGAATTTATCAATAAATGCAAGTACTGTTTTGATAATGGTAATGTTATTACTGTTTTGATAATGGTAATGTTATTACTATTAAATTTTAATCGTCTGTATCCAAATAATAAGGTATCTACACTCTTTTCCTCTGGTTTCAGACTATCCTCTGTTTGATGGCAAACATGTTAATGACGTGGACATTGAAGAAAAAATGTCATATCATCATCATCACCATCATCATCATTATCATTCATTTTTTGTTCTTTACATGTTAGTCGTTATTCTCTTCTTTGAATCTGCCTATAGTGTATCGATGCCAAACTCGTGTGTAATGGGGCCAGTGATTGTAGAACGTCAGCGGACGAAATTGGCTGTCACTACACTGATCTGGACACTGTCACCTACAGTGTGGTCAAACCTCCAGCGGTGGTCAGTTTGGATGGAGAAGGACACTTCAGGGTTGTTGCCCTCGCTGAAGGTACAGCTCAGTGTCCACCTACACACTACCAGTGTCCAGGTGATGGGTTCTGCTTGCCCATCTACACCAGGTGCAATGGCATGCACGATTGTCCAGGTCAGGAGGATGAAATGGGTTGTGATGCATTCACTTGTGAAGGACTGTACCGATGCCGGGGACTGGACAGAAAAATCTGCATGCATGTGCAACATTTGTGTGATGGTGCAGCTCAATGTCCACAACAGGATGACGAACTGACGTGCCAAATGGACGAGGCCTGCTGTGACCAGTGTGTATGTTTTGGGAATGCACTGGCTCGCTCGGAGACTGTTCTGCATCTTCGGTATGTAGATGCCAGAGGCAGGGGACTGACCTTGGACTCTGTCATCAACAACACCATGCTGATCCATTTGAACGTTGCAGCATGTGGCTGGAGAAATGTCACTGAAAAAATCACATTACCTAACCTTCGTGTCTTGGACCTGCTAGATAATTTACTCTACAATCTCAACTTCAACCACTTCACACCACTGAAGAATCTGAAGGAACTGGCTCTTGCTGGCAATCCTCTGTCCTCTAGTCTTTCTGGCTTCAGTGGAAGTTTCCAGCTGACATCAGTGGAAAGACTGAATATGTCTAGAGTCCTGGACCAGCATTCCAACCTGCAACTGTTCTCAGACTTCATGCCTGAGGTACTGATTCTAGATTTGTCCTTTAGTGGACTGCAATCCTTGAAGACAAAACCTTTGTTCAGAAAGTTACAGATCTTAAACTTGCAGGGCTGCCCTGTGTCTGTCTTCAGCTCTGACTTCATGAAAGAAATGCATGACTTGAAGCAGGTCACTGGGGACAACTACAAGCTGTGCTGTTCAGCTGTGCTGCCTGAAAGCTTCACTGGAAAATGTGCTGCCCCAGTGGATGAAATCTTCTCCTGTGAAAATTTGCTCAGGTCTGCCTTTTATGAAATCAGCGTTTTTCTCTTTGCTATTTTTGCATTAGTTGGAAACCTGACCAACTTTCTTTATCATTTGAAATTGTTTTATTCAGGAAAAAATAGGGTTGGTTTTGCAGTATTCGTCATTCACTTGGCTGTGTCTGACTTTTTAATGGGACTTTACCTTTTTATGATTGGAACAGCAAACCGTGTCTATGCCGGCGTTTACCTGTGGCATGACATAGCATGGAGGCACAGTGCCACCTGCAGCATTGCAGGATTCCTGTCTCTTCTGTCTTGTGAAACATCGTCGTTCTTTATCAGCCTCATCACCTTGGACCGATTTCTTGTCATTCGTTTCCCTTTCAGTCGTCTTCGCTTTGGAGTCACATCCGCTCTCATTGCCTGTGTCATGACTTGGGGACTGGGGATGATCCTGGCCTCCATACCTTTACTGCCTGTGACAGCCAACTGGGCGTTTTACCGCCAGAAAGGAATCTGTATTCCTCTGCCGGTCACAAGAACTGACTTCCCTGGTCGCCATTATTCCTTCAGTGTCATGATTGTGGTCAACCTGGTCATGTTTTTGTTGATTGCAATAGGTCAGAGCCTCATCTACTGGTCAGTGACAACTACCGCAATGTCAGATGATGGACTGAAGAGTAAGGACAGTGTCAATGTGAAGTGCACAAGCAGATCCAAAGAAGCCGTGATAGCTCGTCGTCTTCTGGTCATCGCCATGTCGGACTTTCTGTGCTGGTTCCCCATTGGTGTCTGTGGACTTCTGGCCAAGCTGGACATCCCTGTGTCAGGGGAGGTCAATGCAGCAATGGCCACTGTTGTTCTGCCCTTCAATGCAGCTCTCAACCCCTTTCTGTACACATACACTGCCCTGCTACAAAAACAGAAGAAAGAGAGAGAAAATCATCTGAAAACACTGATCATTACCCAGGTAAAGAATGAAGTAAACCGCCTTCACTCATAGAGAAATTAATAATAACACACTACCTAACAATCAAAGAAACTTGTTCCTCATCTCACCTCACCTCAACTCACCTCACCTCACCACACCTCACCTCACCTCACCTCACCTCACCTCACCACACCTCACGTCACCTCACCTCACCTATCCCGTAGTCCCTTGGACCAAATGAAGATGTTGCAGCCATCTATGAATAAAGAAACAATGACATGATCACAAGACACAGGTCACAAGACACAATCACAAGACACAATCATCAGACACAATCACAAGGCACAATCACAAGACACAATCACAAGACACAATCACAAGATACAATCTGCATCTCTTTTTTACCTCTAGTTGTGTTTGGTGCAAATATTAACTTTCGATTGAACATGGGTTTTTTCCTCTTCAAGTGAGTGTGACTGCCATGCCTCTCTCTGCATCTTGCTGTGTGTGGCACATGACAAGTAGTTGATGATGATGATGTTGGTGTTTTCTAACCTCCTGTCCTCAGATTCCAAACACTAGCAGGATCGCTCTGGCTGAGTGGTCAGGACCGTTCCCCTTCCATCCCCTGGCTCCATGAAGTCGTGACAGCATCTGCTGAATTCAGGGGGGGAGGGGGGGCATCTGTCAGGTCACCTTGAAGTGTCCACCTGCCTGCTGTGCCACAGCTGCCTTCATGGACATGCACATGCAGAAGATCAACATTAACATGCACGTTAAAGATCCTGTATTCCGACTTCGGGGATGTATGCAGGGTATGTTCATATTTCCGTAACCCACTGAACACTGACATGAAATACGAGATCTTTAACGTGCATATTTTATCTTCGTCACGTGTACTCATATAATTAATTATACAGGAAAGGGAATGAAGAGCTGGCAGGTCTGCACTTGAAGTTGATCCCGGAAGATCGAAAAAATCCCCACCCTTAATTCACCAGATACTGCCGGCGAGATTCGAACCCACGACTTCATGGACCCAGGCATGGGATTGAAGTCAAACGGTCTTCACCACTCGGCTCCAGGGTCCGTCATCCCTCTGGCTGATGCTGGATTTGAACCTGTGACCGGTCAGTCCATAACCCAAGGCGCTGTTCACTGCCTGATGCTGGCTGGCAAATTATCATTTCTTTTTACACATTGACATCACGACAGTGTGAAACCGTTTACGACTTAATGGACCTTCAACAGGTTTTTAAATTTATTTTATACCACTTTAAGCCACGGCAGATTTCTCTGCGTGAAATTCGGGCTGCTCTCCACGGGGAGAGCGCCTCGCCACAAGAGCAGCGCCACCCATTATTTAAATTTTTTTTCGGTCTGTCCCTCTGTATCTTTTTTCTCTGTGTATTTCTCTGTTTATCTGTCTGTCTGTCTGTCCGTCCCTTCTCTACATCTTCTGTCTGTCTGTCTGTCTGTCTGTCTGACAGACACCCCTCCCTCACCTCTCCCAGAAGTCGTTGGGGCATGGTACTGACAGAACTGTTCAGGCTGCATCTCTTGGACAGCTGGAACTCAGTGGAGTCCACTCCTTTCCAGTACAAGGTGCATGCTGGGCATAGTTGTATTTCTGTAACCTTCCAACACTGGCATGAAGTGTGGGGTTGGTTTTTTAAGTGCATGTTCAACCTCGACATGCTCTGTGAGAAGTACTTGCAACACCAGCACGATCTTTACCACGTCTTTGTGGACTTTAAGAAGGCGTTCAACAGAGTCTGGCATACAGCTCTGGGCAACCAAGAGATAGGCTTAATGGGCATTCAGACTCACTGTGTTTTTGTACAAATCGCCGCAACTTTGGCCCTCCATGGCTATTGTCACTCGGGACCAAAGTTGTCTAGATTTGTACAAAACAACGTTCATTTACCCTCAATGCCCATTTAGCCTATCTCTCTACTTATTAATAATTGTTGGGCTTATGGGCAGGGTTTTGTGTGCTTGCTTGGGGAAAGGACGTGCAATGTATGGGATGGGACTATTTATTTTTAGAACAAACTAGGACAAGTAGTCCTGCCAAGACTACTTGTCCTAGTTTTAGATCAGACTAGGACAGATAGACACTCTTCATTACTGTGCTATGGCTGAGCACTCTATCGTAATAGATAGCAAGCTTTGATTGATATTGCTGTGCAATCAGACGTGCAAGCTCTGGGTGATTGACAACATCATACTCTAAAGATATACCAGATATTTTGTACCTTGCTTCACTGTCAGTGGATATAATAACACGGCCACTGTCATTAAAAGTTAGCTCATATGACAGTCTTGTCTTTGAGTGCACCCTGGTAGTAAGGCATGTGAGAGCTGAGCAAATCAAAGTCAAGTGGAATACAAAACCTGTTACCATAGGCTCTTGCTATGGCAACATCTTTTTTCTTGTTTCCAATATCAGCAGAATTTACTCTTATGTCCACCATCATCCTGTATGCCTTGATAAAAGTCATCTCTTTTTTCAGATGTCATCCACAAATCAGTATAGATTAAGAATATGTCTGTGTTGTATAGTGACGGCACTTCTCTGCCTTCCAGCTTAATAGCCCTTCCTATGTTTGCAACCACAGTCCTGTTTGGATCATCCCCAGACTCTAGATCAATCTGAAAAGCAAGCCTAGTTGTGCCTGGAACAATGACATCATATTTTCCTAAATTAGGAAACCTAACAGTCACAACCTGATTCTCATCAATAGTTGATGGGTGTTTGTAATAATGATTGTCTGTCTATTCCCCTAATCTTTTAAACGTCTGTAGGGATCAAGGATTGCACCAAATGTAGTTGTTGTGCTTTTTTCTAGTAGTAAAAAAAAAAGGTAAAGAAGTCCCATAACGTATAAGGTCATTAGGGAGCGAGGCGTTAGAGATCTGACTTCTCTAGGGCCAGCATATTGAGGGCGACGCCCATCTCCTCTCCCTGCTGCTTTACCTTCCCTGACCCTGAAGAGGGCAGGTGCGCGCAAACGGTCACCCATCCCCCAACTGGTAACCACACACTCCACGCTGCTTAACTTGGCTGGGGGCAAGCGAGTGCTCCGACCACTGAGCTATCCCGTCCCCATTACCTTTTCTATTAGTAGCAAAATCTAAAAAAAACAATAATAGAATAATGGAGGACTATGATATTGATATGGATAATGTGTTTATGCCTACCAATGAATGAGTGAAGCAGCAGCAACAGCACCGTCCTTGCATTCACTCTGAAGAGAATTATTAGAAAGCAGGGTTAAAGATTGTCACAAAAGTTTGGGATAACCATCACCCAAAGTACTAGACCATACTGACTATGATATGGACAACAGAGACAATCTGTATGCTGTAACTGACACAGGACAAAAGGTTTTATTAACAAAGAAAAATACCCCCATCAGTTTTTAGCAAAAAGTACACTCAAGCAGAGATTAAATGTCAACATGCAGAGAAAACTTGGTATTAGTGATGCACTGGCTACTACTACTAACAGACTACCAACACAAGCTGTTGCACAACTACACAATGCTGAACAAACCATACAAACAAACATAGAAAGTTTACCACTTCAAAACCTAGCACAGTCAGCAAACACAACAACTGAAACTATTCTAGAGTTGGAAACTTGCTTCACACATGCAGACAAAGACACAGCACTGAAAACAATAAATGAACCACCCCTATCCATGCCAGAAATAATGGGGCTCAATCAAGGACTACAGAGTATTAAACTAGTAAATAATCTAGAAAAGCTAGGTGAGGTAGACTCACACATAGAAGTAGAAAAAAAGAAGCTAACAGAAGCAGACCATGCAAAACTTGGACAGGAAATAAAAGAAAGAATCACACAGCCTCTAAAAAATCTGCAAGATGAATGCCAAGCAAGATTAGAGGTCCTAAACAATAACAGACAACAACTAGAATCTCGGGTTAGCAGATTAAAAGAAACAATCCACCGCATTCTTTATGAAAACACAACACTAGCAGAAAGAATTCATACACTGTTGGGTAGCAAGGTATAACACTTGTCAGTGTTATCACAGCATTGGGTTTTGCCATTAGCACACTTGTGTATGCACTGACAGGTGGCACACCACCACCACCACCACTATCACCTTCCACACCCACAGGCACAGGCACCACTTAGCAGACCTACTAAAAAAACTAGCTATCAAAGTAGCAGAGGCATTGCCTGGTTTTGTTGTTAGCTGGCTATTATCAACAGCAAGTAAGTTTGTGGGATTTATGGCAGAGCATTTGTGGGCTTTAGCAATGTTAGTTGTTGGTGTTTTACTTTCTAAGGTAAAGATAAACAAGTCCGCCTAAAACAAGAATAGTTGTAAGAGCAGTCATTTCATCTGAGTGACTCTCTTGCAAGGGGAATAACTTTTTTATTTGCTCTAAGGTGGTAGGAGTTCTTGCCCTTGCTGTTGTTGTATCTGTTGGTGTTGGTGCTGGTACTACACTTTCCGCTGCTGGTGCTACTGATACTACTGCTGCTGGTGTGTTGTTTACACTTTCATTTTTTCCAAGCTGCACATCATCTCCAGCTATAAGGATATTGTTGTAGTAGTTTGTGATTGTTCCTATTTGTAACTGCGTGTTGGAAGGCAGCATGTATAAACCATGCCCTATAGCAAAGTCCTTCTTAGACCGTGCATAGAGAAGAATATCTTGATAATGCTTGATGCTTGATGGTAGGTTGACAGCTGAGTCATTACTGTCTTTAAGATTTGCTAGATACTGCTTCTGAGCATCAAACCCAGTGCCGCCACTTGTGATGATGCTTGACCTTGTCTGTGCCTGTGCTCCAAGCAAGCACCACACATAGGCGCCAACAGAGTCATTAATCCTCTCTAATCCTAGTCTTGTCTTGTCGGGATTCTCTCCCTTGCTTGGCCACCAACAAGATGCTCTCTCCTGCAGTGTGGTGAATTTTTCTCTGTTTTCACGTGTGCTGACTTTCAAAATGCCAGTGACAGGGCTACCAGCAATGTTAGAGTGTCTGCTAAACTCTGCTTTACAAGAAATGGTGATTTCTTCATTCAAAGTAGATAGCAGAGGAGAACAAACTGTAGTCGTGCTCAGACTGAGTAGTAAAACTACCAGCTATACCCCTGTCACTCCACTTCAAAATACAACGTTTAGGAGGAAGTGTCCTCTCAGGTTAACAGAGACAGAAAAAGAGCAGTAACAGAAGTAACCGACAGGAAAAGGCAAGCAATGTGATGCAGTCTCCCTCACATTTGTTTCTACCAACACCCCCCAGTTTATTTTATGCTGCTGACTCAACTGAAGGTGACACTGTTATGAACACTCGAGCTTGTGATGATCAATGTGCTTCAAATCATTATCAGTGCAGTCAGCAAATTGACATGAGGCAACAATTTGAGAGAGAGACAGTGGTAAAGGTGAATGTGGCAATGGATTATGTCTGTGACAGTGTGAATGAAATGAACGACAACAATTCTGAAGAGGATGCAGAGTGTGCAGGAAATGCTGAGACTGAGGCAGAATGTGGGGAGTGTGTTGAAGACGTATCAGTATTTCCAGTGAGAGAGAGCCTGAAGTTACTTGTAGAGACGTTATTGAATATATTCAGTCAATGATAGATAACATGAAACAGTACAGTTCTGATAAAACCACAGCTGTGCAAAGAGAAAATCTTGACAGGGGCATGTCGTAGTTCATGGTTCATTTGGGCTCCACATAATACATAATTATGTGTGACTGTGTGAGTATGAATATATGATAAGGTAAACAGTGATAAGTTGAAACATTTATAAAACCATGATATGGATTCCATGGCATGAGGTTCATTGGGGCTGTCTGTTATTGTTTATGTTGTTGTTTTTCTAAAATCTGTGTCTTGTGCCCTGTCCCTCTCCTGCTGTCCCCATTTGGGCGTAAATGCTTATTACAATAAACATTTGTCATTGTCATTGTCTTGTCAACCCTTCACTCTTAAGAATGAAAGGTGTCCATGCATTTTTGTGCTCTTGCTTTATTGATCCTAAGCATACAGTCGTAACCGAAGAGAAAGATGTATATGGAGGCCACCAGTTGTAGTTATAACTCCTGCGCACACCCCAATAATACAGAGTTCCCATGCCATGCTATTTGTCCTGTGTTTGTCTGAATGCGGTCTTAGAAATTAATATTGAACTCATTGCACAGCCTTTCATAAGCCTTTGTGTTAATACTATTAGTAAACAGATTGAAATTACTATCAGTGGGCAATGGAACCTGCAGCTCAGATAGCACACGCCTACCCATGAAACCTGTACACAGAATTTACTAACTGGTTTGGATGGTTCATGTGGTCAGCATATGACACACCGCAGCCTGTGGATAACAAAGCTTAAGTGGTTTTGATAGAACTGTATAGGATTAGACAACCATGCTTTGGCAGTGGCATCATCCTTGATGGGTGGGTTTAAGTATGATTTCAGTGGGTTGGGAACATTGACTTGAAACAATGCCGTCTCTGTCACAGCAACATCCAGTGCATCAAAGGTAATAGTCTTTGGGTTATAGTGAGAGCCACTCTCGCATTTTGCATCCTTATTATATTTATATATTATTAGTTTTCTATGGTAGATAAAATGTTTATAACACTAACATCCAGTCAGGTGTACCTGTTAAACTAGTGATTCCTTTTGACAACCACTATCAACATAAAACTGTCGCCCTGCGTGATATTTTCTAGAGTATCATGGACAAACATCAACAGCAGCAGCAACAACTGGGTTATTATTAGAGATCCTAGTACTGGATTGTTCAATCGATTTACTGTGCAAGAAGGTTATTATGACTTTTGTACACTTGAAAAGGAGCTCTTTCACCCAGCTGGTATCACAGCAAATTTCAACAGTGCTAGTCTAAGAGTCGCTTTACAGTCATCTTCACCCATTAGGATGTCAGGACCACTTGCAAAAATGCTTGGGTTTGACAAGATGATGATTAAGATAGCATTAGAAAGCCTGTTTAGGATGATGATGGAAAAATGACTATTGTTGGTGAAAAGCACATTGACATGACAGTAAACTCTTTGCTTTTTGTGCACCTGTCTCAGTTAACCTGTTAACTGCCCAGTGCAAGTGTACCCTATATGCCGGGAATAAAATTCTTATGTACCACTGCTATGTTCATATCCCTCTTACTCAGAAACTACTACATGAATAATCCTGATAGTCTACCCAATGACAGTATATATATCATAGACTGCCTCAAGGCAAGGTCTATTAGTTAGCATGATATTTCACTGCGAAAATATATTTAAAATATAAAAAAATTGACAAAAAATACGCTTTCTTCATCACCACTGTCATTCTGAGTACTCCCCATCTCGACAACATCAAATATAAGTCTAGGCCAAATCTCATTCGTTGTTTTTTAAATGCACTATTTCCTGAATCATACACGATCGTTTTCATCACTGTTAGGCATATCTAGTTTTATTTACCACTTTTACAGCTGTGTAAAGTTATTGATGCCTTCAACAAGAAGTGTCAGCCATTTTGAACAAGAACTTCCCAAGCAGTCATGCATAAAAATACAAAATGCGGGCTATAAAACGATTGTTTTTGCCACGGTTTTTATTCAGTTGGATGTTGCCAAGCAACAGGAGAGTGATCTCCACTAATTTTGGAGTTCTTTCCCTTTAACCATAGTCAAGGCAGCTGGCTTGTTTATTTCCGTTTGACACCCCAGAAATTTTCAGGGTTGTAGGCATATAAGGGTGCACGTTTAGCCCTGGAAAATTTCTGGGGTGGGGCAGTCTAGTGGTTAAACACAACACAAAACCAGGTGGTGACGAAGGCTTTTTCATCATCAGTCCCTTCTGATCTGCTGCGAATCCTTCCACCCAGCAGAGCAATGTTCTGTGAAATGCAGCATGATAGCTTTACTACACTTCAATTCAAAGAGCTAGAAGAAGGCTTTCATGAAACACTCTGTATAATGATCAAAGATGCAGCACAAAGAACAGTTGACTGTAAAAACTTACATATTACACTAGAAATAAAATAAATAACCATATACATACATACTATTAACCATGTCACGAGGTCCCGTAATAAGAGCACCTGTAACCTGCCCAACTATTGAGCTTAAAGACCTTAGTGATGTACAAGAATTTTAAAAGGATGGTGAGATTGGTGAAGTTTATGCTTTTGAGTACACAGACGAAGGATACTACAAGCGCACAGTGATAGAAGATGCTAAGAAACCTTGGTTTCCTAAACTTGAACAGTTGCCCAATGTTGAAGCTGAAGCAACAGCAGATGATATTTCTTACAATGTTGCACATAAAGGTAATAAATGGCTCTTCAAACCAAACATCAACTGGCAAATCAAGTTTATCAGTTCATACACTCTATACAACCAACACAACTTTCCGTAAAGCAATAAATGCTAGACCAGTAAACATAGCTCTTGCATATGAATCATCCAGCAGAAATGAATTAGAGATCATAGCCTTTAAGAAGACACATTACCTGCTTCATAGAAAAGACTCGGTGACTAAACCATCAACCACAAAGCTACGCTTCTTCCACACTTTCCTCTGGATGATCAGTACACATTGATGTTTGGCCTTGCTGCAAGGGAAGAAAGAGCTACTTTCTTGTTCATGGATGGAATTAATATTAACTGGAAAGACCTGGACGTTGAAGCCCTCAGATTTGCTATTGCTATTCGGAACACCGGTGGCAACAACATCGAAATGAGCACTTCCAGTGATAAAATCAACTTGCTCCTAAACCCACCACAGCTGACAGCTTTAACGTCCCTCAATCTACACCACACTGACCTCATTGCCGTCTATTACACTGATGCTGTACTACCTGACAATCAACTACAAGACTTAATGGCAGAATACCAATAAAAAAGATTGCATATGTGTTTTTTTAAACAGTATAAGAACAAGATGACGACTGTTATATTTCCTAAAGTTCCCAGTGCGCTGGATGCTGAAATCAATGATAATGTCAGTGCCAATGCCAGAGCTAACCCTAATGCCTTTTGTTTGACAAACATTACACAGATGCAACATGACATTGAGCAAGAACTAGCAAGGTATGCAAAATGCAGGCGCAGGTACAGATCAGCATTTAGTGTGCTGAGCTCTGTTACTACAGGTACAGCAACCATGTCAAAAGTGACAGCAGGAACAGACGTTGCTCTCTTGGCTACTGGAATTGGAGCTCCTGCATCAATTGCATTGGGCTCTATTTCAGTAGCAGCAGGAGCTTGTTCATTTGTCACATCAGTCTTTTCAAAGAAGGTTGTACGCAAACTGGAAAAACATGATGTTATTGTTGCCTTGACACTAGCCAGCTAAGCTCATTCAGACTCATTATATAGCAAAGCTCTAACAGATGTCACAATATCAAAAGAGGAGTTCAAATGTCTTCAGGGCTGACTATGATGACTACAAGCACCAGAAATTCGACCTCCAGAACAAGGCACGCAAAGCAATGCCTGTGGACATTGACTCAATGAAAAAGGAATTTATAGAAAAGGGGTATCTGCTCGGCAAGGACAGCACTTTAAACAATCAGCTGAGTACTCTATTAAGGAGCTAAGAATTACCTGTTGTAGATTCACTGCTTCATACCATAGCAAAACCAAAAAACAACAACAAAAAGCAATTAATTATTTTTTCCCCTTACTATATGAGTTAGATATTTTACTTGAGGCTCAGTATGAACAAAGTGTTTCAGACAATAGAGCTAAATGTTACACAACCACAGGACGTGGTACAAAGCATCCAAGATGCAATTGCATAAATACCAAACAACTTAAACATAGATCCGCCTGAAAGGTGCAGTTGGTTGCTGCAATCTTGTATAACACAGCAAACAAAGAAGAACAATTAACCGTTCATGTTTTAACAACACAAGCACTGAACTCGTTTGAAGAGCTCAACACAGCATGGGCAGATGAGATGATGCGGAACTTTGAACATGCCGCAGAAACAGCAAGGATGAGGGGATCAGGATGGACAGTTGGTGAAGTTCATCGCATTTCATCCCATCGTTGGTAGAAGCTGCATTCCCTTGCCCACTGATGTTGTAGCAAAACGTGCTGTGCTGAACATTCAAAACAAAGATGATAAGTGTTTTATGTGGTGTGTGCTGGCTAGACTGTACCATGTGACAAATAATGCAGAGAGAGTTTCAAACTATCATGAACATCGTGACAAGCTTGACTTTACCGGCATTGATTTTCCTGTGGCTGTTAGTAGCATTGACAGGTTTGAGGAATGAATTCCAACCATCAGTGTGAACGTTTATACCTAGAAAGATGCAGCCCTATGCCCACTACACATCTCAAGAAAATCTCCCACTGTAGGTGATCCTGATAAGAACCATGTAGACCTCTTACTAGTAAATAATCATTATACACTGATTAGAACAATGAGTAGACTTATTGCACAGACTACACAAGGACACCACAAACAAGAGTTTTGCAGGCGATGCTTGGTTTGTTTACTGTCTTTGCTGGCAGCTTACAAACACAGAAAACACTGCAAGAGTGAGACTGAAGCTATTACAGAGCTTGTAACACCTGGGGCAGCAAGGTGTACTTCAAGAATAAAAAGAAGCTACAAAAGAGTCCTATGTAGTGTATGCTGATTTTGAGTCTATCATTGTGCCATACCAAGGGCCAGTGCAGGGAACATATTCCTAAAACAGTCTTACTCAGTAATCATCAAGTCTGTTCATTTTCTTATGTTGTTGTTTGATCAGATGGTGCACACTCAGAGCCATTCTTGTATGGAGGACCAGACGCTGCAAAGCTTTTTCTTGAACAGATGAAAGCAAATCATAACCACTACACTCAACAGCTAAACCTAAAAGAGATCATTATGTCTGATCAAGGCCAGGAACAGTATGCTTCTGCCACATATTGCTGGATCTGTGGTAATTTGTTAACACCGCAGGTAGTAGTCAATCCTACAGTAAGAGATCATGACCACATCAGTGGTAATTTTGCAGTGGAGCACATAGTAAGTGTAATCTTCAACTAAAAGTAGATCCCAAAACACGGAAGCTGCCAGTCTTTTTCCACAATCTAAGAGGTTATGACTCACACCTGATCATGCAGGCAGTGACTGATGAGTATAAGGCTTACTGCATTGCACAGTCATCAGAGAGGTACCTGACTTTTACACTAAATAGCCTGTCCTTCTTTGATTCTGCACAACATCTGATGAGATCTCTAGAGTCCTTATCTTCATCACTGAGTACTTGCCCTATCACAGAAAAATACTTTGACACAAAGCTAGCACGGAAAGGTGTCTATCCTTATGAGTACATGGACTCATGGGAAAGCTTTGATGAAGAAGAGCTTCCACCAAAAGAAGCTTTCTTCAGCAGACTGACCGTTAAAGGAAGTAGTGACGATGACTATCAGCATGCCCAGTGGGCATGGCAAAAAATGCAGTGTCAGACAATGGGTGATTAACATGATCAGTATCTTTTCACTGATGCGTATTTGCTTGCTGATATCATTGAGAACTACAGAAAGACTGGCATGAAGCACTACAGTCTAGATCCATCACATTTCATCACAGTACCAGGAATGTCATGGGATGCATTCTTGAAGTTTACCAGGGTGCAGATTGATTTCTTGTCTGGCCTGCCCATGCTGCAAATCATTGAGGATGGTCTGCATGGCGGGATCAGTATGACATCACACAATGACTGTAAGGCCAACAACAAATATTTAGAAGTCTATGATCCTAGCAAACTATTGATACTGGAGTTCTTGTATGATTACTTTAAACCTAAACATCCTGTGGTAAGGGTCTTGTACACAGACACTGACTCTTTCATCCTAGACATACCCACAGAAGACATATACAAAGACCTTGCAGAAGACGTGGCGCTGGGATCAGAGTCATGGTAGGACACCTGTGATTATCCAAAAGACAGCCCCTTGCATTCAACAGTAAACAAAAAAGTTATTGGCAAGATGAAGGATGAGATGAACGGTACTATTATCAAAGAATATGTTGGGCTGAGGGCCAAAATGTACAGCGTTGCCAGCCAGACAGGTATCATAAAAAAAGGCGAAAGGTGTTGGCAAACAGGTGGTCAAAACAAGCATCTGTTATGATAACTACAAAGAGGCTCTGTTTGAAGGCAGGGTATTTCATCATGACAACCCAAAGCTCTGCTCAACCCTGCACCAAATCAACACAACTGTGGTTAGAAAAAAGACATTAATTGCACAGGATACAAAACGAGTATATTCTTCACCAGAGCACTCATACGCACTTGGTCACTGGAAAACAAAGTAATTAATTAAATAATTAATTATTTAATCATTTTTTCTATTAATATAGAAGTTAAAAATTCTGATTTAGGCTCACAATGGATTGGATACTCTTTTTCAAGTCCTATGGCAGTGGTACAATAACTCGTCTCTGCTTTTACAGCCTCGACATAATAGAAAACTTTGGCGATCAAGTAGAAATAAAACTTGATGAAGGAGCGGAAGAAGATGTGTTAAATAATATTCTAGGAATTGTCACTATGATGAGATCGTGTCCAACCCACTTCAGTGTTATCAAAAGTGTGCCAAGGCATCATATTACAAAACAGTTAGATGAGACCATGCTGTCACTGATCAAATAGTAGCCTACCTTACTAAAGCGGAACAGTATTAGGTGGCACTAGCTGCAGTTCCTCTCTAACAAACGCTCACTGTGGTGCAGGCAGTGACAAATAATAAATAGGAGGACCCATCTCCACAACTTTTTTTATGACTTAAAAGGATGCACACTGGTATTAATTTGGGGGTCATGTAGTATCCTCTATAGAGTGTGAGTGGAAGAAAATGTTGGTGATTTTCACAGGGTTTTTTAAGCATGAAAAAATGGACTGTGCACCTGCTTTTGGGATTGAGGACATAAAGCAAAAACCAGGT
>CM054168.1:24303590-24306744 GCA_028751875.1 Rapana venosa | reverse complement strand
TTTTCTCCAACCCTATTGAAAAGGAAAAAATAAAACAAGCTCTCCCCAAAAAGTTTTAGGAGTAACAATTGATGAAAATCTCAGCTTGTACATCACATATCCCATCTGTGCAAATACATGTCTCAAAGAGTATACCAACTGACTAAAATCAAACATTTTCTTGACTTTCATTCAAGAAAACTATTCTTTCAAGCTTATATACAATCCTCAATAGATTATGCTTCAACCCTGTGGGATTCTGCTAGTGCAAACACTATGAAACCATTATTAAGTCTGTATAAACGTGCTCTTAAACTGGTTCTTCTGAAGAAGACTACCTTACTAGAAGTGGATTATACCCAGTTAAATATTCTTCCCCTACACCAAAGAATAAGATTTAACAAAGGCATCATGATGTTTAAGATAATGACAGGAACTTTTCCCTCATCTTGAAAGACAAGTTTCCCAATGAATCATTCCAGAAATACCGAAAAGCCATGTGTCCCCAATCCCAAGAATAGATTTGTTCAAATTAGCTTACTTTACTCAGGCCTGTGCTGTGGAAACTCCCTTCCTGACTCATTTAGACAACTCCAATCATTACAATCTTCAAAAGTCATTTTTTCATCCACTTAATGCATCAAAAATAAAAATCCACAATTGATCTGTTGGAAACAAAGTAAATATATCCTCCCTTGCATTATACCAAATTATCCTCTCTCTCTCTCTCTCTCTCTCTCTCTCTCTCTCTCTCTCTCTCTCTCTCTCTCTCTCTCTCTGTAACTGAAACTTAGTGAGCTTGCTTTGAATTATAATGTGTGTGTGGTGTGTGCCCATTGCTTGTTTTGATTTTGTTTAACAATGAACTTGTCTGAGTTTTCCCCCTTAAAATGAAGTTTGGGTTGTATTTTGTTGTTAATGCAGAATGGTATGGATTGTTAATTTGCAATGCTCTGTTGGACAATTTCATTACTTCTGTGGACTTTTGTATCATTCTAATAATGTGTATACAGGATTGCGCATGCATGAATATGTGTGTGTGTATATGTGTGTGTATGTGTGTATGTGTGTGTCAGTGAGTAGTAATGAGCGCCCATTCACAGTGTGTGCAGATGAGAGCGGAAAGAAAGCAGTTCTGTGTGTTTATTGTTGAAATAGCTGATGTTAGACTGGTCATTTTTCTTGATGCTTTATGGCTTGCTGTCTTCGTACATCAAATAATGTTTATTTCCTGGTTTTGTCTGTACAAATGTACGGTTATGATATTTTGATAATTATGACATGTGGTCTAGTATCTTGTATGTGAGGAAATGTCTTGCGAATGGATATGTATCCAGGATGTGTGTGATGTGTGTGGTGTGTGTGTGTGTGTGTGTGTGTGTGTGTGTGGTGTGTGTGTGTGTATTATGTGTGTGTGAGTGTGTATGTGTGAGAGAGTGTGTGGTGTGTGTGTGGTGTGCATGCGTGGCTTACGGCGTAAGTGTGGTGTTATGTGTGTGTATTGTGTGTGTGTGTGTGTGTTTGTGTGTGTGTGTGTGTGTGTGTGTGTGTGTGTGTGTGTGTGTGCACGCGCGCGCGCGCACGCTTGCATTTAGTCTGGACTTTTGGGGGGTTGTTGTTTGTTTAGGGGAGGGGGTGTTGGGAAGGGGAGTGTTTTGTGGGTCTTTTTTTCTTGTTTAATTGGTTTTGTTTATTCATTTGATTTTTCGATTTCTTGATTTTTCACTAATTGAATGGGGTTTGAGTGAAATATTTCATTGTTATTTGAAATGATCTTGTTTGTTAATTAATTGATTTATAATTATGTGTAACAAGTATGTGTACCATTTGACAATGTGTAGATGTTTATCTTTATGACTTATTAAGTTTGGTTGTGTTATTTTTCTTGGCTCTGTTGTTGTTCTTGTTCTTGTTGTTGTTGTCTGTCTGTTTTTCTCTTTTTTATCATCTTTGTTGGTTTGGTTTTTCCTTCTCTTTTGTTTGTTTGTTTGTTTGTTTTGGTTAAGGTTTTTTGGGGGTGTGGGGGTGGGGGTGGGGTATTTTATGGTTTTCTTTTATTTGCTTGCTTTGGTGGGGGGGGGATGTTGGGGGGGGGGGGGGGGGAAGCTGTTTGAAAAGGTGTTATTTCCCCTTGTTTTTATTGTGAGACTGTTTAAGTATTGGGTTATTATTATTAAGATGTATCACCTAACGGGCGGGGATGGATGTAAAAAAGCACATGTGTGCTTATTCATTATCCTCGAAATAAAAGAATTTGTCATTGTCATTGATCTCTCTTCTCTCCTCTCTCTCTCTCTCTCTCTCTTCTCTCTCCTCTCTCTCTCCTCTCTCTCTCTCTCTTCTCATCTTAAAAACATTATACTGATGGACCCCATTTGGAAATATAAGGAAGCAGGGGCTGCATTCAGCTTGAAAGATTGAAGAGTCCGATCATATCGGCAAAAATCATTTCATTTTTACTGCTTTGTACTACCTGCTTGATTTGTCCTAATACTGTTTTGCAGATTGTTTTCTGTGTTGACTCTAAATCTGTATTACAGTCTCTCGGTAACTCTGAATCGGTTGCTAGGCAGGATCTTATAACTGAAATTAATAATTTGATACACTTCCTAATTCCAAGAGATTCTAATGTTGCTTTCTACTGGGTTCCATTCATGTGGTATTTTTTTTTTAACCAGAAGTTGATAACGCGCAAAAAAGAGCAACTCCTCAGCTGTTCTTTGGGGGGGGGGGGGGGGGGTGCTGGAAACAGTGAAAAAAAAACGGGAAGAGGGGGCTATCCCCGCAATTGTTCCCTTCTGGAGATTGAGAAAATTCTTTGTGCTAGTATGGCTTTCAGAATCTTGTCTAGAAAAATTGTTTCTGTTCACAGACGAAATTTCTGCCTTTTGAGCAAAATTATACAATGTAATGAGGGGAAAAACTTTTAAATATTTTATTTTTTTTCAATGCAAGGGCTTTAAAAAAAATTCCTACCGCTTTTTAAAAAAATCTCTGAATTTAAATTTATTTTGCCACATAGCACTGTCGCTGGTGCCTCTCCAAAAATTTCTTTTTTGTAAGGAAAGGCCGTGAGACGGATAGTTTTTTAAATTTCCTATTTATTTGCAAGGGACAGGTTCCACTTTTTTCATGTGTTCAATTTTCTCTGTGTTTTTTCTATTTGCGTTCTTTG
>CM054168.1:24258590-24298590 GCA_028751875.1 Rapana venosa | reverse complement strand
AGGGGTTACTGATAGGGTGGGGGGTGGACAAAGGTGATGGGGATACAGAGGGGGGGGGGACAGGATTTAGGGGTTACTGATTAGGGTGGGGTGTGGACAAGGTGATGGGGATAACAGAGGGGGGGGACAGGATTTAGGGGTTATGATTTGGGTGGGGGGTGACAAGGTGATGGGGATACAGAGGGGGGGGGGGACAGGATTTAGGGGTTATGATAGGGTGGGGGGTGGACAAGGTGATGGGGATACAGAGGGGGGGGGGGACAGGATTTAGGGGTTATGATAGGGTGGGGGTGGACAAGGTGATGGGGAAACAGAGGGTGGGGGGACAGGATTTAGGGTTACTGAGTAGGGTGGGGGTGGACAAGGTGATGGGGATACAGAGGGGGGGGGGGGACAGGAGTTTAGGGGTTACTGATAGGGTGGGGGTGGACAAGGTGATGGGGATACAGAGGAGGGGGGGGGACAGGATTTAGGGGTTACTGATAGGGTGGGGGTGGACAGGTGATGGGGATACAGAGGGGGGGGGGACAGGATTTAGGGGTTACTGGTAGGGTGGGGGGTGGACAAGGTGATGGGGATACAGAGGGGGGGGGGGGGGGGGACAGGATTTAGGGGTTACTGATAGGGTGGGGGTGGACAAGGTGATGGGGAACAGAGGAGGGGGGGGGGGGGGCTGAGGGGGGCAGGAGATCCTGAGGGAGTCGGTGTGCCTTGAGGATAATAATAATAATAATAATAATAATAATAAAAAAATAATAATAATAATAATAAATAATAATAATAATAATAATTAATAATAATAATAATAATAATAATAATAATAATATAATAATAATAATAATAATAATAATAATAAAAATTTAATAATAATAATAATAATAAATAATAAATAATAATAATAATATATGGAATTTATATAGGTAAACGCCTGCCTAGAAAGCAAGGAGTGCGGGTTTGCGTTAGTCCTTCGGATGAGATTTAAAAACCCGAGCCCCCGTGTGCGAACGCACGCAGAACACCTTGCGCACACGTTAAATCCTGTTCCGCTTTTTCGTAAGAGTAGGCCATTGTGTGCCGGTGGGAACAGAAGACGGAATTAGAAAAACTGCATACACACGGGGACTAGATGTAAAAAAGCACATAAGTGCTTATTCCATTATCCTCAATATAAAAGAATAAAACATGATCCCAGCTTGAACCCAGCTTTCCCCCTGTCCTCTGCACTTTGAGTGATGGTCTGCGCGCTAGTCTTTTGGATGAGACAATAAACCGAGGCCCCGTGTGCAACACACATTCAGTGCACGTAAAAGATCTTTCGGCAACAAGAGAGTTGTCCTGGCCAAAACCTATGTACAAAAAATTCACTACGATAAGGGAAAAAATACACACACAGACAGGGACAAGCAAAAACAACAACAAAAATGATAGGTGGCACAGGTCTAGGGGGACGCTCTATCCCCGGGGTGGAGCAACCCGCTTTCAGGCAGAGCCATTCTGCCGTGATTGAAGAAGGCAGAAGAAAGGGGAGGAGAGGGGAGAGCAGAGGAGAGGAGAAGAGAGGGAGGAGGAGAGGAGAGGAGAGGAGAGCAGAGGGGAGGAGAGGAGAGGAGAGGAGAAGAGAGGAGAGGAGAGCGGGAGAGGAGAGGAGAGCAGAGGAAACAGAGGAGAGGGAGAGAGAGCAGAGGAGAGCAGAGGAGAGGAGAAGAGAGGAGAGGAGAGCAGAGCAGGGAGAGCAGAGGGAGAGGAGAAGAGAGGAGAGGAGAGCAGAGGAGAGCAGAGGGAGAGCAGAGGAGAGCAGAGGAAGGGGGAGGGAGAGCAGAGGAGAGCAGAGGAGGGGGAGAAGAGAGGGAGGAGAGCAGAGCAGAGGAGAGCAGAGGAGAGGAGAAGAGAGTGAGAGGAGAGCAGAGGAGAGAAAAGGGTGAGGAGAGGAGAGGGTGAGGAGAGGAGAGAGGGAGACGGGGAAGAAAGGAAAGCAGAGGAGAGGAGAGGAGAAGAGGGGGAGGGGAGGAGAGGAGAAGGATGAGAGGAGAGCAGAGGGGAGGAGAGGGGAGCAGAGGGGGATGAGATGAGAGGAGAGGAGAGGAGAGGAGAGGAAGAGGGGAAAGGAGAGGAGAGGAGAGAGAAGAGAGGAAGAGGAGAGGAGAAGAGAGGAGAGGAGAGGAGAAGAGAGGAGAGCATAGGAGAGGGAGGAGAGCAGAGGAGGGAAGAGGATAATAAAGCTTTTGAATTTGAATTTGAATTTGAGGAGAGGGGGGGAGGGGGGAAGAAGAGGGAGAGGAGGGGAGCAGAGTGGAGGAGAGGAGAGGATGGGAGAGGAGAGGAGAGGAGAGGTGAGGAGGGGAGAGGAGGAGGGGAGGAGAGGAGAGGGGAGGAGAAGAGAGGAGAGGAGAGGGGAGGAGAGGTTAGTAGGAGGAAAGGAGTGGGATAGGAGAAGGGAGGAGAGCAGAGGAAGGGGAAACAGGAGAGGATGGGGAGGGGAGGAGAAGAGGGGGGGAGGAGAAGAGGAGGGGGAAAAGAGAGGAGAGGGAGGGGGAAAAAGAGGGAGAGGAGAGGGGAGGAGAAGAGAGGAGAGGAAAAGGGGAGGGAAGAGGAGAGGAGAGCAAGAAAGGAGGGGAGAGGAGAGCATAGGGGAGGAGAGGAGAGCAGAGGAGATGAGGGGAGAGGGAAGAGAGCAGAGGAGATGAGGGGAGAGGAGAGGAGAGCAAAGGAAAGTGGAGGAGAGGAGAGGAGAAGGGAGGAGAGCAGAGGAGAGGAGAGGAGAGCAGAGGAGGGAAGAGGGGAGGAGGAGGAGAGGAGGGAAGAGCAAAGAAGAGGAGTGGGTAGGAGAGCAGAGTGGAGGAGGGGGAGAGGAGAGGAGAGGAGGGAGGGGAGAGCAGAGTGGAGGAGATTAAGAGGGGAGGAGGGAAGAGGAGAGGAGAGGAAGGGAGAGGAGAGGAGAGGGGAGAAGAGGAGATGAGAGAGGAGAGTGGCGCTTCACAGCTGGGCGGCCGCAGGGTTACGAGCTCAAATGTTTTTCGTGTATTTTGATTCAAAGAAGGAATAATTTGACTGTGATTGTGTTGCATGTGAGAATATAAGTCTCAGCTACACCAGTGATGGATGTGTGCCGATTGTTTTTATTGTGGTGGTGGTGTTATAGTGCGTGGAATATTTTATGTGTACCTGCCTTTGATTTCGAAAAGGACAGCCATGTTAACACAGGTACAGGCACCCTACATATATCTTTTTCAAGAGAGAAACTTTTAGACATTAATCTGCTTTTAGCTCTGATTCTTGTTTATGTGACATTCCTCCTGAGTTACGCTGTGAATTTAAGAATGCCAGAACTCTGGAACCCACTCATCGTCGAAAAAGAGGCCGTAGAGGAGGAGTGAAAAGACGTTTGAGACGGTTCAAATTTCAACCTGCATTGCCCTCTATTGTTTTAGCAAATGTGCAATCAATTCGACCCAATGGACGCAATTTTAATTTCGATGATCTTCAAGGAAACATACAGTTTTTATCTGAATATAAGAATTCATGTTTACTTTGTTTTACTGAAACTTGGTTTAGTGATTTTATCAATGATGAGAGTTTGGCTTTGAATGGTTTTGGTGTGCCGTATCGAATGGACAGAGAGAAAGATGAGAGCGGAAAAAAACAAGGTGGTGGCGTGTGCCTGTACGTGAATGAAAGTTGGTGTGCAAGAGCAAATGTCAAGGTCAGAAAGCAAGTGTGTACTGCAGATGTTGAATTGTTGTCAGTGTCCCTCCGTCCTAAATATCTGCCAAGGGAGTTTGGCCAAGTGTTTGTGACAGTGTGCTATGTGCCTACCTCTGCCTGTGCTGCACGTGCCGCCTCCCAGATCTCTGACACAGTACACGAACTGCAATTGAATGCTCCTGACCCGCCCTGTTTTGTGCTTGGCGATTTTAACACTGTGATTTAAAACATGCTCTTCCTTCTTTTAAACAATATGTGACTTGTTTTACCCGTCAAAACAAAATTCTTGACAAATGTTTTGGGAACATTTTACATGCTTATAAGTCTGTTGCTTTGCCACCTCTTGGTACCTCAGATCACAACACAATTTTCCTCATACCTGCATATAAACCCAAAATAAAAACTGACCCTATTGTGAAAAAACAAGTGAAAGTGTGGATGCATGAGAGTGTGGAAGGTTGAAAGGTTGTTTTGAGTGTACTGACTGGAGTGTGTTTTTTTGACTCGAGTGACAATGTTGATGAAGCGACTGATGTTGTGCATGCATATATCTCTTTTTGTGTGAAAATCTTATTATTCCACAAAAAACTGCACAGATATTTCCCAACAATAAACCTTGGGTGACAAAAAACACTAAAAGCCTCTCTAAAAAAAAAGAAATTAGCGTTTCAGAGCGATGATAGAATGGCCTGCAGAACAATTCAAAAGAAACTTCAAAAGAAATTTCGGAGAATGTAAAAGATCTTATAAAGAGAAAGTTGAAGAACAATTTCAGAGGGGTCATTTGGCTAATGCGTGGAAGGGTTTAAAGATTACTTTCAGGGCAAGCAAATTCAAAATGTCAACACAGTCAATGCACTAGAGGAACAAAAAGCTTTTGCTGATGAACTGAATGATTTCTATTGCCGCTTTGAGCGTGAAGATCACAAACATGAGCTTTCATCTGTCTTGTCTAACCTGCAACAAAATGTCTGTGATAATGATTCGAAGATGATGAGATTTTTACTTGTTCATGCTACAGATGTCAATCAGTATTATAAAGCATTGCATGTGAGGAAGGCTGTGGGTGTGGATGGTATTTGTGGTCGGCTTTTAAAATCTTGTGCAGAGCAGCTGTGTTATGTTTTTAGTGATTTGTTTTCTCTGTCTTTGGAAAGCATGCCATGTTCCAAGTCTCTGGAAAAATCAATAATTTGTCCTGTCCAAAAATAATCACCCCAAATCTTTAAATGACTATAGACCACGTGGCTCTCACTCAATAGTAATGAAATGTTTTGAACGAATCTTTCTCAACGGCTTCTTTCTCTACTCTTCTTCTATCTAGATCCTCTTCAGTTTGCATACAAAGACAACAGAAGCACAAATGATGCTTACAATTACCTTGGCTGCTATAATGTTTTTCCCACCTAGAAAAACCCGACTCCTTTGTTCGTATACTTTTCATTGACTTCTCTTCTGCCTTTTAATACCATTCAGCCCCATCTATTAGCTCTCAAACTGCTCTCAATAGATGTCTGTCCTCGGCTAATTCTCTGGATAATGAGCTTTTGACACACGGACACAGTTTGTTCGATTTCAAAAAGCCATATCCACTCAAAGATCAACTTCCACTGGTTTCTCCCAAGGCACTGTTTGTCCCCCATCCTTTTCACCCTTTACACAAATGACTGCACTGGCTCTTGATCGGTATACCGTTAATAAAATATTCTGATGACTCTGCTCTGGAAGATCTGTCTAATTCCCATGTCATGTATTTTTAAACAAGTTGAGGAGTTCTCCTCCTGGTGCAAACAGAACTGTCTAATCCTTAATGTTAAAAAGACTAAGGAAATGTTGATTGATTTTCGCAGGGACCCCCAGCCCATAACAAATCTTTACATTGATGTGTTAAAGGTAGAGCGTGTACACCAATACAAATATCTAGGTACTATTATTGACGATAAACTAAACTTTGATGCTAATACAGATCTTGTAAATAGAAAATGCACTCACGCATCTTTTTCCTTCAAAAACTCCGGAGTTAAAGTGAATGTAAAGTTTTCAAAATTTCTACGATGCTTTATTGGTCTGTCCTTTCATTTTCCTTGGTTTGTTGGTATGGGGCTTGACGTGTTAAAAACAAAAAACATAGTAAACAAGATTGTAACCAAATGTGGCAAAATTGTGGGCTGTGAGCAAATGAAACTGAATGACTTGTATGAATGCATGTGAGAGACAGAGCTAGACAGATTGTGAGCGATGACACACATGTGCTTGCAAAATATTTTGAACTCCTCGCCTTCTCGAAAGCGCTACAGAGTACCCAAGTCTAGAACCCTGCGATTTTAAAAATACTTTTATTCCACCTCAATTCTGCTAATTAATAAATGTATGACAATAAATCTGATTTGAACTAAAGCCCACGACAGAGAGAGAGAGAGAGAGAGAGAGAGAGAGAGAGAGAGAGGAGAGAGAGAGAGGGAGAGAGAGAGACTTCAGACAGTTTAATCATTAAGGCCATAGCCCATATGAAAGGGGGCAAAAGTGTGGTGTGAACAGAACGACATGTAAAAGAAAAACATTGCATGTTTCAATGATATGATAACATAGGAAAATTCATGACAATAGTGTGTTTCTCGTAACTGGAAAGCTTTATATAAGTACAACGCTAAATTACGCACAATATGTTCGTTATTTGATGTCATTAATAAAGAAAAACCGAAATAGCAGGCTTCCTATAGAACTTTGGTGGGATAAACTTTACTCTCAGATTATAAAAGAAGGGGCAAATCAAAACAAAGTGAACTTCATCTTCAGTTGACACTTTGCACAGTGGGCACAACAAATCAGCTTCATTCGTACATCGGTAGCGATAGACATGAACATTAATATCAGATATACCAAACCGGAATCTGGTTAAAATAAATCGTAAATGTCTGTCCATAGTAATTGACAGATATTTCTTCAAAATATGTGTCGAGCTATGAATTCTGTATATATCAAATGCTACTACTAGATTGAATATGAGATTCCCAACTTTGCCATCTGCAGTTACTAGCCGTTGGCGAAGAGTTTGCACAAATATTTTTTCATCACTTACGCCCTGAAATATCCATGCATACCCAGCCCCAGTTCACATATGCATATACGGACGTTAGTTTACCCAGTTAGTTTTACCCATGCATCTAAATTATATAACATATTTAGGCCTTACGTGGTAGTCTATCGTTACTCATTTTTAACAATTTAAACCAATAACGAATACATTGAACCACAAAATTAATATAGATGGGATACCTATTTGTTTCCCCCATAAATAAGTCATTTGGATTTTTCCCTTTTTTCCCCCCAAAATTTTTTTTTAAAAAACCAAAAAAATTAACGGCCACACTGTACAGCAGCATTTTGTTAAACCCCCTAACTCAGACCCATATTGTACAATGGGTGTATCTGAGCATCAAAATTTTAAGAAAAAGTGAAAAAAGAATTATTATTTATTGACGATGCTTTCTCAAAATAAGAAAAATGCTTTCTTCGCCTGTAAAAAGGTCTTTAAAGCAGCAACAAACTCAAACGGTAAAAAAAATAATCCCCAATACTTAAGCATTCACAACAGACATTGCAACTCCATATACCCCTTTTCTTCTGGCGCCAAAACCCCCTTTCGAAAAAAATAATATTAATTTTGTTCATTTTAAATTTTTAAACTTAGCATTTGCTGTTTTTTAAAATTTTAGTTGTTTGAAACCCAAAACCGTTTGATAGCAAACTATATCATCAGCCAACATAAAAAAAAAATTTTTCGAAATAAAATTGAAATCTTGCCCCGTGTCTCCCTTTTCAATCTTTGTTTGCCAATTCTTTTATAAATAATAAAAACAAAAGGATACAAACTCACCTGTTTTCCCCCTTCTTGGCAGTTTATATAATAGTAAGCTTGTTTCCAGAACTTGTTTGAAACAATAATATTCTTTCACTTAAAAATTTTTCCCTTTAAAATTCCATGTTAATCAAAAAAGGCCCACAAAAAATTTTTTAATGAGTCAAACGCTTCTAAATTTTTAAAAACCTCTAAAGTTTACGGTTAAAGAAAATTTTTTTGAAAAAGGAAAAAAAAAGTAACATATGGCTATTGTGGAAAGCCTCGCTTAAAACCGCCCGAGTTTGCCAGTTTATTTTTTTCTTTTACGTATTCTTGAAGTCTTCTGTTAAAGACAACATATATATTTTTCTACAAAAGTCGACAGAAAAGACCCCATAGTTATTTGTATCATTAGCATTACCCTTTTATACAATGAAGAATAATAGATCGCACACCGTTTTAGAAAAATGCCTTTATCACATAGAGTATTAAAAAAATTGGACAAGAAAGTCTTATAAATTTGTTTGCAAGGAGTTTGAAAAGTGCACCAATAACCCCATCTAGGACCTGGAGCTTTTGCGCTTCTCTAAGTTTTCTAAGAGCAACACAACTTTCTTCTTGAGATTCGGTGCGTATCCATGGACACAATATTCACTATCTAGAAAAATCATGATCACATGCTATCCAGTATCACAAATACATCTTTATCAAGTAGGCTTTTAAAGTGTTTAAAACCCATCATTCTTAACGCAATATTATTCATTGGGTGCTCTTTTTTCGTGCCACTTGTTCTATGCTGATGCCAAAATTCTTTTTTGATTTATTAATGTTAGATATAAGATCGCAACCAAATTGTCAGAAATGTTTTTTCTTTCTTATCAATGTATTTTTGTACTCTCTTCTAGCTTTTAACATATAAATCTCTATTAGTTGTTATTTTACATTTCTACGAAAATATCTTAAACAATTTACGTACATTCGTTCTCATTTGTTTACACTCTACATCAAGGCAACTCTGCTGTCCTTCTGTTGCCACAACTCTAACAGTTTTCTAACACTCTGCACTTTCTCTGATACAACAAGGAATACAATCAACGCATCATTAATATTTACACTCAATCATTTCCTATGGCATATTTTTTCTATCATTACATATCTGATTCATGTAATCTATGATAAAAGTCTTATATTATTTCCTCATTCCAAAACTAGCTTTTCTATGACTTTGAAACATCATTTGCTTGTTTCCTTACATAGATCATCTAAACTTGGAAAACAAAACACGAAATTCTAAGGAAAGTGGTCTGATACCAGCGATCAGCAACATGCAAATCACACAAATCATAACTAGCTTCATACAGATCAGCAGACAAAGGAAATAATCGTTTCACACTGCATCCATATCTCCCGCGTATGTGTAGCAACCTTCCTGGTCACCATTACACAATCCATTTAAAACAATCATATCTAGCGCAGGCACATATCAGAGAGAATTACCATAAGCATTAAGTGCTGATATCTTGAGAGCAACTCCATAACTAACAGTACTACTTTTGTACTGAGGTTCGATGTCCATTTGATACCTGTAATGGTGAAATATTTGCAATTTACTATCAAGTCACAAAAGGATTAATATAAACATTGTCAAGTTGAAAATAATAATCAGTCAAGCATCTCGTCAAGAACATTTATTCATTATCTTAATCAAAGAGTAAGTAAAACGGGGAACATCAAGGAAAGGTACATAAGCTCATACAATAAAATCTTTTGAGAGACTGAATAATGTTATATTTAATCAAAAATGCACACACATTTCATAGTCAGTTTTCACTTCAGAATAAATGCACACATCTCGTTTTTAAACTAGACACAGTACCGCCTGATTTTCTTCCCTGTTTGACATTTTAATTGAGGTTTGCCAAATGTTTTAAAATCCCTACAAAAAATCAGAGTCAACCACTTCTACAAAACGTCTCCAGAAGACACATTGTAATCAAAGGATGAGATCTAGTGTTACAAAACCATTATGTATAAATTACGATCGTAAACCATTTACATTCCAGGCAAGAAAAGAAAAACTTTTTTGCTTTTTGCATCAAACGATGACGTGGTTCTCCGACAGAGAGGGGATTCCCCTCTTTTGGAATGTTAATGGACAACGTCCTTCCGAACTATCTGGTGCAAGGATGAGGGCACATCATAACAAAAAACTTGAAACTAGTATGGTATGCAAGTAACCTCGCACGTGCTGCCGGTGTGGCTGAGACGGGTTGTGGGAAGAGAGCTGCATGTGTTTTGCTGCGGGATGCTAGTGCAGAGGGTAAGATTTTGTTCCCCTCTGAAAACACTACCGTTTTTTCTTCCAAACACAGGGCCGGCCGAACCCCTATCTGATTTCTCTCCAGAGGAGTCCTGAGAGTCCAGGCCAAACTTCTTGCCATCTATAAGGAAGATGGTCATGCACCTGCGGGCTGTTTTCCCTCACTCCTCGCCTGCTTCAGGTGATGGGTCAACCTCCGCCTTAATCACGAAACTCCTCACCGAGAAATCTTCGCTACAAAGATGTTCGTCCCCTTAAACTTCTGCCTTGCTTCAGATTTTTTTACTTTCAAACTGTAGGACAGCAGCGAGCGTATAATGGGTAGAATCGGACTTGGAACCAAGCCAGTGACTCAGATCATTTCAATGTATCGGCCAGCTCAAGTTTGTCTAGTAATTATACTCCGAGAGTGTTCTCACACTCTTCGTTGTCTCGCCATCACGTTGCCAAACACCTGAATAATCAGTTGTTTTACGAGACCGATTCTCAAGATCATCGTACTTAAGCTCATGATCACAGACTCTGTCACGTAAGTATGTTCTGTTGGTCTAAGGATTTATTTCGGTGATGCAGTTCTTTTATTTCTCCTTTATACTTGTCACAACTTCACGAAGGGCATTAGATCCGGTTGTTATCTGCCTGGTGTCTTCCTGCACACTGTCTATTTCTGGCTACATGTCATTCAGCTTTGTCAGACTTCAGTCAGTGATGGTTCCTTAGCAGAGCGAGAGGTGTAGGAGGCAGACAGCCTGGTCTGGCGGGCGTTTACCTGATGCGTTGGAGGCGCTGGAGTCTCCGGGGTTGGGGGCCCAGGTTGGCCTCAATGTCTCCACAGCACAGGAGCTGATCCACCCCCACCGTGATGCAGGAACCAAATTTCCCCCAAAACGGTACAGGAGGGTTTCCAGCCAAGGAAGACACCGGGTGTCGGAGAGCGAACTTTCAACATTGGTCAGCATTGCCTTTTTGAGTTGCATCTCGCCACATGAAATGCAGGTATACTGGAAGAAAGGTTAACCACATGTTAGTGCGAAAAGTCCCAAACTGACTGGAGGCATTGGTACCTAACGAGATGGTCCCATTATGGCACCAATCACACTGTCTGTCGTAGCCAATTAGGGAAAAACTTCCGACGATGTCACACACCGCTTGTAGCTTGATGCACGTGCTAGCAACCCGTGAGAGAGAGAGAGAGAGGAGAGACGAGGAGAGAGTGAGATAAAGGCTACCTTTTATTAGTTGTAAACTGTGGTTCAGTTCTAATAGGACTAGAGTATTAACTTACTGATATTTGTCTTATCATAATGTTATACAAATGATTTTTTTTTCTTTAAATACGTGCCGTGTTAAAATTTTAGACTGTTCACTATCTTAAAAATATAATAGTATTTAATTTAATTAAATATTTGTCTGATACAATATGTTATAACAATTTGACTTATATTATTAAAATGCGTGAGCATGGGTACGAAATGTTTACAATGTGCGCGCGTAGCGTGCGCGTGGCGCGAGTGACTGTGAAATGTGCGGACGTACGGGTTTACTTGTGCGACATGAGTAATAGTGATTTTTGTTGGGAGGGTTGTGGCTGGCTGAGATATTGCTGATTTGTGAATGCATTTTATCTCATGATGGGTGCGTGCTGATGTGGGCCAGAGTGTGTGTGTTTTTAAATACTCTGTTTAAATGTTTATTGTTTATGTTATGGCGAGGAACCCGCCGGAATTTCTTGTCTTTAGATAATAAAGCTTTTGAATTGAATTTGAAATTTGAGGAGAGGAGAGAAGAGAAGAAGCGGAGAGGAGGCGGAGAGGCAGAGTGGAGGAGAGGAGAAGGGAGGAGAGCAGAGGGAGGAGAGGATGAGGATGGGAGAGGGGAGAGCGGAGAGGAGAGGGAGGAGAGGAGAGGGGAGGAAAGCAGAGGAGAGGAGAGGGGAGGGAAAGCAGAGGAGAGTAGAGAGAGGGGAGGAGAGCAGAGCAGGTCGAGCAGAGGAGATGGGAGGGAGCCAGAGGAGAGGAAGAGGAGAGCCGAGGAGAGGAGAGGAGGAAAGAGCAGACGCTTGAGACAGGAGAGGTGGGGAGAGAGGAGGAGAGCAGACGAGAGGGAGGGCGAGGGGAGGAGACCAGAGGAGAGCAGAGGCGAATGACGAGCAGAGGAGGTGGAGAGAAAGGATGGAGAGGAGAGGAGAGCATAGCAGAAAAGAGGGCGGGGGAGGAAACGAAAGCAGAGGATGAGGAGATGAGGGGAGAGGAGGAGCAGACGATGTGAAAATGAGAAGGCGAGAGGAGAGGAGAGGAGGGGAGTGAGAGCAAAGGATAGGCAGTGGGGAGGAGAAGCAGAGGGGAGGAGAGCAGGAGGGATGGAGCAGAGCGAGGGGGAGGAAAGGGATGGAGAGGCGATGAGAGGAGTACGGGGTAGAGAAGAGCAGACGAGTGACGATGAGCGGAGAGAGGAGAGGGAGGAGGAGGGCAGAGCAAAGGATAGGAGTGGGGAGGGAGAGGAGAGTGAGACGTGGGAGAGAAGAGGGAGAGCGGCGAGGACGAGGGGGAGCAGAGGAGAGCAGAGGAAGAGGACGAGGGGAGCGAGGAGAGCAGAGGAGAAGAGAGCAGAGGAGAGGAGAGGGCGGAGGAGAGCAGAGGAGTGAGATGAGAGGGAAAGAGGAGAGGAGGGGAGGGAGAGCGAGGGGGGAGAGGAGGGGGGTAGGAGGGAGAGCAGAGGATAGGAGGTGAAGAGCAGAGTGGAGGAGAGGAGGGGCTGAGGGGTAGAGAGAAGAGGAGAGGGGAGCAGAGGATGAGGGGAGGAGAGGAGGCAGAGGAGGAAAAGGAGGTGTGCAGAGGAGAGGGAGAGGAGGAGGACAGGAAAGGATGGGGAGAGGGGAGGAGAGCAGAGGAGAGCAGAGGACAGGAATGAGAGGGAAGGAGCGGGGAGGAGAGCAGAAGGAGCAGCAGAGGACAGGAGAGGGAAGGAGTGGGGAGGAGAGCAGAGGAGAGGAGAGGAGAGGAGAGAGCAGAGAAAGTGGGAGGAGAGCAGATAGAGGTGGGAGGATGAGCAGAGGGTGAGCGAGGAGAGCAGAGGGAGAGAGCAGAGGGAGAGGGTGAAGAAGAGCAGAGGAAGAGGAAAAGGGTCTGGACGAGGGGTGAGGAGAGCAGAGCAGAGGAGAAAGAGAGGGGAGGAGAGCAGAGGAGGGGAGAGGAGGGGAGAGGAGACAATTGACAATTGACAAAATTTATTGCTAATTAGCAATCACGCCATAGAGCGCTGCGGCGCGGTAACAAACAATATCGAACGCGACGCGATCACAATGACATTGAAACCATGGCAGTAGTGGTATGTACAACATGATTCGATACATTATTGTCCGTGTCTCAATTTTCAAAACAGCCTTTCCTTTTCCAGTCTGCAGCCAGCAAAGTCAGCCCATGTAACCCCGGTCAGGTCCAGCAAGCTGATGTAATTCCCGCTCAGCACGCCCCAGTCTCTACGTGTTGTGTGTTAGGACACTGCTTCCCTTTACGATGTCTGGCAAGCCTGACACCGTTCCTTCTTGCCAATGTTTTTTCTTCTTGCTTGCTGAAACAGAAACACACACTTAGATTCCTCGCCAGTATCGCCATTACAAGAGTATTCCAGGGTGGATTTCTGATTCCACATCATCACAATGTTTTGAGCCTTAAACTATGTACCACCACCTTTTAAAACCGTTGTGTTTCTCTTGTTGTCCGTAATCAATGCTGCACAACGTTTGTCAGGGGGAGGAGGAGCAGAGGAGATAAGAGGGCGAGGACTGAGAGGAGAGGAGAGGGAGAGAGGAGAGGGAGAGGAGAGAGGAGAGGAGAGGATGACGAGTGAGAGGCCGAGAGAGCAGAGTGGAGGCGAGGAGCGGGGAGGGAGGCGCAGGGGAGAGGAGGGTAGAGGGAGGAGAGGAGGGCGAAGCGCAGAGGGGAGGAGAGCAGAGGAGAGCAGAGACTGAGGAAGGAGGCGAGGGGAGTGGAGCGGCGAGGACAGGCGAGGGGATGAGAGGAGAGGGAGAGGAGAGCAGAGTGAGGGAGGACAGGGAGGGAGGATTCGGCGGAGAGGGAGGAGAGGGGAGGAGCGGCCGTAGATGAAAGGAGAGGGGAGGAGAGAGGAGGAGTAGGCCGTAGCTGGACAGGAGAAGGGAGGGAGGAGCGGAGAGGAGAGAGGAGAGGGAGAGGAGAGGTAAGAGGAAGAGGAGAGGGAGGAAGAGCGGAGAGGAGGAGGAGAGGAGGAGGGGGAGAGAGGGGAGAGGAGAGGAGAGCAGAGGGGAGGAGGCTGCACTGCCAACCCACAGCTGTTCTTTCCCCATGTGTGCTGCTGGGCTGCCGTGGTGTCTTGAAGCAGCTGAAGATCAAACACACGCTGCATGGAAAACCCCGTCAGAACTGTCAGTGTCGAGGGGGGACAGAAATGCGAACGTACCCAGCTCGTACTATCCTGAAAGTCATAGACTCACTGGGCTCAACTTCCTTGTAGACTGCTGAAAAGAGCGACAGACAGAGACAGGGAGACAGTGACAGAGAGACAGACAGAAGGATAAAACAGAATAGACAGTCAGACAGCAGAAAGGAGACAGGAAGATAGAAGAGCAGTCAGAAAGACAACATGAGATGGCAGACAGGGGACATAGACAAAAGAGACAGCCAGAGGACGAGACTGACAAAGAGTGACACAAAAGAAAGGAGGGAAAGAGAGTGGGACTGACAGATAGAGGACGACAAAGAGCAGACAAACGAAGACAGACAAAAACAAAGACAGACAGACAGACAAAGAAGACAGACCCTGACGACAGACATCCAGAACTTCGAATAAAACTCTATCTTTGAAGATCCATCAATTCTTAAACGCTTTCACACTGGTTATGGACTGGGAGGTGGGGTTTAATCCCACAAGAGGGAAAAGGAATTTCTGTTTTATACTCCAGCTGACCCCTGCCCAGAGGACGTCAAGTCAAGTCCAAAGTCATAAACACTTTAATTATCCCATGAAGGGCAACCACAGTTGGCTGTGTTGTTTACTGGGAAGACTGGTGACCACACAGTCGAGGTTTTATCCACTTTAGTGATTTCAGGGAAAACATAACCTCAGGCAGTCTTCCACATGTTATGAGGCTGCATGGTACTCTGTACTGGATGGTACTGACGCTGAACGACCGGGAAATCACCACAGACCTGCCGTCAAGATGAACAACTACGTCCACAATCACGAATTAGAAAAGAGAAAATAATAGGAACAAAATTCAAGATCACCCTATGGAAGTAAACTGATTTAACTTGTGGTAGAAAAACTTAAAGACCGAAACAGCAGAAACAGCGAGTCAGGAAGGGGATGCAGATGGTTGCCTTGTCACAGAGGCATTCTAAGGTTTGGTCAGGCTCGGCAGTGAATGCTATACAGCCTCAGGGTTGCCCCAGAGCTGTATGGTGCAGACTCTGTTGAACGCTTCTTAAAGTCCACAAGACGTGGTAAAAAATCGTGCCGGTGTTGCAGTTCTTTCTCACAGAGCAGTCGAGGTTGAAACATGTACTTAAAAAAACCACCCCACACATTCCTGCAGTGTTGGAGGTTACAGAAAATACCAACAAATATGCCAGCATGCACCCTCTGCACTGGATAGGTGTGGAATCCACTGGGTTGCAGCTGTCCAAGCGATGCAGCCTGAACAGTTCTGTTCAGTGCCATGCCCCAAAGCTTCTGGGAGAGGTGAGGAGGGAGACAGACCAAGGACACACCGACAGACAGAAATTTGAATAAAACTTCTTTTTAAAAAAAATACTGGAGCATGGTGCTGCAGAAAATTCTTGCCGTTGCTTAAAGTGGTATAAATAGATGAACTAAAGTAAAAACCTGTTGTAGCGCCATTAGTTCGTATATGGGTTTCACACTGTCGTGATGTCGTGTGTAAAAAGAATGATAACTTGCAGCAGGGGGGCATCTGGCACGTGAACAGCGCCTTTGGGTTATTCGACTGACCGGGTTCACAGGTTCACATCCAAGCAACAGCCAGAGGGATGACGGACCCTTGGAGCGAGTGGTGAAGACCGTTAGACTTCAATCCATGCGGGTCATGAAGTCGTGGTTCGAATCTCTAGGCGGACAGTATTGGTGAATTAAGGGTGGGGTGGGGATTTTTTCGATTCTTCCGGGATCATTTTCAAGTGCAGACCTGCCAGCGCTTCATTCCCCTTCCTGTATAATTAATTATACGAGTATACGTGACGAAGATAAAATATGCACGTTAAAGTTCTCGTATTTCATGTCAGTGTTCAGTGGGTTACGGAAATAGGAACATACCCTGCATACATCCCATAGTCGGAATAAGGCTACCTTCAGAGTTAGCGAAAACGGCGGCACACGCAACATCACGAAATATAGGATCTTTAACGTGCATGTTGATGTTGATCTTCTGCATGTGCATGTCCATGAAGGCAGCTGTGGCACAGCAGGCAGGTGGACACTTCAAGGTGACCTGACAGATGCCCCCTCCCCTCCCCTCTGAAAAAAAAAAAAAGGAAAAAAATGAAAATCAGCAGTTGCTGCCACGACTTCATGGAGCCAGGGATGGAAGGGGAACGGTCCTGACCACTCAGCCACACGATCCTGCTTTCTCGTGTTTGGAACTGAGGACAGGGGTTAGGAATCACCAACACCATCATCATCAACTACTTGTCATGTGCCACACACAGCAAGATGCAGAGAGAGGCATGGCAGTCACACTCACTTGAAGAGAAAAAAACCATGTTCAATCGAAAGTTATTATTTGCACCAAACACAACTAGAGGTTAAAACAGAGATGCAGATTGTTTCTTGTGATTGTGTCTTGTGATTGTGTCTTGTGATTGTGTCTTGTGATTGTGTCTTGTGATTATGTCTTGTGATTGTGTCTTGTGATTGTGTCTTGTGATAGTGTTTTGTGATTGTGTCTTGTGATTGTGTCTTGTGATTGTGTCTTGTGATTGTGTATTGTGATTGTGTCTTGTGATTGTGTCTGGTGACTGTGTCTTGTGATTGTGTCTTGTGATCATGACATTGTTTCTTTATTCATAACTGGCTGCAACATCTTCATTTGGTCCAAGGGACTACGGGATAGGTGAGGTGAGGTGAGGTGAGGTGATGTGAGGAACAAGCTTCTTTGATTGTTAGGCAGTGTGTTATTATGAATTTCTCGATGACTGGAGGCGGTTTACTTCATTCTTTACCTGGGTAATGATCAGTGTTTTCAGATGATTTTCTCTCTCTTTCTTCTGTTTTTGTAGCAGGGCAGTGTATGTGTACAGAAAGGGGTTGAGAGCTGCATTGAAGGGCAGAACAACAGTGGGCCATTGCTGCATTGCATTGACCTCCCCTGACACGGGTTGTCAGCTTGGCCGAAGTCCACAGACCACCGATGGGAACCAGCACAGCAAGTCCGACCCTGGCGTGACCAGAGACGACGAGCTATGGTGGCCTCTTTGGATCTGCGTGTATCTTCACTTGGGACTAGTGTCCCTATCTCAGTCCATATCTGACAATGCGGTAGTTGTCATGACCAGTAGATTACGGCTCTGACCTATTGCCAATCAACAAACAACATGCAGGTTTGACCCAATCATGACACAGAAGGAATAATGGCGGCCAGGGAAGTCAGTTTTGTGACCGGCAGAGGAATACAGATTCCTTTCTGGCTGTTAAAACGCCCATTTGGCTGTCACAGCAATAAGGTATGGAGGCCAGGATCATCCCAGTCCCAAGTCATAAACACAGGTCAATGATCGAGCGGATGTGACTCCATAAGCGAAGACGACTGAAGGGAACGAATGCAAGAAATCGGTTTCAAGGTGATGAGGCTGATAAAAGATCGACGATGTTTCACAATACGAAGAGGACAGGAATCCTGCAAATGCTGCAGGGGCACTGTGCCTCCTATGCTGTGTCCATGCCCACAGGTAACGCCGGCATAGACACGGTTTGCTGTTCCAATCATAAAAAGGTAAGTCCCAATAAAAAGTCAGACCCAGCCAATGTGAATGACGTTATACTGCAAAGCCAACCCTATTTTTTCTGAATAAAAACAATTTCAAATGTAAAGAAAGTTGGTCAGGTTTCCAACTAATGCAAAAATAGAGAAGAGAAAAAAACGTGATTTTCATAAAGGCAGACCTGTGCAAATTTTCACAGGAGAAGATTTCATCCACTGGGGCAGCACATTTTCCAGTGAGTAATGCTTTAAGGCAGCACAGGCTGATCAGGCACTGCTTGTAGTTGTCCCCAGTTGACCTGCTTCAATAGCTCTGTCTTAGCTTCGCTTCAGTATTGTTTCATACGTCCCGTCGCTCTGGTCTTCTCCTCTTCGGGCTTTTTTTTCTCTCGCGTTATCTCTTCTGTTTTTTTTTGTTTCGTGTTTTTCTATTTTCTCTTCTTTCTTTATCTTGTTTTTTGTCATCTCCGTCATCGTAATCCTTTTTTCTTTTTTCTCTTCTAGTTTTATCGGTTCCATTTCTTTCATGGAAGTCGGGGCTGAAGACGACACAGGGCAGCCCTGCAAGTTTAAGATCGGTAACTTTTGAACTACGGTTTTGTCTTCAAAGATTGAGTCCACTAAAGGACAAATCTAGCATCGTACCTCAGGCAGGAAGTTGAGAACAATTGCAGGTTGGATTGCTCGGTCCAGGGACTCTCGAATTTTCAGTCTTTTCCAATGATGTCAGCTGAAACTTTCCATGAGCCCGAAAGACTAGAGGACAGGGATTGCCAGCAAGAGCCAAGTTCCTTCAGATTCTTCAGTGGTGTGAAGTGGTTGAAGTTGTGATTGTAGAGTTAAAGTTCTAGCAGGTCCAAAGACACGAAGGTTTAGGTATGTGATTTTTTCAGATGACATTTCCTCCAGCCACATGCTGCACGTTCAAATGGTATCAGCATGGTGTTGTTGATGACAGAGTCCAAGGTCAGTCCTGCTCTGGCTTCTACATACCGAAGATGCAGCAGAACAGTCTCCGAGCGAGCAGTGCATTCCCAAACAATACACACTGGTCCCAGCAGGACTAGTCCATTTGGCACATCAGTTCGTCATCCTGTTGTGGACATTGAGCTGCACCATCACCACATATGTAGCACGTGCATGCATATTTTTTCTGTCCAGTCCCGGCATCGGTACAGTCCTTCACAAGTGAATGCATCACAACCCATTTCATCCTCATGACCTGGACAATCGTGCATGCCATTGCACCTGTGTAGATGGGCAAGCCAGTACCCATCACCTGGGACACTGGTAGTGTGTAGGTGGACACTGAGCTGTACCTTCAGCGAGGGCAACAACCCTGAAGTGTCCTTCTCCATCCAAACTGACCACCACTGGAGGTTTGACCACACTGTAGGTGACAGTGTCCAGATCAGTGTAGTGACAGCCAATTTCGTCCGCTGACGTTCTACAATCACTGGCCCCATTACACAGGAGGTTGGCATCGATACACTATAGGCAGATTCAAAGGAGAGAATAACGACCAACGTATAAACAACAAAAAACGAATGATGATGATGATGATGATATGACATTTTTTCTTCAATTTCCACGTCATTAACATGTTTGCCATCAAACAGAGGATAGTCTGAAACCAGAGGAAAAGAGTGTAGATACCTTATAATTTGGAGACAGACGATTACAATTTAATAGTGTTAACATTACCATTATCAAAACAGTGCTTGAATTTATTGATAAATTCAATTTTACAAATATAATTTAACGTCCTTTCACTTTACGTGATATTAGAAAAGTTTACAACATAATGTAAACGGTTTTGCAATGGAGCACTTAACCTTTCCCGTGTGTTGAAATGTAAAGGTGAGAAATTTGATGCAAAGTTTCCTCCCTTGATCTCATAGCTTCCACGTGTGGTTGTGCCTATTTTCGTCATAATTTTGTTTACTTCAGCTTCGTAGCCTTGTTTACTTTCCTCCAACTTTTTCGTGCAGTGTTATATACATTGAAAGCGATTATGTTTATAATTATGTATGTCACATGCCTGCAAAAGCATCCTACATTAACTCCTCATGGGATGGAGGGGTGGAGGGGGATGAAGATCAGCTGTAGCTTGATGCCTTTCCCCTGCTGCTGTATTGTTGTTGTTGTCTGCTTGATATGTTGTGTGTGTATTGAACAAATTATGTTTAGGCCAAAAACAAAGAAAAAAGAAATTGCTACACAAAGAAGAAATAGGAGAAAGAGGAATAAATGGCTTCAGTGTGCTCGTGTGTGTTACCGAAAGTAATCATACTAATGAAGTAATGCTGGAGATGATGATGATGATGATGGTGGTGGTGGTGGTGGTGATTTTAAAGATAATAATCATGTGATGAAAACAACCTCTCTCTCTCTCTCTCTCTCCCCCATCCCTCTGTCAGCTGGGTGACAGTGACTTTATGAAATATGTGAGTGACTGCGATGTAGTGTGCCTGGTGGAAACACTCCTGGACAATTGCTTTGACTTGTCTTCTCACTTTATCAATCATGTGAAGTAATGTCTCCTGCTATCAAACTCTCCCATCAGGGTCGTTGTTCAGTAGGTATTCTGTGTATGATTAAAAAACAGATTGCCCAAAATAGTGTAGCAGGGTGGACACTAACATCAACGAAACCTGTACTGACTGTGTGGTTTAAAATATATTCAGTTTTCTCAGTTCTCTATGTAAACTGTCATTATTATGCTTACGATATATTTGTGTTTTTACATTTAGTATATTATCTAAATATGTTTCTTTTCCAATATTATGATGCAACTAATCATTAAATTAGTTTGTATTTTATCTCCTTGTTTATGTTATTTTTAATGTTGTCGACATAACATATCTTAATGATTGTTTTTAGTAATTCAATAGTATGGCCGGAGTTATCTCCCTGAAATGCGAGCATTGGTCTGATCTAAGAAAATTAGTAATAACAATTTTATTAAGTCATATTGTTCTCTCATATTCATGGATACGATTGTTGAAATACTGATCTTGATTCGATTCATCTCAACCACAATGAGAGATTTCTATTTTTGTTGTAAATCAATATTTTTTGTCTATTGCATCATATAGGTAAAGGTACATAATTATGTACCCTAATATTAATGCTAGAAAAGCAGTTCTCATTCTTATCTAAGGAATCTTTAATAAATCATAATTATTGTGCCATTGAAGAACATGTGCAATAAACTCTATTTAGATAAATAAAACAGCTCATATTAAGTAGTAGCAGATTGTTAAGCTAAGGTGTACAAGGCTGTGTGAGTCATAGTAGTTAGCCTAACTGCTGTTCTTTGTTATAAACAAGTTTGAATTATGGAACTAAATTTCAACAAATGCAGACATAAACAGATAAATCTATGGTATGTTTTGGGTTTCATTTTAATAATAATAATAATAATAATAATAATAATAATAATGTATGGAATTTATATAGCGCTGAATCTTGCAAAGTAAACAAATCAAAGCGCTTGCATTCAAATCATTCACACGCATGCAACCAGCCATAAATATCAAGATAAACAAATATCAAATTTATATACACAACACACTTAGGTGGGGGTGGTGGAGGTGAAGGCAGCTATTGAGAAGTAGGAACAGATAACAGGGGAAGATCTCAAGTAGAGTATAAGTGCGTTTTGAGGCTAGATTTGAAATAATCAAATGAAGGCTTTTGGCGAAGTGGAAGAGGGAGGCCGTTCCATGTGGAGGGACCAGAAACAGAGAAAGAGCGACGGCCAACAGTGGTTTGTTTAAATCTGGGTGTCCGAAAGCACAAGGCATCTACAGATGAAGAAAGGGAGCGGGACGGAGTGTACAGGTGAAGACAGTTACAGAGATAAGAAGGTGCAGATTTGTGGAGACATTTGAAAATAAGGGTATTAATCTTATACTTTATTCTTTGTGAGACAGGCAGCCAGTGAAGAGATCGCAAAAGAGGAGTGATGTGTTCAGATTTTTTCTTTCTAAGGACCAGTCGAGCTGTAGAGTTTTGTATGGGTTGAAGGGAGTAGATTATTGTTATCATTATGAATTGATATAAGATTGGAAGGTGTTAGTATGGATAGTCTCTAGCATTAGAGATAGTCATACTTTCGATCATATGAACAGCTTAGGAAGCTTGCTCGGGTGCAGCAAATGAGAAACTGTGTTTTTGCACCACTGGTTAATTATGAGTATCTCCTCTCACGGACATCTGAGGTTAATAATATGTATATGTATACAAACTGTGGAGCACATCCTTCTTTTTCTATTCATAAAGTATTTAGTTTTGTTGAAGTTTTAATGTTTTATTACTGAAGGTTATAGTGTGCAGCTGTTAAAAGTGTATCTAGTCAGAGGCTTTAATCGCCAATAGTTTGCAGCCAATTAACTTTCATGCAAAACGCAATAATGCATCTTAATGCTTATACTTTCCAGTTTATTTTGATATATAATATGTCTAGTTTCGTTATGTGGACAGCAAGATAATCACCACTGAAGCTACATGATAAAACACAAAATCTCCTCCATCTCCAGCCAAATCTAGTGCCCTGGTGCTGTCTTTGCAGTTGGCATGGCGTGTATATATATAGAGGAGTAGTTAGGGTGGCTAGAGAGACCATCCACCCACACAGCAGTAGATGTACTGGAGAGCTGAATAAAGAGGTGACAATAAAAAGCTGCTGTCTTTGCCTGAGTCTTCTTTTGCCTGGCTGCTGTACACACATGTTGCTATAAATTGCTGTAGCTGAGAATTGTGTGTTCCACCCTTTCCCTACCCTGCCTCTATCCTTACCTCTATGCATAGTCACAATGTACTAACAGTTGACTCTTCAAATGATCACTTGTTAATGCTAAAACTGTCAAAATCACTGTATGGTGGAATCAATGATGTTATGCTGATACCTACCTACATCCCACCTAGTGGGAGTCCATACTACCAAACAAGTGGTTCTGCTTGTTATTTACATGATATGGAAATTATATTGGGGAATATAATGGAGGGTCAAGAGGAGTGTGATGTTCTTCTAGGTGGGGTCTTGAATGCAAGGACTGCAGATTGCCAGGTGAACACACAGGGAACCTTAGGTATTTTACACAAAACCAGAAAGACAGGGATGAATTGATTTTTCATGGACGAGTGTCAGATGATGTTATCCTAATTAGTTTTGGTACTGCTCTTCTTGATTTTTGTGTATCTTTTGATTTAAAAATCTTGAACAGTTCATGTAATGTACCTGAATCTAGTAAGTATACTGACATATGCCCTCAGGGCAATAGTGTTGTAGATTATTGCATATCTGGGTGTCTTCTAGTTGACGGCATAAGTAATTTATGTGTTGAGTAAAGAATAGAATTATCCAACATGCCACTTAAATTTGTGCTTGAAACAACCACAGAGCAAAGAGTCACAAAGAAGGAAGAGTCATAAGTAAAATCATCTGGAATGAAGACAAGAGGATATATGATATCTGAAGATTCCCAAACAAAGTACAAGAGGCTGTGCAGCTCACCACAGTAGACATAGATCAGGCACTTGAAGCATTTAACAACATTCTGACACATGCAGCTCAAGGTATGATTAAAAATGTCGGGGGGAAAGCTGTGGTGTCCAAAAGATTTTCTCCATGTGTGGAAAAGAAAAGGCTTGCTAGATGGCAACTAAGGAAGTATAAGAAAACCAGAAAAGAGGAGGACAAACAATGTTATCAGGAAAGAAGAAAAGACTATAAAAATATGCTTAAACATCAAGTACAAGATTTTAAAAAGACCCAACTTGAGGCACTCATGAACTCACTGAATGATCCAAAACTATTTTGGTCATCAATCAGGAAATCACAATACAGGGCGGCTCCTGTGAGTGAAATAACTACAGAAGAATGGCGTGAACACTTTAATGTGCTACTGAATGCAGGCGCTGGGGAAACAAGAGGGCAGGGTGACAATGTTATAGCAGGGGAAGGAGAGGGGGACCAGTTTCTGGACAGGGTCATAACAGAAGAAGAGATTAAAACAGCAGTTAGACATCTAGGTAATGGGAAGGCTGCTGGTCCTGATGGCATTCTCAATGAAATGCTTAGAGCATCGGTGGTTGCTATCATGCCATTCCTCCTTAGGATGTTTAATATTATGCTAGATACAGGTGTTTACCCCTTGAATGGACCAAGTCTATACTTGTGCCAGCCACAAAAAGGGAAAAACGGATGACCTTGGTAATTATAGATAAATATCTTTGATTAGCTCTCTATGCAAAGTTTTTACATCCATTATTAACAAAAGATTGTATGAATGAACAGATAGATGAAAGCCAGGCAGGATTCCGAAGACATTACTCAACAGTGGATCATGTGTTCACCCTACATGCTTGTATACAGAAACAGTTTTTGAATAATGCAAAACTATATGTGGCTTACATAGATTTTTGCAAAGCCTAGATAGTGTTCAACGTCCTGTGTTGTGGTTTGTTTTTACTCAGAGAGCAGGGGTACAAGGTAAGATGCTAAACATTTTAAGAAGCATGTATGATACTGTCAAGATGTGTGTAAGAAACGGTAATGAATATTCAGACCTTTGGAGTGCGTCCAAGGACTAAAACAAGGTTGTGTTGCTTCACCAATACTCTTTTCTTATTAATGAACTGGCACATGAAATATTGAGTCAAGGGAAGCATGCAATACGCTAGTCACCCACTGAAACAAAGTTGTTCATGATGATGTTCGCCGATGATATTGTCTTCATGGCATGCTTTGCTATTGGCTGGACTACAGCAGTGAAGGACAGGATCAGCCGAGCAAAGACAGCAGTCTCTGACATTTTGAACTGCCTTTTCAGAATGCCTGTGTTACTCTAGGGATTCGAAGTTTGGAGGTACACAAAATATCGCCCTGTCTCTAAAGAGGAAGTTTTGCTAGCTATAAGAAAAATTAAACATTGTAAGGCAGATGGTCCTGATGGAATAATTAGTGAACTATTTAAAAATTCATCTCATCAAGTTGTATCATTTTTCATAAAATTATTTGACCAATTATTCGATGATGGTATAACTGGAATGAATCTGTTATTTTGCCACTTTACAAGAAAGGTAGTGTAAATAACCCTAACAACTATAGAGGAATCTCACTTAATGATGTAAGTAGTAAACTTTACGGAATAATTATTAATAGACCTTTACAAGAATGTGTAGATGAAAACAATATTACAGGTGATCATCAGGCTGGTTTTTAAAGGGGTTATTCTTTTCATTTTTGGATCTTACTACATGTGTTGCAATTATCATATCATGTTCGTATACCCCTTCATAAGGGAAGTTGGCCTATAAATGAATAAACCATCCGAATCTCTCTCTCTCTCTCCTCTCTCTCTCTCTCTCTCTCTCTCTCTCTCTCTCTCTCTCTCTCTCTGAGACTTAAAGTGAACTCCCTTGAAGGTAGGCAGGAAGAAAATGTTGCCTAGAATTAATTTGTCCAATAAGTCATTTTCATTGAACACCATGCCGGTTGTCGGCCTGCCAACAGCGTTGGAGGTGACCTTGGATGCCCCGCTCCAAGAACACACCTCCTTCGGGGGGGATGTGGAAGGGGCGAAGACGCCCTGTTAAGTGTGTAAGTTGTGTGGGAATGTGTAAACTTAATGTGCTGCTGTCTTCTGTCTCCATGCCTCATCTTCTACCCCTCTTCTTTGGGTTATCGGGTGACCGGGTGACCAAGCCCAGACACAGATGCAGAACACCACACAGACCAAGTACCCACCTGGCCATTTGCCCAAGTGAAGCTGCTTTTCCTCCCGGCGGGAATCTTTTTCCCTCCCTTTTGTCCGGCAGTCTTCTTCAAAAAAAAAGCTGCCCCGGCACTGCTTCCCGGGGTCTGACAGAGGAAATAAGGGGAGCCTGGCTGCGACCCCGGTCCCCCTGCACAGGCATGAGTTGAACACGGTGCTGCCTCTGCTCCACTGACCCGGCAAACTGTCAGGTCACGGGAAAACCAGGTGGGTGACTGCACAGCACGGAGCAGGGGACCACGGGAAACAGGGCCCCAAAAGGGGGGACAGGTCAGCGCCATGACAATCCTGCTTGGGGAGTCCTGCCCGTGAACGTACTCCACAATGGTTTTTTTTTCCCGGCCCCTTTAAAAAGAAATAACTATTTTCTCAGTCATTTTTTACTGACAACAGTTACTGAAGAACTGAATATGGATTTTGGCCCAAAACCAGGTTTTCCAAAGGGGTTTTTCATTCGACATGTGGGGAGAAAGGGGGCCTGATTACGACCCCATTTAACTTCCACCTTGACCTGGAGCATGGGATTCTAGTGCTCCAACTATATTTATGCCGGCTGGAAGGGGTGGCAAGTTTGATGTAAATTGTTATAACTCCCTTTTGGGTGATAAATCCGACTGTTATTCGAGGAATTTTTCTGATAATTATATGTGTGGGATGTCAATGACGTTTCTGGATAGTTTGTGTGCACATGTGTGTGGCTGTGAGAGAAAGATTGAAAGATTTGAAAGAGAACTCTGAACTCTGAACTCTCTGAACATTTTAATTGTACTTCGGCCTTGGGCCACAATACAAGTGAACGGGACGAAAGGGAGTGGTAACAAGTAAACGAGAAAACAAAAAAACTTTCTATCAATTGTCCAGTAATACAACACATTCAAATACATAACAAACGACTAAGAGTGCCATCATTATCGTCCTCCTCAACACAGTCATGACCAAGAGAAAACATTGGCTATGGTGGGTTTACAATCACTTTTAACATCGCTGTTTATGCATAAAGTTAACTTTCATAAAATGAAGTCTCAGTCACTCCCAAGTTTAAAACATCAGCATAGACATGATAGGCTAACTTTCAGCATTACTTGCTTCCAAAAATCACACCACACACACACACACACAACACACCCACACACACACACACAACACACACACACACAACAACACCAAACACACACACCAACACACACAAAAACACACACCACACAATACATACACACAGGTACACACAAACACAAAACACAACGATACACACACACACAAACACACGCACAACGCACCACGCACCAACGCACACACACACATGGAATTTTGTTTACCCAAGTATCCTAATTAAAATATAAAATACGATATTCCCAAATAATTCAATAAAGGTGAGGCTTTTATTGATATGTTTGCAACTACATGGTATGAAGGTCTGTCTCAAACACAGATTATGTTAAGAATAAGGAAATGCAAAAAGATATATATAATGATCCCATTTCTGATGATACACTTTACATCAAGCTCCCATTACTCTACAAGAGTCAAAGATGTCATTTAATCCCTTAGTAATAAAAGCTCATAGGAATAGATCTGTTTCTAGTGAAAATGTTTTAAACATTACCTGATAACTGGATTTCACAATACACGAACTATTTCCAAATCTGCCAGAAGGTAACTCCCTCTTTTAAATGAAGCAGTCTATAATTATTCCTTATTAAAACAAGGAAAGCCAAAGAAGACAAAATCTATAGACCCTTTTCATTAACATCAATACAGAAAGCTAATGGAAAAAAATCATTTTGAATAACTGGTATTACTGTGCAAGAATAAAGTACTTTCCAGTTAATCAGCAAGGTTCCGTAAAAGGCAGGTCAGTATTAGACCATTGGTTAAGCTAACCTACACAAATCAAACATACAGTTGCACGAGAAAAATATTCTTGCACTTTCTTTTAAGTTCCATAAGCTTATACCAAGTCTGGCATCACGATTGCTATAATAAAACTTAAATCTATTGCTTTCCTTCATATTTCTTTCTGTTAAAACTTTTTTTAGGGAAACTTAAGTAGGCAGAAAAATTTGCATACATATTCAATGTCCAATAATTCTTCATTGAACACATGCGGTTCGCCTGCCACAGGTTGAGTTGCCTTGATCCTCTCTAAACACATTTATTCGTGTTATGGCTTTCACTAGTTACGTTATCGAAAGTGTGTTTGTAGTTGTAATGTATGATTTGCGTGTTGCGGATGACCACTACCGTTTAGTACACGCAAAAGTACATACAAAGTAAGAAGAAGATCGGACTTGACGACACAAACTTAGTACTTCAAGTGAAAGTGTTTCTAAAAGGTCAAGGAAATTCTTCATTGTCGCAGCTCTCAAAATGACACCCAAGCTTACGCAGTGCTTCACGTGGTCTACAAGAGGAAATAGGACTGCTCCACTTGACCTTGTAACTTGAAGGCAGTGATGATGACGGTGCTTCAAACTTTCATGACCCGGTCAAACTTCAGGTAAAATTGATTTGTGAAGTGCAGCAACGGCAGAGGACATTAAACAGGATTTCTAAAGTAGGTACAAGCCTGGCCATGATCCTACCGTCTTGAAGATCTGCTGTGCCTGGTCGCCATTGTTTTTCCTGGTCCTATTACAGAATCAACATATCTCAGTCTGTTGTTGATTAGACAGCTAGAAATATTAATTAAAGTTTTGTCTAAGAGTTTCGATAATTGTTGAGCACAGTTGTTACAGCTCTGTTGTTGAGTACCAGGTAAACTTCCCCTTAGGAGAAATCTATGCTAAAGAAGAGTTTCGCTTGGAAAGGTGCAATTTGTGTATTGTAAATCATTGTGAGGGTAATACACTGTGAATAGTATCGTTCTGAAACTAATGGATGGGATGCATTTCTTCTGGATAGTTTGAAACATTGTTTGCTTAAAAACGAAAATTGAAGAACCGACTCTACTCTGAAATTTTATTGATTGCTGTCAAATTAATCGAACGAAGGAAAGAATCCAACACGAAAAAAACTTATCATCTCCAATGAAACTTCAAAACTTCATTTTGAATATTCATCATCCTACCTTGTCTACAAACAAGGGAAAGAGAAAACATTGCTATGGGTGCTACAATCTTCAACATGTGATAGACTAATAAGTTAACTCTTCATAAAATTATCGACTGCTCAATTTAAATAGCAACTGATAGGTTTAGCATTCTTTTTCCAATCATCTAAAGTAAAATTACACAAATGGAACAATCACTTCTATTTTTACCACAAAGTAAACTGCCCAACGAGCTTACAACTTATTACTTTCCCCTCACATTAAGTTTCAAGTAGTGTTAATATAAAACATTTTACCCTTAGAAAAATTGAGTCACATATTAACATTACTCAGAATTTCTTTTTTGTTATCTGAAAAATAACCTTAATACACCATGGTTCTTTTAAGAATTGACATTGGTAGTTGTGCTAACCCCCCATGAAATTGATCTTAATATAATATGCAGGAAAGAGATGTTAAATGCTCTTTGCTACACTTCAAATCTGATTCTTCTGGAATTACCAATGCATGTCTTGATTATAGGAAATTATTAAATCTAGTTGTGAAGTTGCACTAAACATGTGTAAGAAAAAACCAAAGAATACGTTTTTTTTTCAAAATCATGGTACCACTTCAATTTTTTAACTGTAGGTTCTTATAGTGCAACTCTGTAGTCACCGTTCTGCTTAAAAATCTAGAAACACTATGCCTGCAAACCTCTGATAATCAGCTAAATCTGACTTATAAATGTTTCCGATTTTCAAACAACAATCTATAACCCATTGTTTACTTGTACATTGTAGCATTGATATCTTTATTCTTATTTTATTATCTAAGCCAAACGTAAACAAGCACGCTTAACATGAGGAATCTCTAATCAAAAGTTTTTGATATCTAATTGGTCCTTAAATTCTTTTGAGAAGTATGATTTTTATATATTTATTTGTTTAAACCAATTTCAGAAGATATGCATAATGTTTGAACTTTAAGGTCAATCCACCATGTTAAATTTTCGGAATGTTACCTTTTTTTAACCCTCGTTCTTTTAGATGAATACGTTTAATACCTTTGATCTGTATTTACATTAGCTATTTATTAATCAGTAGAATTGGTAATCCAATTTATAATAATTTATTCTAGTTTTTATTACTAGACATTTCATACCTCTAGCTTCGTCCTTGGCGGATCTTGGGGAGCTTGAGCTGCTTGTGCTTATCCTTACTGGGCTTGACGTAATTGGAGTAATTCACTATCACTCACTGAGACATCCTATTGTTCTGCTTCCACTCCTTCCACCTTCAGTGTTCCTGCAGTACTTTTGGCAATTGCGTGACTGACCGAACCAGCACTATCTCTCACAGGTCACACACGCTCCGAACACGCCACACACTATTGACACTGACAAAATTAATACTCTCACACACCAGACCAATGTTAAGTTTTCAAAAGCAATGTTAATACTGATCAGCTTCTTTACCTAGAATAAATTGTAGTTGCACTCTACACATATAAATTCCAGCCATTTGCTTTTTTGATTGTCAAACTGATGCTAAAATGTTACCTTAGAGACCATGTTTGTTGCCGATTTGACATCTTGTAATAACTTTGATTGGGTTGTAGCTCCCCCTCCAAAACTTGGCTCTAATCAGAATATCAAGGTCACCAAACAGAAAATGATGTCCTTCCTTTAAACTTTAGCAAATGGACAAGATTTCTTCTGGGGAAGATTTGCTAAATCATGTACATTGCATTAATGGAGAACATTAATCTAAGCTTGGAGTAACTCTAATCAGTGTTACTTCCGCACACGTAGTTTTTTTTTCAAAAATGAATTTTAAAGGTCTCGCATTGATATTGGGTCACGGTCTCTAGGAGTGCAACCATATTTTTAGTAAGATAACCAGGATTGAATAAAATCTTGGAAACCAACTGGACCTTGAACATCCCTGCTGCATCTCAAACAAAGCTAAATCCTGTCTTCTTAAGATTTCCTGATTTTCGAACTCCAACAATCTTTCCCATTTGCATATTCTAGTAACTCTAAGGCCTATATGTGGCCATTCTAAACCTTCTTAAGTCGTAATATGAAACCAATTTTAACGTAAAATGATTTAACCATGAGAGGAATCTCTAAATACCATAGTACCCTCCTACCTGAAAGTTTATCTGGTTACTTAAAATCTTTTGCAAGCATTAAATAACTTTTACTATTTAATTGTTTAGAACCCCATACTTCGAAGCTATATAAGTAATTTGAACTTTAACATCAAAATTTGAAAGGTAATGCTTTGGTCCATCTTTGCCCTTGTTTTTTCAAAACTTTCAATTGTGAACTACGCTTTATTACCTCTTAGACGCCTAGATTTAGACTCTCTTTTCTATAATCTTCTAGTAATTGGAATCCAAGTGACTTCTACTCTTCCCTCACTGATCTAGGTCTTATTTCTTTTACACCTCAATACCATTGTTCGTGTCGTCCTGTATGTAACCTTGTTCATGAATCCATGACTTTAGTTTTCTCATGTTCACTTTATTTCATGTTTGCAACAGTTCTCAGGATATTTAATTGATTTGTAAGCCATATTAATGTATTGTAAACCAATCGTTAATAGAAAGACAATATCAAACAATCCATAATGTCTGGAAAACCATTATGCATGTAACCATGTCTTCCTTTCACTTATTTGAGTAGCAAGTTGATTTATAAATACAAAAAATAAAGTAGGACTTAAAACACAACCTTGCCTTACCCCGATAGGGCACTCAAAATATTTGGTAAATTCACAACTTGCACGTACACACGAGACTAAAGAAATATACATTGCCTTCAAAGAAGCCAAAAATCTTCCATTCACACCTTGATTTCTCATGCATTCAAGAAGTTTATCATGAATGTACAGAATCAAATGCTTTTTTAAAAGCAACAAATGCTACATATAACTTTCTGCGTTTCTTTATCATAACATTTCTGGATCGATAGCAATAAATTAAATATTTGATCTATGTTGAATACCCCTACGAAAACCTGCTTGACTTCAGAAATCACATTGTTGTCTTCTAACCAGTTATACAATCTTGATTTTAACATGGTTGTATAACATTTTGAAATAATACTTAACAATGAGACTCCTCTGTAATATCTGTATTATCAGGATCTCCTTTTCTTTAAAATAGGTATTATTATGGCTTTTGACCAGTCTTTGGGGATAGACTCCTAAACTGAAAACAGTGTTAAAAAATTTTACCAAAAATTCCCGTACACTTTTGCTCCATTTTTCAACATTTCAGATGATATATTGTCAATGCCACTGGACTTTCCTATTTTGAGTTTAGATATTGCTTGCACAACCTCATTTTAGATATATCTTGATTTAAAATATGTTCAGTTCTTCCTGTAAATCAATGTTCACAAGTTGCCTTCTATGTTTTTCACAAGGTTCTGAAATAACACTTTTAAAATGTATGATTACCAGTCTTCAGTACTAATTTGTTGTAAACGACTGCACGATTTCCACACCCCATACTCCTTTACTTCTTTCCAGAAGTGAGAAGAATTTGAAATGTTATTTGCTAAAGAGTTCTGCTTTCATTCTTCTGTAACTTGTTTTTTGTCCTTAATAATCAATCTATTATATATAAATATTATATATTTATAATTACAACATAAATATTTTAGGCTGATCTTGAATGCATCTTGCTTACACTTTTTGGTTTTTCTCAGAAATAGCCTGTCTTATTGTTTTCTGAAATGTTTATTAACTACTTTCCTTCTTCAGCAACTTCACATTCATCATCAAACCATCACATCTTTTTAATTTTATGTTATGCTGAGACATCCTTTTCAACATGCATACACTAGCCTCTTTCAAACTTTCAACAAATATGTCTAAAGCCTCTTCTAAATTGTTTACTATCATACTTGTGGCTATTGAAAATTTATTCTTATATCAACAGCTTATGCTTGATAATTCACTTTCTTTTTCTCATTCCATACAAGTTTTGTCATAAGATACTTACTTTTAGAGGTATGATGCATGCATTATCTGAAATATTGTTAGCAACTTCAATTCTTCAAAAGAAACCGGAAGGTGTCAGATTCTGTTAAACTTTCCACAACCAAGAAAGTATTTGAACAATGCTATTGTTCCAAAGAGGCAATAAATAGTCACTGTACTTGAACCAGAAGACGCTATAAACGTGTAACTATCATCAAAACCTAGATTGCAAAGCCCATTCAAAATAGCACAATCAAATATGTTACATAACTCGATTAACTGGTTACCAAATACATTTGTTTCTGAATCATGTGATTTTCTAGGCAATTGAATATTGGAAAAAGAATACAAATTTTCAAAATCATCAAAGTCATCACCCATATTGTAATTATGGTTAGCTTGTTCGAGCATTAAAATCCCCTGTTAGCAACAGATTAAAATCATCATATAAACTTTGAAGCTCAAGCAAACACTGTTCTAGATCTTCCATGCCATACACCCCTTGTTTAGTTTTCCAGAATACAGAATGACGTGGGGGAATGTATGTACAAACCAACACAATATCTTTGTTAGTTCCAAATAAATCTCTGCAACTTTACAACAATGGTATTGTCAAACTCCACCTCAACTTTATCCACAAAAGTCCCAAAAGATTATCTGACTAAAAGAATCACCCCTCGGAATATCTTCCTTGACGTAACAGTTTTTTAGCCCCTGAAGTGAACATTAAATAATCCCTAAAAATAGGAAAATCGACCTCAGATGTAACAAAAGTTTCTGTTAAACAAACAATATCATATCTAAGCAAAAAACTAACAAAATCTCTGTTGTCAATTTTAGGCAAAAGGCCATTAACATTATATTTTAGAAAACATTTTCCAGAAATATGAACACCTTGATCAGATTCTGCCTCTAAACCTTTAATGTTAGCTGTAGCTGCAGAACCATTCTCCCTATGACAGTGAGCTTCTCTAGCCCTGCGGAGTCCCTATTTGGTCATGCATGGGCTAAAATCATTTTTAGATCTAGCCGTTGACCTTGGGGTCAACTCTTTGAAACTTTCTCCATCACCAGAATGTAGTCTGTTAAAAGACTCGGTGGTGCTGCTTTGGCTGCCGGACCTTGCAGGCACTTTACAGGAACTTTGCTTTGAATGACCTACAATGAGAAGCAGACGTCTGGGCCGTGAACCTGTTTTGTGCTCACAGATGTCTGATCTGCTGCCTCTCTGTTTTTGTGGTGGTTCACTGCTCTGAGGGTCAATCATTCATCTGCATACAAGAGTCATCTTTCCTGCCAGGTCTTTTAACAATAGGACAAAAGTACTCTGTATGTGCCCCCCTGTGTTTTCTGCTTTGCTGTCATTAACAGTCATCACCGAGCCTGTTTGTCATTCTTAATTCCTGGCAAACTGATTGTCATTAAGGCTCTGTTGTCAACAGTTTGTAGTGCTATTGTCAGTTGTTTCACAGTCTCTGTTTCTTCTTCATTTTGTGGATCAGTAGCTGTTGTCAGATAGAGTCACATATTCACGTTTTGCTCGTCTTAGCTCTTAAGTCAGCCCTAACAGTACCGATGCATCAGATGGCTACAAGACTGTTCAGTTAGTCGTGTATGTCTAGTTAAACCTACAGAATCACTGCAAAAAAGGACAACAATTTATCAAGTTGGTTCAGATTGTCAGTTTATAATCCCTGTCACAATCACTGAATGTCACATTATCAGAAGGCCCTTGCATTCTTCTTTGTTTTGCTAATCTCATGCATGTTATTGCTGTTCGTGAGCTTTGACCAGAAGAACATTGGGATTTTAACCAGTTTGTCTGTTTCTGTTAAATTCTTCACAAAAATACCATTCTCATGGCCTGACAATTGTCTTCCTTTTCTGTTACATACTGAACACCCAAACATAAAATGTGGTACCGTCACGCACAAGTGGCACAGCACTCAGTGCTCTTCTCTGTTTGTGACAGTTTCCATCATGTATCAGAGTAACTGTATGACCAAAATGGATTTTGACAGTGCGTCGTGGTTGGAGATTCTTTCCCTCTGGCATGCCTCCTGACTTTCCTGTTTAGCCCCATGCGGTGTGATGATCCAAGGTTCTCTCCAGGCATCTGTTGTAAGACTTCGTGACTGGTGAGTGGTCACGTTGAGCTTCCCTCTCGCATCCTGTGGAGACGGAAGTATTTGACTGAGCACCTGCTTCCAGGCTGATGGCATTCTGTATACTGCAGGATGGTGCCTCTGCAAGTATTCTGATACAGTTCCCCTCCGTGTTCTGTGAATTGGAGGCCAGTTCTCATCATGTTGTAAGAGGTTGATGATTGTATTGTCCTCTTTGGTCTTCATGCCAGTGATTAGATTGCTGCTTGTCCTTAACTTGCAGTTTTCCATGATGGAAATAGGCTACTTTGCCCTGGCCTCGATGGAAGTCAATAGTTTCCCTCTGATGTAACGTGAGGTCAGATGAAACCTTAATACCACTTCTCCTCAGACTGTCCCGAAGTTCTCTGTCTGCCATCACCGCCATCTTATCCGACCATCGGCAAAAATGAACGATGATGGGTCGTGGTTCTCCCTTCCCAGAACGTGGCCTTCCAGTGGCCTTCCTTGCTTGTTTCCACCTTGACGCCAGTCCAAGTAAGGGGCATGGTCATTCAGAATGTCAATGATATACTGAGTAGTTGTGTGCTCAGTTTCACCTTCCTGTTTCTTCAGGTTGATGAATTTTACATTGTTAGCTTTTGCACTTTGCCCCATAAATTCAAGCTTTCTCTCAAGTTTTTCTAATCTGTCAAACATCACTTGCCTTTCTTCTTGTATGTCATTAATTTCATCCCTGTTTTGCATCACACTTTCTTTTAATGAAATAATTTCTTCAATGAAATGAGATATTCTTTCATCTAAAGCTTTAACTCATTGAGGTTGTGCCGAAGCTTAAGCTTGGCACTCTTTTCCTTTACTGTGACGTGCCGAAGCTTAAGAATCCGCAGACTTACGAATTTTTTTAAAACACAAAGTGATGGTTAACTCAAGGGAAAGTACTCTAGCCTGTAGGGCAATCATTTTTCTAATCGCAGTTGCTTTCCTTGACCATAAACTTACCTAGTTTTTATCTGTTGGCCAATTTTGTATGACATTTCAACAAGTGATATCTTTGGGATTTCAGGCACTCCAGTGTTATGATTCTTTAAAAAAAAAATATGTTGTACAAAAATGACATCACATGGAATTCATGCAGCTTCAGGAAGTTTACTTGTGAAAAATTCATCACATTGCTTCAAGGGGACTAGTTGATGAATAGTTCAAGCCATTTAAGATACCAACCCTAATTTTCAAAACTTTTTATTTTTCAGCCTTCAGTGACATATTTTGGAAATTTGTAAAAAATAAATACAGTCATCTATTAAAAAACTGTGAAATAATCTCAAAAGAAGACATTATAAACTTTTTAATGATGTATAATGTGTATGTCATTATTATGTTGGGTAAGTCTGCTGAATTTTTCAAATATAGCCAAAATCATGCGTCACCACAAAATGGCGGGATCCATTTCACTGTGACTCCAGTGAGTTAAACTTGTCTTCTATGCTGCTCTTTATCTCATTTGAATGTAAAAGTAGCCCCTGCTGAATCTGGGAAAAACGCCAGTCCATTACTTGCATGATATTTGCTGGTGTTGTAAACATTTCACCCTGTGACATTTTTCTCTTTTCAAGCGCCTGTCCTTCACTGCTGAATTTCTTTAACAGTACACCAGCACAAACATGAAAACAAAAACAAAGGTCAAGGACAAATCGCCCTACATAAAACTGCCAGGCTTGTGTTTGCCATATCATCTTGCAGTGTGAGTGTACCCCAGTCACCATCGCATTGCACGTGCATTTTACGTGCATTTTACAGTGGTGGTTCCTCTTGGTTTGAATCAAGTTTGAGTTGGCATCACAACACAATCCTTCTATATATCATTTGTAATGAGCAAAAATGTTAATTTCGGCCGTATTACTGACCTCTGAGATTATTTGATGATATTTTCCTGTGCACCAGTCCTATACTGTCACTACTGCAAAAAATTGTCTCAATACAACAGCAAACACAGTCACATTTCATTAATAATGAGGAGCACTATTCCAACAGCTTCATGTACTCGCCTGTCCCGATTTGAAAGAGAGAGACACACAATTGACACAATTTTATTGCTATTTAGCGATAGATATAGCGCTGCGCCAGTGGTAACAACGATACGAACGCGACGCGTACACAATACATGAAACCATGGCAAAGATTTGGTATGTACATCAAGAATTCGATACATTATTTAGTGTTCAATTTCAACACCTTCCTCCAGTCTACAGCCAGCAAGTCAGCCATTAAGAGGATAGGCCCAAAGATGATGTAAATCCTGATCAGCATCGCCACCACTGTTCGTAGTACACTGCCCTTTACAAGCTGGCAAGCTGACAACTTACTTCACCCACACATCGTTTTTCTCTTATCTTGATGCACAGAACACACACAGACACACACAGATCTCCACTTCCACAGTATCACCAGTTGAGGAGAGAGATAAGCCAAGGAGAGAACAGAGCTCGCAGACGACGACCGAACGATTCCCGAGAAGGGTAATGCCGGAGTTAAACAGTGAGAGAGAGACAAATCAATGACAAAGTCTTTTATTTGAGGATAGTGAATACCAGTAACAGTCCCCCGCGTGGGATCTATCTGTCCCGTAGTAACACCTTGGCACCCCAAAGACGTCAACCGTTCCCCTTTTTCGTTCTGTTTTGGCTTTGTGTGCCCTAGGAACAGATGACAGAAATTTACCTGCACACCTCCTGGGCACTCTTACTTTTCTTGACAGTGCACCATCATAAACTGAAATTTAATAAATTCCTTGGATAATTATGACATGCCCACACCACACAGTTATACACTTTTCACGATCTTAAATCTCACAGCCAAAAGGTGCTGGTTCTGTATACCCCCCTAATTATTTCTTTGAATCCACACACACCCAAGCACACACACCACTGCCACCTTCTCCACACACGCACAGGTCCATGATCACAGGCATACACAATAGGATAGAAAACAGGGACGCTAGTCTGCTTGGGATAAGTAAAATTCTTAATCACAGATTTTTATTTGACAAATTTTTTCTTCATTAACATACACCTTTTGGATCTATCCTCAGGTACAATTCCCCAATACATATATCACCAGTCTGGTCATTACATTCAGTGAAGCCGGTGATAGTCACATTTGGGTCGACACATTCCCGCCATTTTCCCTTACCCATTCTTCAGGGGGCAACTTTTTTTTCTGGGTCCTGAAAAATTGTCACTGCAAGCGGAGGTTTGACGTTCTGCCACCAATGCTGACTGATCTCAGATGTTCCAGTGCATCAGCATGATCTCTCAAGGAAATTTTAAAAAGATGGGTGAGAGTAGACAGCCCTGCCTTACTCAACTGTTGTTCCAAAACCATTCTCCAAAGTTGTGTTGTAGTACACTGCACTGGTGCCTCGCTGTTACAGCTGTTTGATGACTCTGTTCGGTTTGCATTTATGCTGTAAAATTCAGGGTTCCCACAAAGCTGCATGCCCCCCTGTCAAATGCCTTCTTAAAATCGTAAAAACGTGGTTAGGTCTTGTTTTGTTGAAGGGACCGCTCACATAGTTTCTGAGGTTGAATACGTTCTGTTGTGCTGCGCCCTGCTCTGAAAAACCCCTTGTTCCCCAGCAATGATGGGCTCTTTTTGTGGCTTTCAGTCTATTCAATATTATCTGCAGATACCTTGCTTTGGGGGACTATGAGGGTGATTGTGCGGTAATTTTTGGGATTGTTGTAGATTTCCTTTCTTGGGGAGGGTGATGATGAGCGACGGTCCATGGTGTTTGGGCCCTTTTCCTGTCTGCCAGATCTTGTTTCAGATTCTTGTAGGGCGCGATCATGGTTCCCCTAGCTTGGACCCAAATCAGCTGGATGTTGCACCCCTGTGACTTCCCCCTTTTTTAGCGTCTGATGCTGTTTCCCCTTCTTCTCGGGGATGGGTGACGTCTGTGTCTTTGCTTTCGGGACTTAAGGATTTGGATTCCCGCGGTTCTATTGTTATAAGGTCGGGGGCAGTATTTTTTCCTCTTTCAGAAATCCTGGCGTCAGTGAGCCTTCCCCTTTTTTTTCTTGGATTTTAAAATTTTTCTCTGTTTTGGCTGGGAGGTCTCTCACCCGTGATATGCTTTTTTGTATTGTTTTTTTTTAGTTCTCTTCAATTCTTGGACTGTTTACCGATCCTTTCCTTTTGCCCCGTCATGGACTTCCTGATTCTTTTGTTGACTGCCCCATATTGTTGCTCTTTCTTTTTTTTTATTTTTTTTTTCTTCAACTCTTACGCTTGTCGCATAGTTGTAGGTGTTAGGTGTGGGCCCGGTTTTTTGACTGGTCGGGGTTTGCCAAGAAACCGTTGCTGTTTCAGTATGCTGTATTAAAACTATTCTCAGGTGTCTTGTCTGAGTCTAACACAGTGGTGCTGAAACTTTCCACCTTTCCCTTTCTTTAAAAATTTTTAATACCTCTGGGTCTTCAGCTTCTCAGGTCAAATTTATCCTGTGTTTCCCCTTTTTGGATTTTCTTTGACGTAGTCGGAAAATATCCACAAAAAAAATGATCACTCCCCATGTCTGCTCCCGGAAAAATTCGTGTCGGCGATGTTTAAAGCTAGACTGAAACCCTCTTTTCACCCTGATGTAATTATTTGGTTTGGTGTTCTCCATTTGGGTATGCCTGTCATTTTTCTGGATTTCTTTGTGGGCCAAGTATTCACTGTAGGTGGGTTTTTCTGGGAAACTCCAGGAGTCTCAAGCCCCTTTTATTTGATTTGGGTTTTTACAATGTGGCCCCAAACGCCCTCCCAGTCTGTCCATGCATCTTCTCCCCCTTGGGGTTCCAGTCGCCTTGCACAAAGGGATGTCTTTCTTGGGTTTTGATTAGAAAATCCTTTTAGTGGTCATAAAAACTTTACTGCTTCATCTGTGCGTTGATGTGGGGCGTTGCCTGTACTACGTTTGGTTTAAAGGGGGTTTTTCTCTCAGGCGGATGGGAATAAGTTGTGGACACAGGCGACAGCTCATGACGGTGTTCACGGTGTCTTTGTGAACGAGAAAACCCACGCCCCTGTTTGTTTATCCTGTTTTCCCCTGAGTATAATTTGTGGTCTTCCCGGGTCCCCGTAGGGATACTTTTTAAAAATAAACCCCCACTTATCAGTTTTCACAGTAGAAACTGGGGGAAAAAACCCTTTTTTTAAAGCAGCCCCCCCCCCCAAAATCCCCCCCCCCCCCCCGAAAGCAAACTAATA
>CM054168.1:24238590-24253590 GCA_028751875.1 Rapana venosa | reverse complement strand
TTAAAAATTCCAACTATAAAATTTCTCCCTTATTTATTAAATTATTATTTTTTCTCTCTACTATTATCACATACACACTTTTAACAAATAATATATAATAAGTTTAAAATTAAAAAAAATTTATAATTTGTTATTTTTATAAAATAAATTTAAAAAAAAATAAAGGGTTTTTTTGCATTTTCCCCAAAAGGGGCTTTGTTTAAACTTTTTAATTAAAAAAAGGGACTAACACAACACATAACAATCAAAAATACACACACACGCACCACACACACGCCCAAACACACACACCCCCAAAAAATACACCCCACAACGACACACTAACACCAAAAAACAAACACACACAAACACAAAAAAAACCGACCAACACACACACAAAACCACGACACCCCAAAGCAACACCAAACACAATAAACCAAAAAAAAACCCACACACAGAAAAACAAAAACACAAAGCACCAAAACAAACAAACACAACCCAAAACACACCACAAAAAACAGAAACAACACACACACAAAAACCACACAACAACACACCCCACAACACACACAACAAACAAACCACACACCCACACACCACCACACACAAAACCACACCCCACACACCAACACATACAAAACCCCCCCGGGGCCACCCCCCCACAAAACCACACAAACAAACAAACAACCACGGCAACAACAATTAAAAAACCCAAGCCCACCAAAAAAAACCCCAAAAGGTTTACCTTTTATCCCGATATGAAAGAATTAAACACAAAAATTAATAAACACACACCACAAAAACACACCACAAACACACACACACACACACACACCCACACACAACACACACACCAAACACCACCCCCAACACACCACATCACACCCCAACACACACACACAAAACCACACACCCCCACCAAACACACACACACACAAACACCACACCACACACACACAACACACACACACAAAAAAACCACACACACACCACAACACAACACATTGGCGACGGACCACCCCCTGCACGCACCCCCAAGGCATGACTGAAAGTATGTGCCCAATGGCGTTAACCCATTTTGCAGTTTGGGTTGACCCAAAAGCCAAAGGAGGCTATGTTTTGGGTAAAACTTGATTTGGTTGCTGAAATGGGGGACGCTTGTAGACAAGCAAGTTGGGCTCTGCCCTTTGCCCCTTTTGATAAAGGGGGAGCGACTTTGGTTTTTGGGGGTGCTGGTATGCAGGTTAGGGGAAAATGATTTGTTTTTGGATTAGAACTGTTTTTCTGAAGTGATAATAAAGCCCCCTTGATTTCGTTGTAGGCAGCTGACTCATCTCCCCATGTTGGAGAAAACTTTGCTTGTATTTTTTTTTATTTTTCATTGACTGTACTCTGACATGACTTGACAGTAAAAAATTTACTAAATTAAAAACTGTTTAAAACTTTGTGAAACAAAAAAAAACTAGTGATTTTATGGTTAAAGTGAGGTAGATGTAAACATTGGGGCGAAAGAAGATTAAGGGTTTCCTTTTTTTTGATCTAAAATAAAGATGACCCAGTTCTCTTTTCTTTATTTAATGATAAAAAAGGCATCTCTTAAAAAAAAACTGGATTAAATATAATTTTGGGGAGTGCTATGCTGAACCCTTAATCAAGTTGTTTTTTCCCTTTGTCCTAGTTCCTTTTGTACCAGTGACAGATTTCCCAAGCAACTTGCAGACAATCCCCAGAGAGTTTTACTCCTCTGTAGATTGCCAGGAGTAAAAAGAGATTTTAAAATTGAAAAAAACAAAAATGAAAATATTCATGCTAAGAAGCCCCAAAAAGTAAGGCTTAGTTTGGAAAAAAAATGTTGGTTTGTTGATTCTTAAAAATATATGGGAAAATATTTAGTAAAACGGTAAATTTTGAAAAGGTTAAAAACAAATAAAAAACAAGCACAAAAGGAATGGTTTCTTTGTGCAGATGGGGCAGAAATCAAAAAAATTTTTTTCCTGTTGATTTTTGATTTTTCAAAACGGTTGTTCGGCGTAAATTTGGGTTATGAAATATTGCTTTTTTGGAAAAAATTGAACTTAAGTATTGAAACACCTCTTCGGGCTTGCACAATGACTAATCTGATATTTTGGTGAAACTGGAAAATGCCCTCTTTTGTTCTGTTTGTGCATGTTTTTTTTCCGACAAACTTCATCAAAACGCATCATGTCATCATGTATATACAAAGAGGGTGTTTTGCTCAAATGTATCAAGATCATTTTAAAGCACGTCAAACCTGTTTCTATAAAAACATATAGCGCTATAAAAGTTCTTTTATTATTTATTATTTTTATTAAACACCACACACACCACACACACACACAAAAAAAATATTTTTATTATATATTATAATATATTTAAAATAATATTATTATTTTATATATATATATATTATGAAAACAGGTTTGACTTTGTTTGAGTATATATAGAGAGATAGATAGGATAAAAATGATAGATAGAGTTTTAAGATAAAAAAGGGGTTTAGGTTAGAAGATGGGTAGATAAAAGATAGTAGTTTTAAAAAAGGGTTTAATTGTGTTAAGAAAAAAATTTTAAGAAAAGGGGTTTATTTTTAATGTTTAAGGTTTTAAGGATTTTTTGTAAAGTTTGGTAAAGGGTTGAAAGAAGTAAAAATAAAATTTAAAAATAAATGAAAAAAACAGTTTAAAAAGGGAAAAAAGCCCTGGGGAAAGTTTTTATCCAATTTTTTCTTATTTTAATGGGGCATTTTTAAGATTCAAGTGGTGGAAGGATAAAATGCAAAATTTCCTTTGAAAAACCCAAATGAAAAATGGGTAAAGATTTTCCTTTAAATATGTTTTAAATTTTCTAAGCTTCCAAAAGCCTAACAGAAGTTGCCTGCTGCAAAAATTTTTTTAAAACCACTTTTAAGTCAAAGAAGTTTTTTTTATTATAAAAAATGTTAGTTTTATTTCCCTGTCCCCATGGTGTTTTTTTTTAAAACGTTTTTTTTTTTTAAATGCAAATCAGAATTAAGTTATTTTGTGAAATTCCTTACCCGAGGGCCGGGTTTGTTAAACTTTTTAAAACAAACTTTTATTTCATTGATTTGTTTACCCAAATTTAAAATACTAAAGTGTAAAGAAAATTATAAAAAAAATGGGCTTTGAAAACGAAAAGTAAAATATAAAATATTTAGATAAAAGAAAATAATTAAAAAAAAGAAAAAAGAAAAAGAAAAAAAAAAAAAAAAAAAAAAAGAATAAGAAAAGAATAAAAAAAATAACCCTAAAAGTTTTTCCAAAATCCTGTTGCAGGGGGACAGGGTTTACTTTAGAATATTGGATTTTTTGTTCTAGCTAGGTGTACATTCTTTAAAGGTACTTTAACAGGCATTTACGGACAATAATTAGGTAGTGTGGGGTCTTGGTGTGAGCAACCCTGAGTCTTTCATGCAGGCGGGTCAAGGAATTCCACGCAAGAGTCGTGAACAGTTTGTATCAGGTATTTTGTTTTGAGAGACTGTGGTTAAGGTTATGTTATCTATAACATGCACTGGATAGGGGGAAGCTGGAAAAAAACACACCTTGGATTGATTAAAATTTTTGTGAGTTTGGGGGAGTGTGGTCATAATTTTGATATCTAAATTTTTTTTTTAATATTACGTGATTATATGATTTAAACCTCTGTTCAGGATATTTTTGTGTTACATGCCTGTGGCTTGAGAGAAAGGTGGGGACATACCAGAGGGAAAAAAGCCACTTCATTCTCTCTTTTGGGGCTAGTTTATCATTTTTGGGTCATCCTAAATATGTTTGTGTTTTGGGGGCGGGAGTATGGGGGGACTTGGTTAAAATGTTGTTTTTTGTGCCCAAATTTTTCCCAAAAAACAGAAAGGCGGGCGAGAAAGGTAAGAGGTTTTTAAATGAGGGAGATTTTAGTCGAAAAAGGGGCAGGGGGCACTTAAAAATATCAAATTTTAGGCTATTTTGACAAAGGAGGAGGGAGGTATTCAAGTGGAGGACGGGAATAGAGAAAAAGCAGCCGGAAAAATTTTTTTTTAAAAAGGGTTTTTTTAGGCTAAAAGGGGTGCAAGAACGGAGGGGTAGGGGTGTATCCAGGTGAAGAAGATAAAAAGATTAAAAGGGTGAGTTCTGGGAAAGAAAAGAGAATATTTTTACCCCGTGAAAAGACCGGAAAATACAAAGGAGTGATGTGTTAAATTTTTTCTTTTTAGGGAGTCAAACTAAAGTAAAAAAAATTGTTTTTACCCCGAAGGGAGTGGGGGGGATGGTGGCAACCGCCGGAATCAGTGCACTGAAAAATGGAGTATGAAAACTTGGAGTGGATTGGGAAAATGTTAAACAAAAAGGCATAAAAACAAAAAGTTTTAAAATAAATTTGGCAAATATAATGGGCTGGAGGTTCGGGGGGCTCTTGGGGGGCTTTTGGTGGTTATCGGGGGAACTCAGCTGGCCCGGACGAAAATAATACTCGAGTAAGCGTTTTCCCCTATTTTCTCAAAAAGGGACCCCTGGGAAAAAATGACCAGAGAGGAGGGGGGGGTGGAAAGGGGCTATAGTATGGGGGGTTAATCCCACCAGGGAGAATAAAAAATGGGTATGGGGGGGGGGATTTGGTTTTGGGGGGGGGGGAAACAAGGAGGGGGATTAAGAAGAGAAGAGAAAAAAAAGGCAATGAAAGTCTTAACCCTTTTTAAAAAAAACAAATCAAACAGAAAAAATAAAAAAAAGCCAGGGTTTTAAAGGGCAAAAAAAAGGTACAAAATTTAGCGCTAAAAAAAGGGGGGGGGGGGTTTGGGGGTTATGGAAAAAAAAAAAAAGGGGGGAAAGGGGGTAGGGGGAAAGGGGGAAGGGGAGGGGGGGGGGGGGGGAAAGGGAAGGGGCTTAGTATGGAAAAAAAAGGCCAAAAAAACCCAGAAAAAAAAAAATTTTTTTCCTTTTGGGGGAAAAATCCCCCGTGGGCGGGGGGGGGGGGGGGGGGGAAGGGGAATTAAAATTCTGGGTTTTGGGTTTTTTTTCTATCCCTACTTGTTCTGCCTTTTCCCTTTTTTTTTCCGTTACTGCTTTTCTATTTTATCCCTTCTAACATTCAGAATTCAGGAAGGTACAGACAAAAGTTTTGTTTGCTACTATTCAGAAATTTAGGAAAAAAACAGACAGAAATTTTTTCTGTTTAGCTATTCGAATTAGGAAAGGTACAGCGAAAGTGTTTGTTTTTGTACTTTTTGAATTAGGGAAAGGTACAGTCCTTAAAGACTTTAAACCGAGGCCCGTGTTCGAAAAGCATGCAGAACATCTTGGCAACTTTAAATCCCGTTCCGCTTTTGGAAGGAGGATTTTTGGGTGGAAACAGATGACAAAAATTTACAAACCGCAACACAGGGACTAGATTAAAAAAACACACAAGTGTTATTTCATTATCCCCGGGTATAAAAGAATAAAAAAAAAAGAAAGAAAAAATAAAAATTTCCCCGCCTTTTTTCCCCAGAAAGCTACCCCGACAACACATCCCGCTTTTTTAAGGGAAAGGGTATTACTGCTAGCATTTTACGAATTTTTGACCGCAGAAATTTAAAATAAATATGGATGGTGAATAAAGGCTGCAGGGGATGGTTTGCTTCTGTACCCTCTGAAAACTGAATATAGCAAAAACAACACTTTTGTCTTACCTTCCCGAAACCTGAATTACCTAAAAGGAACAGGTTTTTTTTGTACTATGCTGGAGTCATCGTGGTGGCTTTGCCAGTTCAGTCAGTGGTGACTTTAGATGACTCTCCAAGCACCTACAACAAACCTCAACAACTGGTGTCATGATCTGCTCATTGCCCCTGCTGGTACGGGGAGACACGTGATGGCGTGGTGGGTGTGCGTGAGAGGAGAGAGAGAGGGAGAGAGAGAGAGAGGAGAAGGGAGGAAAAATCAGGAACTCGGATTTTAATTTTAAGGCCCGGCCCGTTACAAGGGGGGTATTCTTTTGACAAAAGAAACTTCAAAAAAAAAAAAACAAGATAATATTGGCATTAATAAATGATTCCCCCCCAAAAAAAAATAAATACTTGAACTTTTGCACAAGTTAACTAAAAAAGTTCTGGGGTTTCACAGCATAAAATTTTTACATAATTATACGAAAGAGTCTTAATGATAGACATTTTCACTATTCAATCAGAAGGGGAGCTTTTTAGCCCCAAAAAAGTTAAAATCTTTTTTTAAGAAGACCCCGCAAGTAAGTAAAAGGTGACAAAGGTTCCAAAAAAGTAAGGGCCCCAAACCTATGAAAGACTCAACCGTACCCCCCCCACCCCCACCCCCAACCCACTAATTTCACCCCCATAACATTGGCATTCCCAAAAAAGCATCAAATGTCAACACAGTTCAGTCACGGAAAACTTTTTATTAACCAAAAACCCAAAAATAAATAAGTACCCCCCAAAAAATCAACCTCTAGTTAAATTTTTTACGTTTTTGTGCCTAGTCCCATGATAGATATGCTTACTTAATGCAAACCAATGTGGATGCATGTTATATAGCAAACATGTGAGTGCCTTCTTTCCTGTCTAAAAAAAAAATTGGGAAGGGATTAAAAACAAACGATGTATACGTACATTTCCCTTTTAGCTGTCTTTTGTGTAGCTCTCGTTGAATCGAACGGCATGAAGGTTCACCCATGTGATAAAGGTGGGCAGGTAGCTGAAAACCTCCACAAAACCATCCCACTCCTGTGTGGAATGAAAGCTGATGGGCACTGCACCCCTTTCTCTGCACATCATGTCCAGATCTTCAAATCTGAAATCGCCGAACTTTCTGCTGTGCAGACGGATCTGCAACAGTTGGAAAAGAAGTTGAGTTGAAAACAACTCAGTTTCAATGGTCAGGTTTGGAAACAAATGTTTGGAGAAAAACACACCCACACCAAAACACACACACACACCACACACAAAAAAAAAAAAAAAAATTTTTTTTAAAAAAAAAAAAAAAAAAAAAAAAAAAGGAGAGAGAGAGAGAGAAAAGAGAGAAGAGGGAAAAGAGAGAGAGAAAAGAGAGAGGAGGAGAGAAGGAAGAGAGAGAGAGAAACTAGTAGATATATAATAGGAAAAAAAAAGGTGTGCTCTGGTGGTGACACACTCTGCCCCGGAAGAGGCCCCCCAACTTAGGGAGTGAAATCGCAGAGATGAGGTTTACACTGCACCACAAGACATTTCACCTTGCCAATAAATGGGTTTTGTTTTGAAAGTCAAAAACCCAAAGGGGTTTGTGTACAGAGAAATGAAATCAGAACCAAAGTCGGAGGGACTTGGCCCCCCCCGTGCGCGTGCGGCCCCCTGGTGGTGATACGCCTGGTCCCTGAACCGACCCTAGGGGGTAAATACCAAAAGGGGGCTCCCAATGGAAAAATGTGGAAAAGGGGAAAAACCTTTTTCCCCCAAGGCAGTGAAGATAGATGAAAATGGCTTGAGGGTAGATTGGATTTTTCAGCTCAGTGAAAGCAACCCTTACGAAAACAACCCTCGATGTAAAAAACACCAAAGGGCAAACCTGCTAACCTCCTACTGCGACATAAAGCCCCCGCAATGGCCAGACTGAGTGAGTTGCCTACGAGGTCGTGACACCCCAGTGACCCTCCAAACCTTTCCCAATGCCCCCAATCACAAAAGGGTTTGATATAAAATTACCTATGCACAGAAGTGTATGGGTGTTGGTATGTTCGCTCAGCACCATAAACCCCACCATAACCCAGCAGCTGTGCAGGCCCCCCCTTTGGTTTGGTAGACCGAAGGCTGCCTGCAATGCCCTTTCATCTCCCACCCCCAGGGGGGCAACACAAAGAATTGGGGATTCGGGGAGAGCTTGAATTGAACAGCGTGGGACAGCAGGAAGGAAGACAGGGGAAAAAAAAGCAAGAAAAACCAGGAAAATCCCGCTGGTAATGCGCTGGGATTGTCGAGGGCTTAATGCAGCGCAACCGTTTGCTCATATAAGAGACAAAGTGCGCTGTTTGAGATTCAAAAAAGAGGAAAAGAAAGGATGAGATGATAGATGTAATGATGATGAGAATATTTAAAAACCCACTGCTTACAATTCCATATGTGGGGCAGATGTTATGGCCATTGTTGTTACAGGTTTACAACACTGTATAAAAAGCATGGGAGTTAAGTGAATAAGAAAAGGGCAAAAGAGGGGGGGGTAGTACCCTTTGCTACTTTTTGGGAGCAGCCATTTTTCCCGCCTCCTGTCCCGGATCACCAAACATCACGAAAAAGGGGTTTGTGCACAGCATTTTAATTAATTTTGTAAATGTGGGCAAATTAAAGGGTTACTTTACAATTTAAATTGGGGCCTTTTGGGGTGTTTTTAAACATGATCATTATTTTTGGAGCATGCTGGTTTGATCCCAAATATGGGTCGATAGGTAAGGGTTATTGGGTCTTTGCAATGGGATGCCCCAAAAATGCATTATGTATATAAGTTTTTCTTGATAGGCTACTTTAAAAAAAACCGGTGAAAGTAATAAAGTGACTTTTCTTACCGATCTTAAATGAGGTTTTTTAAAAGGCTTATACCACATTTTCCCCAATTTCCTTTTTTTTTTTTATAATTTTAAAAAACCCCCAAGCCTTGCTATCTGGAGGATGGTCCCACATTTTTATCAGGCAAAATTTTTACATTGAACCCCCCAGTAGTGAAGTGAGAAACAGTGGGAAGGGAAGATGCTCAAGATGCAGTGCCCCAAATCTGAATGAAACAGCTTTGTTTGGGGCTTTTGTAACTGTCCCCTGGCAATGTATGAGACTACACTTGGGAGAGAAAATGCAGAGGAGTTTTTTAATTGATTTTATGTTCATAATTTTAGTACCTTTTAGGAGAAATTAGGAGGTTTGGGGGAGTACAAAAAAAAGTGCACTAGCATGGGTTTTGGGGGGATAAAAAATTGCACATAACATGGATAGCATAAGTAAATGGGAAAGGAGAAAAAGCTTTACATTATGCGAATGTGCCACAAAAGAGTCGTATTTAGCAATGTGCCCCCTGGGCCCCAATGGGGGGTATGTTATCAGGATTATTTTAAAACCCTTGGGAGGGCACTAATTTCTCTTCCCCCAAAAGATTCAAAATAATTCTAATTAAACTCCACCTTTTAGTAAGGTAGTTTAATTAAAAATTATTTCTCCCCATTTAGTACAAAAAACATGCAAGACTTTAAAAACTAGTGGGAAAATTACATTACATCGTCCCCCATCTGGGAAAATGGGCACCCTCAAAAAACTAGAAACCATTTCCCCCATTCTTCCTTTGTTTTTTCCAGGGGGTTTTGTTTAGTTTAACCCTTATTTTCATGTTTTATCCCCCCAGCCCTTTTTTTTGCTTTCCTTTTTCTCCTTTTTGGCATATGTTACAAAATTTAAAACAATCCCCCCAAACCTTTCCCCAAAAAAGAGGTCTGAAAATTTAAACTTAAGAAAATTTAATGAAGATCCTTGAAAAAAAAACCAAAAAATTTACACAAGTTTTTGTGGAGGAAAAACGATTGCTAAAAATTTGGGTAACGCTTTTTTTTAAAATAATATTAAAAATTTTTATCTACTTTAGTGGCCCTTCATGTTGTAAGGGGGCACCATACTCAAAAATGGTTTTTGGAGAATTAAATGTCCCTTTCCCTTTTGACTATTGCTTGCATTTCCCAACCCTTTTTTTCACCCAAAACGAGAAAAAAATTCCCCGGGTAACATGGGAAAAAGCATAAACATTCTGAAAATTTTCAGACTCCCTTTACCAGAACCAGAATGTTTTTACCAGGTTTTTCTAGTTTTTAAAAAAATTTTTGGGGTGTGTTTCCCCTTTTATTCTTTTAATAAAAAAACAAATTATTGGGAATAAAGTTTATATCAGCACCAGAGCGTAATCTTGACCTCTTTTCCGATTAAAGGGACAACAAATACAAACCAAATCAACAAAAACCCCCCACAAAAACTAAAACAAACACCCAGTTCGGTTTTCTTTGGGTGTGGGAAAATTTTCCCTTTTTTTTTAAACCAAATGTCAGGAGGGAATATTGCTTGGAAATGGAAAAAAAATTTTGCATAAAGCTTCTTGCCCTTTTTACGCCAAAATGATTCCAGTGAGGGAACAAAAAAAGGGGTATATTTACAGGTTAAAAATGTAGATCCCAGGCAAGGGGGGGCAAGTTTTTTTCCATCTTTTTAGCAATTTAAATTATAAAAAATTTTATCTCCAACAACCAAAGCCAAAAATTTCATTACTTGAAACCCTTTGACCGAGTGTGGCAAAAATCTGTGGAAAAGTCTGAAGACATAATTCGACGAGGACCTGTTTCAAGCCCCAGGCGCGTATAAACATCCCACAGTGCAGTCCTCATGGGTAGAAATCGGGGATTTTTCCGGACTTCATTGGGTTCGACAAGGCTGCCCCATCCCCCTTCTTTTCAAGTGTTTCCTGGAGAAATCATGCGGGAGGCCCCCCTTTGCTTCAAACCACAATCACAATAGGAGGAAGGCCATCGCAACTCGATTCGCAGACATTTTGATCTCATGGCCGCATGAAAAGAACCCAGGACTCCCCACCAGACGGGAAACATCACCCAAATGCCCCTATAAAATTTCGCACGGAAAAGAAAAACCATAAAAAAACCACACCGCCACTCCCCCAGCTAAATGAGGGGCGAGACAAAGGGGTGGAAACTTTCAAGTCCCCTTGGGCAGTCATCACCAAAAAAAGTACGGCCAAAAAGGGGTGAAGATAGACTGCTGGGGCACTCTCCTCCATGACTAACTGGCGAAATTTGGGGGAAAAACCCAAAACCATCAGAACCCCATTTTTTGGTCAACTTACAGGCACTCGCACCCCCTTGCCTTTTACAGCTGGAAGCATGGACATTTACTGCGATTTAGACGTCGCTTCAAGCCTTTGAGAAAAGTGCCTCAGGCGGTCCTAAAACATCACCTACAAGACCTAAAACCATGACTACGTCTGGCAGCAGATCGAGGCAGGGCTGGCAACAAAACCCTTGCTAGATACAGTCAACGGAGGAAAATGAAAGGGTTTTTGGCCACAAAAGGGCATAACACCTGTCAAAGACATCCTGCAGGGAATGGTGGGAAGGAGCAAGGAGGCGGGACGACCACGCAAAAGTGGATACCCCAAAATCAAGGAGGGACCGGCCCACTGTACCAAACCTCCTGAAGCACCCCAGGACAGAACCTTTGGGGTCCACTTGCAGCGACGGGGGGGTACCCAAACGGTCGCCCCGCCCAAAGGGGATGATGAGTGATGAGTAAATTTATAATCATAAAAATGGAATTTACATAGCCTATATCTTGCAAATGCAAACCTAGTTTTTGCTTCATCCCTCCTACACATGCAGCCAACAATGATTAATATTTTAACAAATTCAAATCCACACACACCCCAAAAAACCACCACACACACCACAACAAACCACACACACACACACACCCCCCACACACACACACACAACACACAGGTTATACTTTTCGAGGGTGATGGAATTTTTGCTTTTTAAGGCAGGGCAGATTAGATAAGAGGGAGGGAAAAATTTTGGCTTAAAATGGTATTTTTTGAGGGGGATTTAAAGCTGTCGTAAGGGGGCTTTAAAAGAAGGGAGAGGGGTCATTCCAGATTGATGCCCAGCAATAGAAAAAGAGCGACGGCAAATAGGGTTTGGGTTTAAAAACTGGTTTTCGTAAGCACAGGGTATCTGCAGCAGAGCGGGGGAAAACGAAAAGGGGAGTGTACGGGGTGAAGCCCTTTCACAAGGTAGGAGGGGCTGTTTTGGGGAGAATTTGAAACAGAGGGCAGTTCTTTCTTACCCGTGGCACGGGAAACCAGTGAGATTTGCAGGAGAGGAGTAATAGCTCAGATTTTTTCTTTTTGAAACTAACAGTGCAGGTTTCGATCCTAAAGGTGGGGATAATTTGTGGCAGCCCAGCCAAAAAAATTTTTAAAATATCCAACATTAAGAATAAGATATGTGAAAATTTGAATGTTTTCTGAGTGGACAGGTACTTTCGGATTGCACTTATACGCCGTAATTTATAAGTAGGACGGCAGGGGCTGGGTGATGAATTTTTGCATAGAGATGTGTTGTCGATCAACACCCAGATACTTTTAATGCAGGGATAGCAAACGACGTAAAGCCTAATTCTATTTAATCGTTGGATGGAAAGAGTTTTGTTTGGGCCCCCACAATTACTGCTTTGGGTTTATCTGCATTTTGCTGTAACTTGTTTTTTAACACCAGTTTTGGAAATTGTTTAAGGGAGGTGACATATTGTCAAGAGTGAGGCAGAATTTTCAGGGTTGCCTTGTTTTAATCTGAGAGTATCAGCAAAAGAAATGAAGGTTGACTGGTGACGGTTTTTTATTACGAGAGTGAACTGGGAGAAGTGAACAAACAGGGACCAGAATGATCTATGGGGACCCACATTCCTTTGGAAGGAATCGATGAAACTTGTTTACTGCAACTGTCTGGAATTGGTCAGTGATGTATAACTAAACCGGGAAGGGCGCACCTTTTATTCCAAACGGGTTTTTTTTAGACGGGGAAAAAGGATAGAGTGTCGTGGTTCAAATGCTGCAGATAACGAGAAAGTAAAAAGGGAGATTTTTCCCTTTAGTCAGAAGCATTTAAAAAACATGTTAACTTTTGGCTAGGGTGGTTTCATGCTGGGTTGGGGCAATTGGAGATGAAAAGCGGGAAAACTATTTGAATGAAGAGTGCTGTTGATTTTTTTTCAGGACTACGGATATTTTATACCACCTTATCACGAGATTTTCCCCTGAAATTCGGGGTTTCCTCCCTGGGGGGGAACGCGTCGCCCAAAAGCAGCGCCCCCTTTTTCTTTCTTTTTTGGATACTTTAACACCTTACTGGGGTATTCAGCAACAAATTGAAGGCCGGTTTTCATTGTTTCCCTTTTGGGGAATTGCAGCTAGCTATGTTTTCCCCAAGCACGAAAACTCCAGTCTATCCACCTTTAAAACGGAGGAACGATGTATGGCACAACATTCACAAAAGGACTTTCTGTCGAAAATAATACACTGATCATGATTACGTTGGTCGCGATCTTTATTATCTCTGGTACACGATCTTGATTACGTCTGGATACACTGATCGATTAGTTGGATACACGATACGTCGGATACATGACTGATTATATCTGGCTACACTGATAAAGTAGGTAGAAACGCTTAAATTTTTTTAGTATGTTAGGGGGCGAAGTCGGCTCTTTTAGTAGAGGTGTTACTATTTACAGTTTTGAGTCGATGGAAAATTTCCCGAAAGGGAAAAGATAAGTTACAACTTTGTGAAGTGGGGAAAAAATTTCAGAAAGGGAGTTGTGTAAAAAGGAAAAACAGGTAAGGACAAGATCAAAAGATTTTTTTGGTAATTTTATTTAGAATTTTCCCCAAATTTCTTCCTCACTTGTTGGCTGAAAAAGGAAAAGGAAAAGGGGTTTCCCTGAATTGGGGATTTAAAAAGGGACAGGTTGGAAGGGAGTCTGATCCAGTGTGGAGCGAATGTTAAGACTATATACAATGAGTTGCTGGGGGGGCTAGGATTCCCCCAACAGGGCTGCGCAGCACTGTCAATCCCTTTTTCCCCCAAACCTTTCCCGAACTTGCATGCCCCGAAAAGTTTGGGGCCCCCCTTTTTTCAAGGGGATGTATCTTCATGGATGGTTTTAATAGAAGGACATCCCCCGGCTCTGGGAAGGGAACAGGTTTTTATATCGCAACTGGACACTCGGGGTAACAAAGTGCCTTGATCTGCTCTTGCATACTTTTTGGACAACCCGCAGAATAACACTGAAAAGGGGGAAATGCACAAACTCAGGTTTTTTATAAATGAAAAGGATCCACTGCATGGGTTGGGGCAGTTTGTAACTGATATAGCATGCAAACTGCTTGTATATCCTTGAGGCAAATAAATCCACAGAGGGTTTGGCCTGCAAATGTGAAAGTGCATTATGCAGCATAGCAGGGTTGAGCTTTCATTCAGCATCCAGGTCTATTTTCCTGGATTCTGTATCAGCTACCACATTTTCTCTCCCTGGTATAAATGCTTCTGAAAGGCAATACACCATTCCCATATAGTGGAAGTAATGTCATTGCAGGATGGTGAATGACTGGTACCAAAGTGTTTAATACAAGCAGTAGCTGTAGTGTCAAAACTTGAACTACATGCTATGTCCTTCTAAAAACTTGAAAGCAAAAATAATCACTTTAAGTTCAAGATAACTGATAAGGTAGTCTGCTTCAACAAGGAGCCATGCACCACCAGGGCTGCGGTCTTGGAAAGAACATCCCCAGCCCTCCTTACTGGCATCTGATGTAACAGTCACTTCAGGCTCTGGATCAGACACAGAGTTGGAGGCACTGTCAATAGTCTCAATCCACCATAGCAGTTCTTTTCTTGCTGAGGAAGAAGGACTCAGGAGATCATCAAAGTTCCCTCTATTGTATGTAAGTGCAAGCTCCTTGTCATTTTCCATGTGACGGTAGTACAATGGTCTATATCTCACAGCCATTAAGCTAGCTACCATCATTCCTACTACCTTAGCAATCAATAATAATGCCAAGATAGTGCATAGTCTGGGAGAGACTGAGCACATATGTCTCTAGGTGTACTATAAAACCCAATGAATGAAACAATTTAACAGTCTCCATAACATTATGCAGACAGTCCGCACTCACTTCTTCCTGTCAACAGAGTCATCCATATAGGAAGATGAATCATGAGCTGTCTCCCTCAACCAAGCAAAAACAGGTTTCAACATTTTTTGTGAATTTTCTTGGTGCCATAGCTATACCATTTGGCAAACAATTAAAATCCCACACTTCATTTTTTCCAGCTGAACCTGAGCAGCTTTCTGTGCTTTGACCATATGGGAACAGAATAGTAAGCATCCTTTAAATCTGTAGATGCCATGAAACAATCTTTTGTGATAAGCTTGAGTTCTTTAAC
>CM054168.1:24206090-24236090 GCA_028751875.1 Rapana venosa | reverse complement strand
GCTGCACACTGCTGCACACCAAAAAACAGTCAGTGTCACAATCCGTGCTCTGGTAGCTACGAGTGGTTTTGTTGCTGGAAAGGTTGACACGTCTGGCGGGGACAGGTCCAGCTGATGCCAGAGTTTGAATCTCGGGTGTCTGCAGGAGACTCCATGCTGAGGCTGCGTTTTGGAGAAGGTGTTGCTGATGCACAGCCCATGATGACAATAGAGCTCTCCAGCAGGCGCTAGCCAGTCCTGTTCATTTTCCCAGTGCCGAACTGACCCTTGCAGGTGGACCAAGGGTTGTGGCCAACACCTACTCTGGTGTTGAAATCTCCGGTGATGAACAGTAGTTCTTTGTCAGAGTTGTCCTTATAGCAGCACTCAGGTCGTCATGAACCTTGTCTTTTAACTTCCGCTGTGGATGCCAAAGTCAGTGCGTAGGCTCTGATTAGACTGACTGGTCCTGAGTATGCTTGTAGTTGGAGAAACAGAATACGCTCTGCTCTTTTTGCTGCTGGCGGGGTTATGGATCCAAGCTACCTGTGTTTAACTGCAAGTCCCTGAGTTCTCTGACCTCTTCTGATGGTTTGTCCTGCCAGGACAGGGTGAAGTCTCTCTCTCCCTCACAGATCCTGTATCTGGGAGCCTGGTTTCTTGAAGGACGACGATGTCCACCTGCAGTCTGCTCAGCTCTCTGTCCATGAGAGCTGTCTTGCCAGCATCAGTCATTTCCTGCAGGTCGTCAGAACAGCCTGGTGTCATTGTCCTCACGTTCCACGTGCCCACTTTCAGGGCGGGGTGTTCATGTTTCTGTTGCCTGGTGCACAGCTGTCGATCCGCTTGTCGGTGTTCCCCTCAACCCCACACCCCCAGCCAGGCTGACGACCGTGGCAGGGCAGCACCTCACTGGCTGGGGGTGCCCAGCTTCAGGCTGCCCAGCTTCAGGCTGCCCAGCTTCAGGCTGCCCAGTGAGATGCGGTGACCTCTCGGCACTGTAAAGCGAAGCTGGAGGGACCTCTCCAGAGCGCAAAGCCTGGGTAAGTAAGTATAGACGGCAAGCCGTTACCCATGCAGCAGACCCCTCGCTCTCTTCTCCACGTCGCTGGAATGGTCCATTGGAAAGGCAATCGCCAATACGCATAGTTCCAGTGCTGTCGCAGGAGTGACCATCATATTGCTGTATACAGCCTCGGACTGCCTTGGGGACTCTGATTTATTGCCAGGGTTTACTCCCAAAGCCTTTCCTATGGGTAGGCATGGCTACAAAGCAGCGGAGCTTTAAAATCAGAGATTTTCTTCAGAGGACTACCAGAGGAGACTACCAGAGGAGACAGAGAAGAGGAGAGAGAGACATGTGATGCAGCTCAATACAACACTGAAACAAATCGCATTAGGAACATACTTCTCACAAAGCATGAAACAGAGGTCCCATGGGTCGTCTGTTTCTGGCAGCAAAAATTAGGATACAGTTTAGATAAATCAGCATGGACAAGAGTGAAGGAAGTCACAAAAGACACAAGATCAACAGTTCTACACCGGAAGATTCTGCTCAATATATATCCGACTAACATCATTCTCTGTGAAATAAAGTAAAAGAAAGCAGTAACTGTTTCATTGTTGGGATACCATCAACTATATCAAACCTTTTTCCCTGTGAGTGTCCATTAGTCACAGATCACATAAATTTTCTTGAAGACCTGATCAATTTGAAATGACATTCGTCTAAAATTATCAGAGACAGATAAATTATTGCGTGAAAGGTTCTAACTTTTCACAGGAAAACTATAACTAAATCAACTTCCTAATTCTTATTGCAAAAATGTGCATAAGTCTCTTAAAAAAATAATCTGCTTTGCCTCTTCATGTTATTTTTTTAATTAAGAAATTATTTTTAAAAACGTGAATGAAAAAAGATCTCCCTTTATTTGAAGTACACTGCAGTGATGCACACAGGATGCATGATGAGAGCACAGGTTTTCTGTAGGGGGTCAGCACAACAGCGGCCAGATGAAAACAGTGGGAGACTCTAGAGTAAGAAAGAAAGAGGAGAAGAAAACCTGGGTGTGTGTGTGTGTGTGTGTGTGGTGTGTGTGTGCCTCTGTGGGTGTGTGTGTGTGTGTGTGTGTGGTGTGTGTGTGTGCTCTGTGTGTGGTGTTGTGTGTGCCTCTGTGTGTGTGTGTGTGTGTGTGTGCTTGTGTGTGCCTCTGTGTGTGTGTGCCTCTGTGTGTGTGTGTGTGTGTGTGTGTGTTGTGTGTGTGTGCCTCTGTGTGTGTGTGTGTGTGTTGTGTGATGTGTGTGTGTGTGTGTGTGTGTGTGTGTGTGTGTGTGTGTGTGTGTGTGCGTGTGTGTGTCATGGAACTAGGAAAGGGTCATGACAAGTATGATGAGTGTGAACATGGATGGAAGAATGGAAAGCTAACATTAGCACTAGAGCAAAAACCAAACCCAGACAGATGTAAACCACTGGTTGAAACTTTTACAAAGGCATACAGCAGCACACACTAGGACAACTATAAGCCCAGGTGATTGTTCGCTGCTTTTAGAAAGGCATACAGCAGCACACACTAGGACAACTATAAGCCCAGGTGATTGTTCGCTGCTTTTAGAAAGGCATACAGCAGCACACACTATAGGCAACATAAAGCCCAGGTGATTGTTCGCTGCTTTTAGAAAGGCATACAGCAGCACACACTAGGACAACTATAAGCCCAGGTGATTGTTCGCTGCTTTTAGAAAGGCATACAGCAGCACACACTAGGACAACTATAAGCCCAGGTGATTGTTCGCTGCTTTTAGAAAGGCATACAGCAGCACACACTAGGACAACTATAAGCCCAGGTGATTGTTCGCTGCTTTTAGAAAGGCATACAGCAGCACACACTAGGACAACTATAAGCCCAGGTGATTGTTCGCTGCTTTTAGAAAGGCATACAGCAGCACACACACTAGACAACTATAAAGCCCAGGTGATTGTTCGCTGCTTTTAGAAGGCATACGCAGCACACACTAGGACAACTATAAGCCCAGTGATTGTTCGCTGCTTTTAGAAAGGCATACAGCAGCACACACTAGGACAACTAAAGCCCAGTGATTGTTCGCTGCTTTTAGAAAGGCATACAGCAGCACACACTAGGACAACTATAAGCCCAGGTGATTGTTCGCTGCTTTTAGAAAGGCATACAACAGCACACACTAGGACAACTATAAGCCCAGGTGATTGTTCGCTGCTTTTAGAAAGGCATACAGCAGCACACACTAGGACAACTATAAGCCCAGGTGATTGTTCGCTGCTTTTAGAAAGGCATACAGCAGCACACACTAGGACAACTATAAGCCCAGGTGATTGTTCGCTGCTTTTAGAAAGGCATACAGCAGCACACACTAGGACAACTATAAGCCCAGGTGATTGTTCGCTGCTTTTAGAAAGGCATACAGCAGCACACACTAGGACAACTATAAGCCCAGGTGATTGTTCGCTGCTTTTAGAAAGGCATACAGCAGCACACACTAGGACAACTATAAGCCCAGGTGATTGTTCGCTGCAGCTGAGTATCAACAGAGCACGGGCAGCAGTTCACTTAGGAGCAGCTATTGATCCAGACAGTAGGAAAGATAAGAGAGGAAAGCTGGTTCATGTCTATGTTAAAAGAAAAGGTCAGCTACTTGAAGGGAGAAAACATGATTACGAGTTGTTTGTGTATGTGCATTTTCATAAAGCTGGTTGTAATGGTTTGTGCTTTTGTTTAATGAATTGCCTAGTACAGAAAAATATGTTTTCGAAACATAGTGTCATCAAAATATGTGAGGCTCCACCACGAAATGAGTCGCCTTGCACCTCACCTACTTTTCTGCTAGGAGCCATTTTAGGCAGGTGGGTGTCAAGTTGCTGATTTTGAGATTTTCATTAACTGTAAAACTATAGACACTCTTCTACCTTGTACTGAGGTATCAAGGCGTGATTTTGTTCCCTTCTCTAAAAAAAAAAGTGTTTCAAAGTAGGCAATCCCTCATTATGACCACCAATTATGTTGATAAACTTGTTTGTTTCTCATTTTGTGACTTCTTGCGGTGTTTTATTTCAATTTCTTTCACAGATATGTCTGTATTTTAATATGTTTTCCGTATTGAATAGCCCATTTATTGTCAATTGATAACATGGCAATAACAAAAAAATTACGTCATGTGGTTGAGCCAGACCTGCAGCTGACGTGGCTACCAACAGATTGTTCAGTGTGGTTTGCCATCTTAAATGTCAGCTGACGTGGCTACCAACAGATTGTTCAGTGTGGTTTGCCATCTTAAATGTCAGCTGACATGGCTACCAACAGATTGTTCAGTGTGGTTTGCCATCTGAAATGTCAGCTGACGTGGCTACCAACAGATTGTTCAGTGTGGTTTGCCATCTGAAATGTCAGCTGACATGGCTACCAACAGATTGTTCAGTGTGGTTTGTCATCTTAAATGTCAGCTGACATGGCTACCAACAGATTGTTCAGTGTGGTTTGCCATCTTAAATGTCAAATGACATGGCTACCGACAGATTGTTCAGTGTGGTTTGCCATCTTAAATGTATGCATACAACAAAACCGTTCATGCTGCTCTAATGTTTTCAAGAAATAAATAACTGAGCATGGCATTATCTCCGCCGCACAGTTCTCCTCGACATGGGCAAATGGCCTAGTTCATATAGTCTCTCTCTCTCTCTCTCTCTCTCTCTCTCTCTCCTCTCTCTCTCTTCTCTCTCTCCTTCTCTCTCTCCTCTCTCATCTCTCTCTCTCTCTCTCTCTCTCTCTCTCTTTTTGTTGTATTGTGGCCTAAGGCCGATGTACTATTAAATTATTTCAGAGTTCAGAGTTCTCTCTCTCTCTCTCTCTCTCTCTCCTCTCTCTCTCTCTCTCTCTCTCTCTCTCTCTCTCTCTCTCTCTCTCTCTCTCTCTCTCAAAACATCATAGAAATGTGTGTCCCTGTATATAACTGCAGCCATCAATACCCAGTCTGTACCATGTGGTCAAAAAAGGAACAATTTCCAAACCTGGCCATAAAAATATAACCTATCGTTCTTTTGCAAAATTTAATGAGCAGCTTTTCCTCCAAGATTTAAGCAGTTCCATGCTCTCAGAAACATTCAGTAGTACTGATCCAGACCTGGCCATTGAGTTCTGGATAAAAGTTTTTATAGAAATCTATAACAAACATAAAAGGTAAAGGAGGAAGAAGGAGTCCCATAACCTATAAGGTCGTAGGGGAGCGAGGCGTCAGAGACCTCACTTCTCTAGGGCCAGCATATTGAGGGCGGCGCCCATCTCCTCTCCCTCGCTGCTTTACCTTCCCTGACCCTAAAGAGGGCAGGTACCCATTTACAGCTGGGTGAACTGGGGGAACTGTACTGAAGCCAAGGCGCGTAAACGGTCACCCATCCAACTGGTAACCACGCTCGACGCATAACAAACATGCCCAATGAAAATCATTAGGATCAAACATGTTCCCAAACCGCCTTGGTTTACAAAGGAACTAGAAGAAGTATGCTATTTTAGAGATTTTTGAAAAGAGCATAAATATTATGAGGAGTCAAAAAAATTAAGAAATGCCATAAACTCACGAAAACGGCGAGGAAAAAATCCAAGATCTACTATTATCCAAACAAAATTCAAAGACTGTATGGAAGGCAATCAATCAAATAACAAATAATCAATTGTCTTCCAAATCTAATGCAATCAAAGGTATTTATTGCTGAATAACTTACCAATCACTTCATTAATATTTCTTCTAACATAATTAGCAATGATAAATGTTTCGGAGGTCTATAATTATCCGACTCACCTCAAACAATCAAGAACGCCTGGTCTTGATGGAATAGACGGCAGAATACTGAAACTGTCAGCTGCAGTTATCACAGACACACTGACACACACACACACACACACACACACACACACACACACACACACACCACACACACACACACACACACACACCACACACACACACACACACATATATATATATATATATATAGATATAGATATAGATAATATATATATATATATATATATATATATATATATATATATATATATATATATATATATATATATAACCTTTGTCTCAATAAAAACTTTTTCCCCAACGCCTTCAAAACTGCTACAGTGATTCCGATCAACAAGTCTGGTGACACTTCCGATCCCTCAATCTGTAGGCCAATCTCTACTATATCTTACCTTCAAAACCCTTGGAAAAACATATGAATAAACACCTAGTCCATGGCTTAGGCATTAACAACCTACTTCACCCAAATCAGTCCGGATTTAGAAAAAAATCACTCGTGCCATACAGCATTAACTAGTCTTGTAGACAATTGGCTGTGTAGCATTAATGACAATAAATTTTGTGGAGTACTATTTGTAGATGAGAGTACTTGAGAAAGCTGGTTGACAAAGATTCGAAGGCGCCCCAAAGGATTCGGAATCTGAGTGATCGGTGACGGTGATTTGTAGAGTTAAAAAAAGCACTTGATACAATTGACCTCAGACTTCTCATTAAAAAGCTAGACCTATATAATCTCTCTCCAAATACGTTGGAACTTCTTGTTTTACAAACAGGCAACAGTGTGTCTCAAAAGCTACGTCCACATTCACACTAAAACCCATTTATTATGGAGTAATACAGGGATCCATCTTAGGACCAATTCTCTTTTCATTATACATAAAAGACTTTTCTCTCCATATCTAATCCAAATGAGAACTTTTTGCTGATGACACAACCATACCGACATTAACTCTCTTGCAAAGACATTACAAAAAAACCACTGATGACATTGTCAAATGGACTGAACTGAACCACATGTCTATACACCCCCAAAAAACAAAATGCAAGCGTATCAACACCAGACAAAAGCGACGACAAAATTTATCTCATAAACATTCTCCAATCCACATTAAAAAGTAATCAATCAAACAAACCTCTCACCACAAAGTTCTAGGAGTAACAATGGATGAAAATCTCAGCTGGTACTATCACATATCCCATCTATGCAAATGCATGTCTCAAAGAGAATACCAATTGACAAAAATCAAACATTTTCTTGAATTTCTTCAAGAAAACGATTCTTTCAAGCTTACATACAATCTTCAATAGATTACGCTTCAACCCTGTGGGATTCTGTTAGTGCAAACACTCTGAAACCATTATTAAGTTTGTGTAATCGTGCTCTTAAACAGGTCCTTCTGAAGAAGACAACCTTACTGGAAGTGGTTTATACTCATTTAAAATATTCTTTCCCTACACCAAAGACTAAGATTTAACAAAGGCCTCGTGATGTTTAAGATAATAACAGGAACCGTTCCCTCATCCTTAAAAGACAAGTTCCCAATGAATCATTCCAGAAATACTGAAAAGCCGAGTGTCCCAATGCCAAGAATAGATTTGTTCAAATCTAGTTTACTTTACTCAGGCCCTGTTCTGTGGAACTCCCTTACTGATTCATTAGACAACTCCAATCATTAACAATCTTCAAAAGTCATTTTTTCATTCACTTGATGCATCAAAAAAAAATCCACACTTGAACTGTTGGAAACAACTCTGATGTTTTTTGTTCTGATGATTATGATGTATATCATGATGTGTTTCAAAAACCGAATCCCCTGATCAGCACAGTTCTTTCACCATCTTCTACTCCTGATTCACCATCCAAACTCTTGTCTGTTCTTCCGCTAGCCGCATCTCCACCATCGCCTTCGTCCTCTTCCTCTGATGCTTGTCCAAACTCACCACTTTCATCTTCAACCTCTCCACCTCCTTCAGATCTCCTTCAAGTGTGTTTGTTCAACGTGCAGTCTGTCTGTCCAAATGGAAAAGCCGACTACATATCTTATTTCATCTCTGAAAAAAACATTGACTTAACCTTCCTCACCGAAACTTGGCTTAAACCACATGGCCATGAGCAAAAAAAAACCAGCTGACTCCTCCTGGATATAAAACCATTTCTTTCCCCCGACTCTCTCGAGGAGGTGGGATTGCCATCATTCTCAAAGACATATTGGAACCATCTCTTTCTTTCAGTCACACCTTCAATTCTCACATGAATCTTTTGAAGTTTGCGAAAATCAATCTCAACCTACCTGGCCACTCTATTACTATCTGCTGCCTTTACCGTCCACCTCCCAGCCGTAAAAACAACACTAACATCTTCTCTTTTCACCAAGAATTCCAGTCACTCTTCGACCACTACAGCCTCTCTCCCACTAAACTTATAATTCTTGGTGACTTCAACTTCCATTTCGACAACCAGTCTTCTCCAGATGTCAAACGTCTTTCTCTTTCTCTGTCAACACATTCTCTCTCTCAACTGGTAAACGAAGCAAACGCACAGATCTGGTCATATTTAGACTGGCTGATTACTAATGCTTCATTCAATCTTCTCACATCTTTTTCTGTTACCGACGAACTGCATTCTGATCATTCCGCCATTCTTTTCCAACTCAACATCACAAAACCTGTCAGAAAGAAGAAATATGTTACTCGTCGTAATCTTAAGGCCTTAGACATTCATACCTTCTCTTCACAAGCTTCCGAACGTTTTTCACAAACCTCTGACCACACTGACCTCTCTGATCACTATAACACTATTCTCCGCCAACTGCTTGAGGAGCATGCACCTCCTACTGACCATCTCCTCCCTGACAGACCCTGTGCGCCATGGTATACCCATGACATCTTGATAGCGAAGCGCAAACGCCGGCAACTAGAACGGCAGTGGCGGAAGTCAAAAACCGAAATCAACAAACAGCTTTTCCGAAAACAAATAAACAAAGTCAAACTCTTAATCCATTCAGCAAAGACAGACCACTACTCTTCCCAAGTTCTCTGTGCTACATCCATAAAATCTCTTTTTTCCCTCACCTCAAATCTCCTTGGATCTGCAAAAGCAACTCCTCTGCCTAACACCCACAGCCTGTCTGAACTTCCATCCATATTTTCTGCCTTCTTTTCAGACAAAGTTCGAAACATACGCTCCAGACTTGATCAAACTCAATTCCAGCCTGCGCCTCCTGACCCCCAGTTCACTGGCACTCCTCTCTTTTCCTTCCATCCCACAAGTGAAAAAGAAATCATGACAATTCTGAAGGAAATGACTATAAAATCATGCGACCTTGATCCATACCTGCTCCTGTTTTCTCACAATGCCTTCCCACAACTTGTGCCTATTATCACTAAAATAGTAAACTCATACTCTTCAGTCAAGAAATTTTCCATCAGCTCTTAAAACAGCAATAGTCACACCTCTACTGAAACCACGACCTCGATCCCAAACATTCTGAAGAATTATAGGCCTGTCTCAAACTTACCCTTTGTCTCTAAAGTACTAGAAAAAGTTGTTCTCAACAGCTCAACAGTCATCTTCATTCCAATGATCTCCTTCCCACTTTCAGCTGCCTATCGCCCCAACCACAGCACCGAAACCACCTAGTCCATACTTTAGATACACTTCTACTTGCTTCTGATGCAGGAAAAATCTCCCTCCTCACTCTTCTTGACTTATCTGCATACCATAGATCACTCAATTCTTCTTTCTCGCCTCCAAAATACGTTTGGTATTAATGGCACAGCCCTCACCTGGTTTACTTCATACCTCACAGACAGGTTCCAGAAAGTTATTGTAAACAAAATTCAATCAAAACCTGTCAAAATGGAATGTGGAGTCCCGCAGGGATCAGTCCTGGGCCCTGTTCTCTTTACTCTCTACACTGCTCCACTCTCACATATAATAAACAACCACCCTATTGATCATCATTTCTATGCGATGATACTCAACTTCAGTGCAGCGATACTGTTGAAAACTTTCCTTCCTCCTGACAATATGTCCTACTGCCTTCAAGACATTCAAAACTGGATGACTCAGAACAAGTTACAACTTAATGCCGATAAAACCGAAGCCATGCTCATAGGGACCCAACATAAACTTTCCTCTATCACAAAAACTTCAATAGAATTCGGCAATACGTCAGTTACTTTGTCCAACTCTGTGAAGTATTTAGGAGTAGTTCTTGACAACACACTCTCTATGAAAAAATTCATCACCCATACCTGCCAGTCTTGCTACTATTAATTATGGCGCATAAGAGCGATTCGCAAGTATCTGTCCACTGATGCAACTTCCAAGCTTGTCACATCTCTTATTCTTTCACGTTTAGACTACTGTAATTCTCTTTTGGCTGGCCTAGCAGCATCATCTATTCACTCTCTTCAACGCATACAAAACTCTGCAGCTCGACTGGTCCTAAGAAAGAAAAAATCTGAACACATTACTCCTCTTCTGCGATCTCTTCACTGGTTGCCTGTCTCACAAAGACTGGAGTATAAAATCAATACCCTCTGTTTCAAATGTCTCCACAAATCTGCACCTCTTATCTCTGTAACTGTCTTCACCTGTACACTCCATCCCGTTCCCTTCGTTCAGCCGCAGATACTTTGTGCTTTCGAACACCCAGATTCAAACAAAACACTGTTTGCCGTCGCTCCTTCTCTGTTTCTGGTCCATCCACCTGGAATGACATCCCTCTTTCACTTCGTCAAAAGCCTTCACTGATTCCTTTAAATCCAGCCTCAAACACACTTATTTCCTACCTGAGGACTTTCCCCCCACATATCTGTCCCTAATTTTCAACAGCATCTTTCAACCTTCTAAGTGTTGTTCCGTGTGTGTGTGTGTGTGTGTGTGTGTGTGTGTGTGTGTGTGGGTGTGTGTGTGTGTGTGTGTGTGTGTGTGTGTGTGTGTGTCTGCGTGCGTGTGTGTGTCTGTGTGCGTGCGTGCGTGCGTGCGTGCGTAGTGCGCGCGCATGGATTTGAAATCTGTTGCTCATTATGTTTAAGGAGAGTTGCATGCCTGTAAATGATTGAGTGCAAGCGCTTCGATTTGTTTGTTTTTTACAAGATTCAGCGCTATATAAATTCCATATATTATTATTATTATTAAACAAAGCAAATATATTCTCCCTTACCTTATACCACATTCTCTCTCTCTCTCTCTCTCTCTCTCTCTCTCTCTCTCTCTCTCTCTCTCTCTCTCTCATTTATCCTCAATATAAAGAATAAGATAAATACAAATTAAATCTCTCTCTCTCTCTCTCTCTCTCCTCTCTCTCTCCTACTCTCTCTCTCTCTCTATCTCTCTCTCTCTCTCTCCTGTCTGTATGAGTGTGAATGTTTTACTTGTATCACGCTATTGCAACTGATTTCTACAACTAATGTCCACTATCCTACTTCTTTATGTATCTATCATAACTCTAGGATGATCTTAACATGTACAATGTTAAATCACAGCGAGTGCTAATGGTGATAGTGTTGATGAATTGAAAATTATATGCAATATCATATGGATTTAAAAAATACTGTTATCCTCTCTTCTCTCTCTCTCCTCTCTTCTCCTCTTCTCCGCTCTCTCTCTCTCTCTCACCCTCTCTCTCCTTTTATTGTTTCGCTTATAGAGTTAATTTTAGTGTTTACAGTCTGTATCCTACTGAATGCTTTATTCAGATTGATATTTCAATATTATTGCATAAGTTGACTATATTTCAGATTTAGTGAATATTTTATTCCAATATTTTGGTTTGAGCGTATCAATTATGTATAGCTTAATTCCAATGTGTAGATGTTCTTTTCTATGACTATATATGATATTCATAAAGATCTGATTTTGGCATTGATGCATGGTGTGCGTGAGTGCGTGCGTGCGCGCGCGTGTGTGTTTACGTGTGTACGTGTGTGTATGTACGTGTACGAGCACGTATGCATGGGGATGCAAACTGCTTTTGCGTAATCTCCTAAGTCTGCTTATATAATATTTGTTTTGTGTAATTTACTAATGCTGTTGCTTTCTTATAAAAGTACAATGAATTTGTTGATGTTTCTTTTAGCCAAAATGATGCTATTTACATTGTTTGTTCTCCTTTATACTATGGAGGTTTTTGTTTTGTGTTGTTTGGGTGTGGGGGGGGGGGGGGGGTTGGGGGGTATTATTCGGTTGTCCCCTCTCCCCTTGTTGTTGCTGCTTTAATTTTGCTCTTGGTTTCTTTGCTATTTTTCTGTTGTTTCTGTGTTTTCTGTTTTGCTCTAGTTTGCTTTCTTTATTATTTGTTGTTGCTTTTTTTCTTTTTTTTGGTGTTTTTTTTTTGGGGGGGGATTGTTTTTTTTTCCGTTTACTTGCGATTTGTTGGTAGGGGCTTTATTTTTCTTAGTATATATATACCCAAAGGCGGGGACGAATGTAAAAAGAAGCACGGGGTTTTATTTTTTCCTCGAAATAATTTGTTTTTGTCATTTTGTCTTTGTTGTCTTTGCTGTTTTTCTCCTCTCTCCCCCCTCTTCCCCAAACCCTCTCTCCCCTCCCCTCTCTTCCTCTCTCTCTCTCTCGTTTCCCCTCCTTTTCTAACACAAACACTGACACAGACAACGACATTTGTTGGACACACACAAAATATGCCCACCGCCACATACGGGTTAAAGAGATGATAGATAGAAAATAGATAGATAAAGATAGAAGATAATAGATAGAAACGGGGTTAAAGTGATGTAAACATATCCATTTGAAAAAAATTTCTGGACGGGTTTGTAATCCCTCCCTGCCAAAACCAGCATCACTTTTGGGCAGTGGAACGAAAGTCGCTGACACCCAGGAAAAGGGAAGAAGACATGCGAAATGGAAAGATACAAGGGGAACATCCCTTGAATTTGTGAATCCCAAAAACTTTTCGTGGTCCCAACGGCCCAAGGGGACAGGCGACGGGTGAAGGTCAGAGTAACACGTTCATCTCAAAGGTAAGAGATCTTTGTATCATTCTACTCCCTCCCCCCACCTTTGTCTATTTTTTCCCCCAGCTTTTTTTGGCTGAAAAAAATGCAGAAATACCTATAGGCCCCACTGTGCAAATGGCCAGGGCGTGGCTTGAGTGGGTCTCAAAGACGTTTCTTTTTTCTTTTCAAGGGTAAGGGAATAAAATATAAATTTTTTTCACCCCAATTTTCCTGTGGATGAATTTTAAATTTTTAAAAACGTTCCCCAAGGCACAAACCTGCTCTTTTTTGAAAGCTTCCCATTCGGTTTTTTTTAAATTTGTATGCAAGATGTTCTGCCTGGTTTCCACAGGGGACCTCAGCTAGTAGCTCACCCAAAGGATTCTAGGGGAGTGGATCCGCAGATTTTAAACCCCCCCGGGGAAGCTTCCCTTGAATGGCATCTGGGTGGTGGCCAAAAACGGGGTTCGAACCCAGATCATCAGATCTACTTTCCAAAGTGGAAAAGTCATCTATAAAATTAGGGAAAACTTTTTCAAGCGATTATTTTCAAAAAATAAAAACCAACCTTGTTTCACTTCAAACCTTACTTTTGGGTTTCTATTGCTATTGCGTTGGGTAAAATGAGAGAACACAATGAACTGAAAAATTTTTACAATGAAATAAAAATGAAAAAGAATTTACAAAATAAGAATTGTGTTTTCCTGCGTAGTCACGGGTTTTCCTCCCAGCATGCAACCAAGGGTGCAGGTCACAGGGAAAATGTCTGTAAAAGTCGGGCCCCCAAAAGGGGTGGAGCATTCCATTTCCAGCCATGTGGACTGGTCTGGAAGTGGCGGGAAAAAAAAAACACCAGTTTTGAACTTTGGCTTGCGGGTAAAATGCTTTGTTCATTGGAGAAAGGTAATACAAACAAAGATTGTCTAAGATATCCACTAAAAGTGGAATAAAACTTCAGGTCGGTTTTTGGCATGTTTCATTCTTCCGCCCCCCTTAGTACCATCGCAACCCCCCCTTTGTGATGCTGCACCCTTGTCGGGAAAATGATTGCCCACTGGGTGCGTTAGCATCCTGCAGTCTGTCAACAGGGCAGCCGGGCCCAAGTCATTAAGGTCGTGTACCCGCATCACCCCCATATCATCATCTCACACCAAAATATTAATAAAATAATTATGTATGGAATTTATATAGCCTGAATTTTTTGAAAGCAACAAAAAAGGGGGGGGGGGGGGGTTATCACATCAGCATCCAGCAGAAAAAACAAAAAGTACGGGCCACCACACACCACCCCCCACCAACAACAACAATGACAAACATTTTCTTTCCCAAAGTAAAAACAACTTAAAAAACAACGATTTTAGTTACAGGGGGGTTTTTTTCCGTAGTTAATTTTTTACCAAAAGGTTTTGGGCCATCCCCCATGACTCCTATATGGGGTTAAGGGAAAAGAAAAGAAGGAGGAGGAATTGCTTATACCTGACTTAAGTGAAAAAATGTTCGTTTTACTTTTTTAAAAAAAAACGAAGCAAATTTTCTAAAAAAAATCACTTTATAAAATAATAATAAACCTGTCGTTTCTTACCCTTTCTTTGTGTAACAAAGTGGAGTTTTTTTTAATCTGTCACGACTCTGTAAAACTTCTGGGCTACTCAGACATTTTAAACAGGGGGGGTAGGGGCCCTAAGAGAGACGGGGTGCAAAAATTTAAAAAATTTTTACCGTGAATCAAAGTGTAGCAAGGGGGTAGTTTTCAAACCACCCAAGGAAACAAAGCGCTCCCAGAATTTGCGGGTGTGCCCCAAAAATTTAACACGTCGTTGTACACATGGGAGGAAATTTACTCACCACCCCCACCCCCGCAACGTACAACGTGACCCACTACTCATTTTTGACTCCACCAGTAGGCTCCAAGTTCTTTACTGCCACTCGCAGCGCCACTTAAAACAGAGTGGAATATTTGATCTGCCACAACTCTTTACACCTTTTACTACAGCAGCACAGTAGAACGGGGAAAATGCCCCTAATAAAGGGGCTGCAAAATACAAACTTTTTACCACGAAAGAAAAATATATGCAATGGGTAGTTTTCAACCCCCACCCAAGGAAACAGAGCGCGCAAAATTTGCGGTGTGTCCCAAAATAGTAACAATCGCTCGAACACGGGGAGGTAATTATTTACCACACCACCATTTTTTCCCCTAACCCCCAGGTTCAGCAATGGTGAGATTTGACCCCTCACCCTTTTTCCCCACCAGGGGGTACCGCATTGGGGCTTTGCTGATTTACACATCAACCCCGTTGCTGCCTGGTTTTGTATTTTGTATTGGTTCCTACCCCACAAAAGGGGGCCTACTTTTTCCAAAAGGCAAAAGGGTTTGTAACGTGTTTGAAGATTCCTACACCAGGGCGGGTTTATTACTGATCGAAATACTTTTAAAAAAAGAGGAATCAGTAGGGGTATTTTTTGTATGTTTAAAACTAGCTTACGCTAGGAATGTATTTCATTGGGATTGTTTTGAATCCTTGGGGGGAAGAGAAATCACCCCTTTGGCAGCGGGGAGCTGCCCCCCAAAGAATTTGTGTTTAGCAAATTATTTCCACCACTTACAAAAAAGGGGGTAATTCACAGGATTACCCAAATCGAAATTTTTCCTTCCCCCCAATAGTTTAAAAATAACAATAAATTACAAGACACATTCAACACCCCCAAACCAATGAAAAAAAAGGGTCGCGACACATGATGAACATGATCAGTAAAGCCTTTTGTACAACAAAACCCAATTCAGATAGACACTCATTGTTTTGAAAAACTGACTGTCCAAAAGTAAACCTTTGAGTATATTTACAAACTTTTTTCTGACACCACCGGGGGTCCATGATTAGGCAAGGGTCCCACCATGACGGGCACTGCACTGGTACTGGCAGCCGTGTACTGTCCCTTCCTTTTTTTGAGGAATCCATCCCGCCATTTCAAGCATTTTTTTCCCCCCAAACGAAAACAGTTTCCCTGAAGAGGGGCCATGGGGCTTAAAAAAGCTTTTAAACCACCTTAAAACCTTTTCCCGAGCCCCCTTGTGACTCTAGATATGTTTGGGACGTTTCAAAAACACAGTTATCAAGTGGGAAAATGCAAAATTTTGCGGGCTGTGTGTGAGTACGGGCTTGTATGTTTCTGTTTCCCAGAAAAAAATAGTTACCATCTTTTGGGGATAATTTTAATATTGTACAGTTTGATAAAGATTAATGTAAGCTCGCCCTCTTCCCCTTTTTGGGGGAAAAAATATTGCGGGCCAAACTCAACTTGGAGCATTTAGTTTTGTTGCGTTCAGCGGGGTGCGAAGAGATTTTTTGGTGGTAGGGGGGGGGGGGGGGGGGGGGAAATGTAGCCAATGCACTTTTTATGTCACCGGTTTAGAGAGAGAACGTTTTTGAGTTTTTCCCCTTATGGTTTTTTTTTTGTAGCTAATCTAGGTGACAGGGGGAAACTTTTTCTCCATGCTATCATTAGTGTTATATTTCAAAATCGACACACCTTGAAGTGTGCTCTGTGTGTTTTTAGGTCGATATTTTACTAGGATTTTTACTTTGTCGTTTTTGAAACCTGGCTTGCTTGTGAATAAAAAACAACTTAACTGTTGTTTTCCCCGAGTTTTCCCGTTGTAACGTTACCAAACTTATGTGTTCCACTAAACCCCTCCCTCCCCTGTCCTTCCCTCCGCCTCATCACAATGGCACTGCAAGCAGGAGGGGGTTTTTGGGAATTTGAACCATCTTGGTGACAAGAGGCTCAGTCCACTTAGAAAACGACCACGATGCCACAGGAGGAGAGGAACAGAGGGGAAGGAAAAGCTGCCCCAAACCTTTAAATTATAGGGGATAGGATTTTCTACCCAGCCCCCTGAAACGGAACGAACAACGACGGGGAAAGCAAAACCCAAACCTTCGATTGTGATGGGGAGTTCGCTTACACCGTAAACACGACAGGGCAGAAAAAAACCAAAGAAGCTGAACCGGCCTTCCTTCCATCCAGTGCCCACGTTCCCCACCTGCCTTGCACACACACACACATTAAAACGGCCCCAGAAGCCCCCCAATTTTCGGTGCGAGGAGGGCCTTGTCTCCTCGGCATCACGCGCACCACACATGTTGCCTCCCAACAAGTAAACCGTGGGGTTCGGGATTCGTTTCCCTTTCCTCCCCCCTTTCTTCCAATTTTTTGACCCAAAAAAAAAAATCGAAAAAATATAAAATTTTTTTGGGTGAAAAAATTCGGGGGCCCCGGAAATTTTGCGCAAAACTTAAATCCGTTCCGCTTTCGAAGGAGACCATTGTGTGCCGGGAAAAATAGATGACAAAATTTACAAAACCCGATACCATGGGGGTAATGTAAAAAAGCACATGAGTCTTTTTCCCATTATCCTCGATATAAAAGAAAATTTAAATAATAAATAAAAAAATTTTTTTAAAAAAAACAAACACACAATAAAAACAAAACCGCGCCCAAAAGTACATGCGACCAATTTTAAGAATACGTTTCACAAGCTCAAACCTCTTTAGCTCGCAGATAACCCCGATGTGTTGTTTCTCAAAAAATTGAATGGTCGTCTAGCCATACCCTTCACCAACACCCCACAAAAGGGGAGCTCTTTTAATTAAAGGGGATTGGAAAGACGGTAGTTCCCGCACAGGGGCCTATCATATCTTTTAAAAACACACTTTGTCCCGCCCCCCCCGTGGGATGGGGGGGCCTTTCAGTAAAATACACCCACCTTTGGAAATCTGTCTAGGTTTTTCCCCCTTTTCTACCCCTCTTTTTGTTTTTGCTCCCCATTTTCCCCCGCGCCTCTTTAAACCACCCTCTGGCCCTTTTTTCTGGTCCCATCCCCGCCTGCAGAAAGGAGGTTGAGGAACAAAACGTTTCCATCCACAAACTCTCCCACCCAAACCCCAACACGTCTTCCCAACCCCAAACCGTCTTCCCCAACCACAACACTCTCCAACCACAACATCTCTCCCCAACCACAATTGTTCTCCACAACCCCAACACTCTTCCCCAACCCCAAAAAGTTCTCCACCGCTCTCCACAAACCCCCAAAAACTCTCTCCCAACCACAACACGTTCTCCCAACACAACACGTCCTCCCAACCCCGCCGTCTCTCCCCAACCCCAACACCCCTCCAACACAACACGTCTCTCCAACCACAGCAGTCTCTCCCCAACCACACACGTCCCCCCAACCCCAACATCTCTCCCAACCCAACACTCTCCCAAACAAACGTTTCCCCCAAACCCCAACACGTCTCCAAACCCCAAACGTCCCCCCAACCACAACACTCCAACCAAAAAACTCTCTCCCCCAACACCCACAAAACTCTCTCCCAAACCCCCCAAAAGTTTTCCAACCCCAACAGTCTCTCTCTCCAAACCCCAAAAAGTCTCCCACAACACGTCCCCTCCCAAACCCCAACAGTCTCTCCAACCACAACCCCCCCCCCTCCAACCCCAACACGTCTCTCCAACCCCAAAAACGTCTCTCCCAAACCCAAAGTCCCCCTCCAAAAAAAACGTTCTCCACAACACGTCTCTCAACCCCAAACGCTCTCCCCAACCCCAACACGTTCCCCCCCTCCATTTCCCCCCAAAACCTCTCTCAAAAAACTCTCTCCAAAAAACGTCTCTCCCCCAACCTTAAACAAAACCTTCCCCTCCTCAAAACCCCCTTTTCCCCCAACCAAACAAGTTTCAACCCCCAACACTCTTCCCAACACAAAGTTCTCCAACCCAAACCCCACAACATTCCCCCCCAACCAAACAGTTCTCCAACCCCAACACGTCCCTCCCCCACAAAAAAAGTCTTCCAACCACAACACGTCCTCCCCCAACCACAAACTTTTCCCCCCCCAACAGTTTTCCCAAAAACACTCTCTCCAACCACAACACCTCTCCCCCACAACACGTCCCTTTTCCAACCCCAACAGTTCTCCAACCACAAAACTTTTCCAACCACAACACCCCCAACAAAGTCTCCCCCCAACCACAAAGTTTTCCCAACAAACGTCCTCTCTCTCCAACCCAAAACCCTTCTCCAAAACCCCAAAAGTCTCTTTTCCAACCCCAAAACGTCTCCCAACCCCAACACCTTTTTCTCCAACCCCAAAACGTCCTAACCCCCAACACGTTTTTCCAAACCCCCAACACGTTTCCCCTCCAACCAAACACGTTCTCTCAACCACAAACCCCTCCTCCAACCACAAAACGTCTCTCCAACCACAACACGTCTCTTCCCAACCACAAACGTCTTCCCCCCAAACACTTTTCTCCAACCCACAACACGTCTCTCCCAAACCCCAAACGTCTCCCCCCCACAACACGCTCTCCAACCAAAAACTCTCCCTCCACAACAGTCTCTCCAACCACAACCGTCCCTTTTCCCAAACAACAGTCTTCCCCACAACACGTCCTCTCCCAAACCCCAAACACGTCTCTCCTCTCCCCAAACACGTCTCTTTTCCCAAACCCCAAAAAGTTCTCCAACCACAAACTCCTCCCAAACCCCAAAATTTCCCCTCCAAAACCCCAAAAAACCTCTCTCCAACCCCAACCGTCTCTCCACAAACACTCTCTCCAACCCACAAAACTCCCTCCCCAACCCCACACTCCTCCAAAAACACGTTCTTCCCCAAAACAACATTTTCCCCCAACCCAACCGTCTCTCCAACCCCAACACGCTGCCAACCCCAAACGTCTCTAAACCCCAAAATCTTCCAACCACAACACGTCCCCTCCCCAACCCCAAACCTCTCCAACCACAACACGTTTCCCCCCCCTCCAACCACAACACGTCCTCTCCAAACCCCAACCACCCCCCCCCCTTTTCCAACCACAACCGTCTCCAACCACAACACGTTCCCCCAAACCCCAAAACGTCTCTCCACAAACAGTCTTCCAAAAAAAACACTTCTCCCAAACCCCAACATCTCTCAACCACAACACGTTTTCCAAAACACGCTCTCCAAAAACCTCTCTCAACCCCTCCCCAACCCACAAACTCCCCCCAAAAAAGTTCTCCAACCACAACGTCTCCCAACACAACACTCTCTCCAACCACAAACGTTTCCCCTCTCCACAACAGCCCTCCAACAACAACACTCTCTCCAACCAAACACGCCCTCAACCAAACCTCTCCAAACCGTTTCCCCAACCAAACAGTTTTCCAACCACAACACCCCCCCCCCTCTCCAACAACACGCCCTCCAAAACCCCCCAACACGCTCTCCAACCCCAACACTCTCCCACAACACGTCCTTTCCCAACCCCAACAGCTCTCCCAACCCACAAACAAAATCTCTCCCAAACCCCAACACAACTCTCCCCCAACACTTCTCCCCAAACCACAACAGTCTCTCCAACCACAACATCTCTCCACAACACGTCTCTCCCCACAAAACGTCCCCTCCTCCAACCACAAACAGTCCCCCACAAAACGTTTCCAACACACAAAATCTCTCCCAACACAAACGTTTTTCAAAAACAAACGTCTTCCACAACACGTCCCCCAACCCAAACTCTCCCAAACAAACCCGTCTCTCCAACCACAAATCTCCCCACAACAGTCTCTCCCAACCCCAACCCCTCTCCCAACCAAAACGTCTCTCCAAACCCCAACACGTCCTCCAAAACCACAACACTCTCTCAAAAAACGTCTCTCCAAACCCCAACAGTTCTCCCCCAAACCACAAACACTCTTTTCCCAAACCCAACACTTTTCTCCACAACACGTCCTCCAACCACAACACTCTCCCAAACCCCAACCCGTCTCTCCAAAACCCCAAACGTCTCTCCCCACAAACGTCTCTCCCCAAAACAGTCTCTCCAACCACAAAGTTTTCTCCAACCACAAAGTCCTCCAACCACACCACGTCCTCTCCAACAACACGCCCTCTCCAACCACAACAGGTTTTTCTCCAACCACAACACGTCTCTCCAACCAAACCCCCCCAAAAGTTTTCCCAACCACAAAAAACGTTCTCCAACCACAACACGTCTCCCCCACCACAACACGTTCCCACCCCAACAGGGCCCCTTTTTCCAACACAAACTCTCTCCAACCAAACACGCCCCTCCCCCCAACATTCCCCCACCACAACACCTTCCCCCCCAAACAACACGTCTCCCCCACAAAACGTCCCCTCCAACCCCAACACGCCTTTCCCAAACCCCAACACGTTCTCCAACCCCCCAACAAACCTTCTCCCACAAACGCTCTCCACAACAGTCCCTCCAACCACAACACGTCCTCCCCAACCACAACACGTCTCTCCACAACACGTCTCTCCAACCACAAAACGTTTCCCCTCCCAACCACAACACTCCTCCAACCACAAACTCTCTCCACAAAAACTCTCTCAACCCCAAAAACGTCCCCTCCAACCCCAAACCCCCTTCTCCAACCACAACACGTCCCTCTCCAAACCACAACACGCTCTCCAAAACCCCAACAGTCTCTCCCCACCCCCCAAAACAACACGTCTTCCTCCAACCACAACACGTCTCTCCAACCAAAACCCCCCAACCCCCTCTCTCTCCCAACCCCAACACTTTAAAAGTCTCCAACACAACCCGTCCTCCAACCACAACCCGTCTCTCCCCCAAAACCCCCCCAACACGTTCTCCCCCCCCCAAAACGTTTTTCTCCAAACAACATCTCCCCCTCCCCAACCACAAAAGTCTCTCCAACCCCACACTCTTCCCAACCCCCAAACCCCCCAACCCTCTCTCCCCCCCAAACCCCAAAAACGTCTTCCAACCCAAACGCTCTCCCCTCTCCCCACAACACGTCTCTCCCAACCCCAACCCTTTTTCCCCCCCAACCACAACACGTCCTCCACAAAACTTCTCTCCCCCAAACTCTCTCCAACCACAACACGTTCCCAACCACAACACCTCCCACAACACGTCTCTCCAACCACAAAAAGTCTCTTCCCCCAACCCCAACACCCCCCAACCACAAACGCCTCACCAAACACGTCTTCCCAAACCCCAAAACCCTCCTCCAACCACAACACGTTTTCCAACCCCAAAACGTTCTCCCAAACCCCCAACACGTTTCCAAAAACAACCGTTTCCCCTTCCAACCCCAACAGGGCTCTCCCCCCAACACGTCTCTCCCCACAAAAAACGCCCCCAAAAACGTCCCCCTCCAACCAAACACGTCCCCCCAACCCACACGTCTCTCCAACCCCAACCGTTCTCCAACCACAACAGTTCCCCCAACCAAACACGCTCTCCAACCACAAACCCCTCTCCAACCACAACACGTTCCCCCCACCCCCAAAACGTCTCCCACAACACGTCTCTCAACCCCAAAAAGTCTCTCCAACAAACACCCTTTCCCCCCTCCAACCCCAAAACGTCTCTCCCAACCCCCCACGTCTCTCCAACCCAAAACCGGGCTCTCCAACCCCAAACGTCTCTCCAACCCCAAAAACGTCCTCCCACAACACTCTCTCCAACCAAACACTCTAAACCACCCCAAAACCCCCAAAAAACACGTCTCTCCAACCAACAGCTCTCCAACCACAACACGCTTCCAACCACAACCGTCTCCCTCCAACCACAAAAAGTCTCTCCCAACCCCAAAAACGTCCCCCAACCCCAAAAACCCTCCCCACCAACCACAACACGTCTCTCCCCAAAAAACAAAGCTCCCAAACAGTTCTCCAACCACAACACTCTCTCCAACCCCAACACGTCTCTCCACAAACGCCCCTCCCAACCCCAACACGTTCTCCAAAACCCCAACACTCTCTCCAAAACACGCTCCCCACAACACTCTCTCCAACCCCAACCGTCTCCCAAAACAACACGCTCCAAAACGTCTCCCAACCACAAATCTCTCCCAAACCCCAACACGTCTCTCCACAACACCTCTCCCAACCCCAACACGTCTCTCCAACCCCAACACTTCCCAAAAACCTCCCCCCACAACACTCTCTCCAAAACCACAACAGTCTCTCCAAAAACGTCTTTTTCCCCCCAACAGTTCTCCAACCACAACACGTCTCTCCTCCAACCACAACACGTCTCTCCAAACACTTCCCAACCCCAACAGTCTTCCCCCCCCCTCCAACAAACACGTCTCCCACAAAACGTCTTTTTTCCAACCCCCAAACACGTCTCTCCAACCACAAAATCTTCCAACCCAACAGTCTCTCCAAACCTCAACCCCCCCTTTTCCCAAACCCCAACACGTCCCAACCCCAACACGTCCCCAACCCCACAACATTTAACCCTCCCAACCACAAACCCCCTAAACAACACGTCCTCCCAACCCCAAAGTCTCCTTCCCAACCACAACACGTCTCTCCCAACCCCAACACTTTTTCCAACCCCAACAGCTCTCCAACCCCCCACGTCTCTCCCCCAAACCCACAACACGTCCTCCCCAAACAGTCTCCCCCAACCCCAACACTCCTCCAACCACAAAAACTCTCTTCCAACCCCAAACCAAATTCAAACCACGTCTCCCAACCCCAAAAGTCTCCCCAAAAACACACTCCTCCCAACCACAACACGTCTCTCCAACCAAAACGTTTTTCCCTCCAACCACAAACGTCTCTCCACAAAAGTTTTTCTCCAACCACACACGTCCTCCCCAACACAAAAGTCTCTCCAAAAAAACGTCCCCCCCCAACCCCAACACCTCCCCCAAAACCACAACACGTCTCCCCCACAACAGTCCCTTTCCCCAACCCCAAACTCTCCCACCACAACCGTCTCCCAACCAAACACGGGCTCTCCACAACACGTCCCCCCAAACACGTCCCCCAACCACAACACGCTCTCCCCCAACACGTTAAAAACCTCCTCCAACCACAACACGTCTCTCCTCCAACCCCAAACACGTCTCTCCCCCCAAAACGTTCCCCCCAACACGTCTCTCCCAACCACAAAGTCTCTCCAACCCAACACTCTCTCCACCACAAACCCTCCACCCAAACCCCCAACCCCAAATTCTCCCAAACCCCAAAAACGTTTTTCCCCCCCCCAAACCCAACCTTTTTCTCCAACCACAAACACCCTCCCCCTCCCCCACAACAGCCCCCTCCAAACCAACAGTCTCTCCAAACCCCAAAACTCTCTCCCCACCACAAACGTCTCCCAACCACAAAGTCTCTTCCCCAACCACAACAGTCTCTCCAACCCAAAAAACGTCCCCCCCACCACAACACGTTCTCCAACCCAAAAAACGTCCTCCAACCACAACCGTCTTCCCTTTTCCCCCACAAAAGTCTCTCCACCCCAACACGTCTCCCAACCCCAAAACTCTCCCAACCCAACACTCCCCCCCCAACACAAAACGTCTCTCCACCCCCAAAAATTCTCCAACCACAAAACGTCTCTCCAATCCCAACAACAAAACGCTCCCACAACCGTCTCTCCAAACCCAACACTCCCCAACCCCAAACCGTCTCCCAACCAAACAGTCTCCCAAAACCCCAACCCCCTCCCTCTCTCCAACCACAAACTCTCTCCAAACCCCAAAAACTCCTCCAACCACAACAGCCTCCCCACAACACGTCCCCAACAAAAACACTCTCTCACAAACGTCTCTCCACAACACTCCTCCAACCACAACACGTCTCTCCCAAACCCAACACGTCTCTCCAAACACGTCTTCCAACCACAACAGTCTCTCCCCCCAACCAAACAAAGTTTCCAACCACAAAAAAACCCCCCCCTTCCAACCCCAACACGTCCTCCAAAAACCCCCCCCCCTCTCTCCAACCCCAAAACCGCTCCCCTCCCAACCACAACCCCCAAAAAACCTCTCCAAACAACACTCTCTCCAACCCCAAAACGTCTTCCAACCACAACAGTTCCCCCACAACACGTTTTCCCAAAAAACACGTTTTTTCCAAAAACAGTCCTCCCCAAACCCCAACAAGTTTCTCAAACCCCAAAAAGTCTCTCCAACCACAAAAGTCTTCCAACCACAACACTCTCACCAACCCCAAAAAGTCCTCCAACCACAAACCACAATCCTCAAAAAAACGTTTTTTCCAAAAAACAACAGTCTCCCCCAACCAAAAAAACGCTCTCCAAACCCCAAAAAAAGTCTCCCAAACCAACAAAAGTCCTCTCCCCCCAAACCCTCTCTCCAACCCAACACTCTCTCCAACCACAACAGTCTCTCCCCCTTCTCCACCACACACTCTCTCCAAACCCCAAAACGCTCCCCCAACCAAACCCTCATACTCCAAACCACCCAACAAACGTCTCTCCAACCCAAAACTCTCTAACCCAAAAGTTTTCCCCCACAACACGTTTTCACCACAAACGTTCTCCAAACCCCAAACTCTTCCCCCAAACAAAATCTCCCAACCCAACAGTCTCTCCCAAACCCCAACCGCTCTTTCCAACCACAACACCCCCTTTCCCCAACACGTTTCCCAAAACAAAACGTCTTCCCCCTCCAAAAAAACACCCCTTTAAAAAACCCTTCTCCCCCACAACCGCTCTCCCAAACCCCAACACGTCCTCCAACCAAACATCCCACCCCCAAAAACCCTCTCCCAAACCCCAACACCTCTCCAACCAAACACGTTTTTCCTCCCAACCACAAACCTCTCCACAAAACAGTCTCTCCCCCATTCTTCCCCAACCACCAGTTTCCCAAAACCCAAACCCCCAAACTTTCCCCCCATTCTCCAAACAAAAGTCTCCCAAACATCTTCCCCAAACCCGCTTCCAACCCCACGCCTCCCAAACCCCAACCCCTTTCCAAAAGTCCTCCCCACCAAATTTCAAACCACCCCCAAATCTCCCAACCCAACCTCTTTTCCCCAAACACGCTTCCAACCTCTTCAACCCAAACCTTTCCCCTCCAAATCTCTCCAACCAAACCCGCTCCCCCCCCCCAAAAGTTCCTCCCAAAACCCTCCTTAAATCTCCCCAAAAAGCCCTTTCCAACCCCAACCTCCTCCCAAACCCCAAAACCCTCTCTCCAACCACCACGTTTTTTCCCCCCAACACGTCTCCCAACCACAAACGCCCCTCCAACCCCAACAGTTCTCCACCCCCAAAACCCCCCTTCTCTCCAACCACAACACTCAAAAAAGTCCCTAACCCCAAAAACGTCCTCCAAAACCCTCCCCAAAACGTTTTCCAAACCCCAACAGTCTTCCCAACACAACAGTCTCCCCCAACCACAAACGTCCTCCAAACCCCAAAAGTCTCCCCAACCACAAACCCCCCAAAAGTTCTCCAACCACAACAGTTTTACCCTTTTAACCACAACAGTCTCCCAAACCCAAAAGTCCTCCCAAACCCCAACACCCTTCCCCAAAAAAGTCTCTCCAAAACAAAGTCCTCCACCCAAACTCTCTCCCAAACCCCAACATCTCTCCAACAAACAGTCTCCCCCCAACCCCCACAACACTCTCTCCAACCCCAAAAACCTTCTCCAACCACAAAACGTTTTCCTCTCCCCCACAACATCTCCCAACCACAAACAAGTCTTCCAAAAAAAAAAATTTCCCCCCAACACTCCCCCCAACCCAACAAAACCCCCCACAAACCTCTCTAAACCCCAAAACCTCTCCCAACCCCAAAATCCTCCCACAACAGTCTCCCAACCACAAACGTCCCTCCAAAAAACACGTCTCTCCACAACATCCCCCTCCAACCAAAAAAAAAACACGTCTCTCCAACCACAACACCACTCCCCACAACAGCCTCCAACCCCAAAACGTCCTCCAACAAACCGTCCCTCCACAAACGTTCTCCAACCCAAACCCCTCCTCCAACCACAACACGTCTTCCCCAAAAGCTTCCCAACCCAAATTTAAAAACCAAAAAACCCTCCAAAAAAGAAAAAACCCCCAAAAAAGAAAAAACCCCCCAAAAAAATTTCCCCAAACAAACCCCAAAAAAAAAAAAAAAACAAAAAACCAAAACAAAAAAAAACCCCCCAAAAAAATTTTCCAAAAAAATTCCCAACCAAAACAAAAAAAAAAAAAACCCTTCCCAAAACACCCCCTCCCCAAAACCCCCAAAAAAACCCTCAAAAAACCCCCCACAACCCGTCTCTCCCAACAAACCTCTCCAAACCAAACAGTCTTCCACCAAAACCCTCCTCCAAACCCACCCCCCACAAAAAGTCTCCCAACACAAAACGTCTCTCCAACCCCAACACGTCTCTCCCCAAACTCTCTCCCAAACCAACAGTCTCCTCCAACCCAAAACGTCTCTCCAACAAAAGTCCCTCCAACCAAACACGTCTCCCAACCACAAAACGTCCTCCCCCCAACACGTCTCCCAAACACGTTCTCCAACCACAACAGTCTCCCACAAAACGTTCCCAACCCCAACACGCTCCTCCAACCACAAAACGTCTTCCCCCCAACACCGTTCTCCAACCCCAACACGTTTTCTCCAACCCCAAAACCTCCTTCCAAACCCCAAAACGTCTCCCCACAAACTCTCTCCCCACCACTTCCCCCAACCACAACACGTCCTTTCCCAACACTCTCTCCACCCAAACGTTTTTTCCAACCAAACACGTCTCTCCCCAAAACCCCCACAACACGTTTTCCCCAAAACAACAGCTCCCAACCCCCAAAAACGTCTCCCACAACACGTCTCTCCACAAACGTCTCTCCCAAACCCCAACACGCCCCCAACCCCAAACCACAACACGTCCTCCCCCCTCCCAACCACAAAAACCTCTCCCCCCCAACCACAAAACGTCTCTCCAAACAACACGCTCTCCAACCCCACAACACGCCTCTCCCCCCAACACGTCCCCCAACCAAACACGTCTTCCAACCACAACACGTCCCCCCAACAAAAAAACCCGTCTCTCCACAACACGTCTCTCCAACCACAACCGTCTCTCCAACACAAAAGGGTTTCCACCACAAACACGTCTCTCCCCAAAAAACACGCCCTCCCCAAAACCACAACACGCCCTCTCCAACCCAACCGTTTCCCCCCAACACAACACGTTCTCCCCCAACCCAAACTCCCCCAACCACAACAGTCTCTCCAACCAAACATCTTCTCCCCAACCAAAAATTCCCCCAAACCAAAACATTTCTCCCCAACCAAACACCTTCCCCCAAACCCAACACGTCTCTCCCCCAAACCGTCTCTCCAACCCAAAGGGCCCTTCCTCCAACCAACACGTCTTAACCCCAAACACGTCTCCCCCAACCCAAACACTTTTCCCCAACCACAACAGTCTCCCCAAACCCAAAAACGTCTCTCCAAACACGTTTTCCACAACACTCTCTCAACCACAACGTCTCTCCAAACCACAAACGCTCTCCAAAACCGTCCTCAACCAAACACGTCTCCCCCCAACCACAACACGTTTTTACACAACAGTCTCCCAACCAAACAGTCTCTCCAACCAAAACAGTCTCCCCCCAACCCCCCTCTTCAACCACAAACGTCTCTCCAACCACACACGTCCCCCAACCACAAACACCTCTCCACAACACCTCCTCCAACACAAAGTTCCCCCCAACCCAAAACACGTCTCCCAAACAAAACGTCTCTCCAACCACCACGTCTCCCCCCCAAAAATCCCCCCCCAAACACGTTCCCCAAACCCCACGTCTCTCCAACCACAACCGTATCTCCCCACCCCAAACACGCTCCCCAAACCCCAAAAGTCTTCCAACCCCCCCGTCTTCCAACCACAACATTTCTCTCACAACATCTCCCAAACCACAACTTTCCCCAAACCACAAATCTCTCCAACACAACCGTCTCTCCACAAACGTTCCCAACCAAAACAGCCCCACTCCAACCACAACTTTCAAAAACGTCTCTCCAACCAAAAAATCTCCAACCAACCGGGTCTCCCAAACCCCCCCAACAAACTCTCCCCAAACATCTCTCCAACCACAACACTCTCTCCCCCCAACCCAAAATCTCCCAACAAAAACAAACGTCTCCCAACCCAAAAACCTTTTCTCCCCAACCCAAAAAAACTCTTCCCCCCTTTTTCCAACACAACACGTCTCCCCCAACACAACCCTTACCCAAACAACTCCCCAAAAACCTTTCCCTCAACCACAACAGGTTCCCCAACCCACAAAACAGTCTCCCCAACAAAAACTTCCCTCCCACAACACGTTCTCCAACCACAACCGTTCTCCAACCAAACACGCTCTCAACCCCAACACGCCTCCCCAACCCAAAACACTTCCCACAACACTTTTCCAACCACAACCCGTCTCTCCACAACACGTCTTCCCCCCAAAAAATTCCCCCCAAACCCAAAAAAACGTCTCCCCACAAAACCCGTCCTCAACCAAACACGTTTTCCCCAAACCACAACCGTCCCCCAACCAAAAAACACGTCTCTCAACAACACGTCTCTCCAAACCACAACAGTCTCTCAAAACCAACCTCTCCAACCACAACACGTCTCCCAACAACAGTCCTCCAACCAAAACCGTCCTCCAACCCCCAACCGTCTCTCCACAAAACGTCTCTCCAACCAAACCGTCCCCAACCAAACACGTCTTCCACAACCGTCCTCCACCAAAACACGTTTTCCCCAACCAACACGTTCTCCAACCACAAAGTTTCCACAAACGTCCCCCAAACCCACAACACGTCTCCCCCAAAAAACCTTTCCCCCACAAAACGTCTCTCCCACAACACGTCCCCCAACCCAAAAACACGTTTTTCCCCAACCAAAACGTCTTCCAACCACAACACTCCTCCAACCACAACACGCTCTCCCCCCAAAACCCACAACAGTTCCAACCACAACACGTCTCCCCACAACAGTCCCCAAACCACAACACTCTCTCCTCCAACCAAAAGCCCCCCTTCTCCAACCACAACACTCTCTCCAACCCCAAATCACGTCCCCCCCTCTCCCCAAACCCAACACCCTCTCCAACCAAAAACACGTCTCTTCCAACCACAACACGTCTCCAACCACAACAGTTCTCCACCAACACGTCTCTCCCCACAACACGCCCCCTCCCCAACCACAACCCCTTTCCAACCCAACACGTTTTTTCCCAAACCACAAACTTCTAACCCAAAAACACCTTTCTCTCCCAACCACCAGTCTCCCCAAACCACAACACGCTCTCCAACCAACACGTCCTCAAACCAAACATTTCTCTCCAACCACAACACGTCTTCCACAAAAAACGTCCTCCAACCACAACACGTCTCTCCCCCAAACCAAACACC
>CM054168.1:24204193-24205590 GCA_028751875.1 Rapana venosa | reverse complement strand
ACCCCAATCCATAAAATCTTTTTTTTTCCCTCACCTCAAACCCCTTTTTTGGATCTAAAAAAAAAACCTCCTCTGCCTAACACCCCAGCCTGTCTAATTTCCATCCATTTTTTTCTGCCTTCTTTTCAGACAAAGTTCGAAACATACGCTCCAGACTTGATCAAACTCAATTCCAGCCTGCCCCTCCTGACCCCCAGTTCACTGGCACTCCTCTCTTTTCCTCCATCCCAAAATTGAAAAAGAAATAAATGACAATTCTGAAAGGAAAATGACTATAAAATCATGCGACCTTTGATCCCATACCTGCTCCTGTTTTCTCACAATGCCTTCCACAACTTGTGCCTATTTCCAAAAAGTAAACTCATCTCTTCAGTCAGGAATTTTCCATCAGCTCTTAAAACAGCAATAGCCCAAAACCTCTACTGAAAAACACGACCTCGATCCCAAAATTCTGAAGAATTATGGGCCCTGTCTCAAACTTACCCTTTGTCTCTAAAGTACTAAAAAAAGTGTTCTCAAAACAGCTCAACAGTCACCTTCATTCCAATGATCTCCTTCCCACTTTTCAGTCTGCCTATCGCCCCAACCACAGCACCGAAACCACCTATCCATACTTTAGATACACTTCTACTTGCTTCTGATGCAGGAAAAATCTCCCTCCTCACTCTTCTTGACTTATCTGCGGGCCTTTGATACCATGATCACTCAATTTTCTTTCTCGCCCCCAAAAATACTTTTGGTATTAAAGGCACAGCCCTAAACCGTTTACTTCATACCTCCAGACAGTTCCAGAAAGGTTATTGTAAACAAAATTCAATCAAAAACCTGTCAAAAGGGAAATGTGGAGTCCGCAGGGATCATTTCCTGGGCCCTGTTTTCTTTACTCCCCTACACTGCTCCACTCCCCACATATAATAAACAACCACCCTATTGATCATAATTTTATGCCGTTTGATACTCAACTTCAGTGCAGCGATACTGTTGAAAACTTTCCTCCCTCCTGACAGTTTATTCCTACTGCCTTCAAGACATTCAAAACGGGATGACTCAGAACAAGTTACAACTTAATGCCAAATAAAACCGAAGCCATGCTCATAGGGACCCAACATAAACTTTCCTCTATCACAAAAACTTAAATAGAATTCGCAATACGTCAGTTACTTTGTCCAACTCTGTGAAGTATTTAGGAAAATTCTTGACAACACACTCTCTATGAAAAATTCATCACCCAGACCTGCCAGTCTTGCTACTATCAATTTAGGGCGCATAAGCGCGATTCGCAAGTATCTGTCCACTGATGCAACTTCCAAGCTTTGTCACATCCTTATTCTTTAAACGTTTAGCTACTGTAATTCTCTTTTGGCTGGCCTAGCAGCATCATCTATTCACTATCTTCA
>CM054168.1:24074193-24199193 GCA_028751875.1 Rapana venosa | reverse complement strand
CTAGCCTGGCCAAGTCATGTGAAGGTCGTAGATATCCTGCATCATCGTCATCATCATCATCATCACCATAATAATAATAAGAAGAAGAAGAAGAATGTATGGAATTTATTTAGCGCTGAATCTTGTAAAGCAACAAATCAAAGCGTTCATCATCATCAGCAGCAGCAGCAAAAACAGAAGTAGCACCACCACCACCAACATTTTCTTTCCAAAGTAAAAAGCAACATTAATTACAATGATGTTAGTTATCAGGTGTGGGTTTTTTCCTGTAGTTAATCTTTTACCACAAAGGATTTCGGCCATGCCCCAATGACTCCTACATAGGGTTAAGGGAGAAGAATAAGAAGGAGGAGGAATTGCTTATATACTGACTTAAGTGTAAAATGTTCATTTTACAGGTGTTATAACAATCGAAGCAAATTTCTTGAAAAAAATCACTTTATGAATAATAATAATAATACCTGTCGTTTCTTGTCTCTCTTTCTTTGTGTAACAAAGTGGAGATATTTGATCTGCCACAACTCTGTATACCTTCTCGGCTACGACAGCACAGTATGAACAGAGAGGGTATGGCCTCTAAGAAAGAGGCTGCATAAATACTACATTTTACCGTGAAGGCAAAATGTATGCAACGGGTAGTTTTCAACCACCACCCAAGGAAACAGAGCGCTGCACAATTTGCAGGTGTGTCCCAAAATAGTAACACATCGCTCTGAACACATGGGAGGTAATTACTTACCACACCATCACATTTGTTCCCCATAGACCTCCCAGGTTCAGCAATGGTGAGAGTTGACCCCTACAGCCGTGTTTACCCACCAGTGAGGTCACCGCATTGGGACTTTGCGATGATGTCTACACATCACACCTGTGTGCATGCCTGGTTTTGTATTTTGTCATGTGTTCCTACCCCACAAAATGGGCTACTCTTCCAAAAGGCAGACAGGATTGTAACGTGTTTGCAAGATGTCCTACACGCACTGGCCTTGGTTTATTGACTGATCCGAAATACTTTTTAAAAGAGAGGAGTCAGTAGTGGTATTTATTGTATAATTAAACTAGGCTTACGCTAGGAATGTGGGGTTTCAGTAGGATTGTTTTGAATCTCTTGGAGGGAAGAGAAATCACGCCAGATGTAGCAGCAGAGGAGCTGCCCGCCAAGAGAGTCAGTATTTAACATAATTTATGTGTCCACCAGGCTTACAATAAGGAGGGTACGTTCATCAGGATGACCTCAAATCATTGGGGAAGGCCCGTAATTTCTCTTCCTCCCAATAGATTCAAAATAATCAATAACTTACAAGACACATCCAACACACCTCATCCAATGAAAAAGGTCTGCGACACTCTGATGAAGCACTGATCAGTGAAGACTCATTATGTACAACAAAAGCCAATTCAGATATGACACATCATTGTTTTGTAAAACTGACTGTCCAAAAGTAACACCTTTGATGTGATATTTACACACATTTTTCTGACTACTGCAGCCTGCTGGCTCCATGATTGAGGCAAGGGATGCACCATGACTGGCAGCTGCACTGGTACTGGCAGCACGTGTACTGCGCCTTCCTTATTTTGAGCAATCTATGCCCGCCATTTCAAGCACTGTTTTCACCCAACGAGAAACAGTTTCCCTGAAGATAGGGCCATAAGGCTTAATAAAGCTGTTAACCAGTTCTGAACCTTTCCGGAGCTCCCTTGTGACGTCTAGATATGTATGGGGATGTTTCACCAAACACAGTTATCAAAGTTGGGGAATGACAAGATATTTGCTGGCTGTGTGTGAGTACCTGGCTTTGTATGCTTCTGTTTCCCAGAGAAAATAGTTACACATCTATTGGGATAAAGTTTAATATTGATACAGTTTGATAAAGATTAAGTGTAATGCTCGACCTCTTTACCCTGTTAAGGGGGACAACAATATTGCAGGTCGCAAACTCAACTTGGAGCATTTAGTTTTGTTGCGTGTCAGCGTGGATGCTGACAGAGATTGTGTGTGCGTATGTGGGGGGGGGGGGGGGGGGGGGGGGGGGGGGGGGGGAGATGTAGCCAGATGCACTTTGTATGTGCACCGGTTTAGAGAGAGATACGATTTGAGTTATTTCCCTTATGGTTTGTTTGTATGCTAGATCTAGTGTGACAGGGAGGTAACTATATTATCTCCCATGCTATCATTAGTGTTATATTTCTAAATCAGGACACACCTGTGAATTGTGTGACACTGTGTGTTTTTAGGTAGCGATAGTTAGCTAGTGACCGTTCATCATTGATGTTGTTGTTGGAATGATCCTGGCACCACCACTGTCATTGCTGAGGACTGAATGAAGACCAACTTCAAGCTGCCTGTCCCTGAGTCTTCTTCTGTTGCTACGTTTGCCAGACTTATGTGTTCCACTCAATCCCTACCCTGCCTCTGTCCTTGCCTCTCGTCATCATCACAAGTGGCACTGCAAGCAGGATTGGGATTTGGGAACTTGAACAGCATCTTGGTGACAAGAGGGTCACAGCTTAGAAGAACGACCAGCAGAATGCCAGTCAGCAAAAGGAGGAGGAACAGATGGGAGGAAGCTGACCCAAACCTTCTGACTTAGTGATGAGGAGTTCTAGCTTAGCACCCTGAACACGAAGCCAAAGAACAGACAGAGGGAAGCATACCAAACCTTCTGTCTTAGTAGTGATGAGGAGTTCTAGCCTAGCACCCTGAACACGACAGCAGAAGCCAAAGAACAGAGGGAGGGAAGCAGCTGAACCAGGCCTTCCTTCCTTCCATCCAGTGACCAGGAGTTCCTCAAGCCTGCCTTGCACACACACACACACTACGGCCCCAGAAGCTGCCCAAGTTTTCCGGTGCTGAGGACGTCCTTGTCTCTCTCGGCATCATCGTACACACACACACACACACCACACACACATACATGTTCGCCTGCCAACAAGTAAACCTGGATCTGGATTGATTCCCAGCCTCGCCCTTTCTTCCAAGTATGACCCAAAAAAATCGAACTGAATATCAAAGTCTTTCGGATGAGACTATAAACCGAGGCCCCGTGAACATCTTGCGCACACGTTAAATCCTGTTCCGCTTTTCGGAAGAGTAGGCCATTGTGTGCCGGTGGAAATAGATAACAAAATTTACACAACCGCATACACATGGGGACTGGATGTAAAAAAGTACATGAGTGCTTATTCCATTATCCTCGATATAAAAGAATAAATAAATAATAAATAAATAAAATTTTAAAAAATACTACACACACATAGAAACAAAACCAGACAGACCAAAAGTACATGCGACCATACTATATCAGAATACTGATTTCACAAGCTCAAACACATCTTTAGCTCGCACGATAAACCCCGAGTGTGTTGCTTTCTCTAAAAAATGAATGGTGCGTCTATGCCATACCCTTCACACACACACACACAAGAAGGTGAGCTCTTTTACATGAAGGGACTTGGAAAGACAGGTAGTTCACGGCACAGCGGGCTTCTATCATATCTTTTCAAACACTACTTTGTCCCGCCCCCCGCTGTAGGGATAGCGGGGCCTGTCAGTATAAATAGCATCCCCTCCTTCTGGAAAATCTGTGCTAGATTTCCCCTCTTTTCTATCCCTCTTTTTGTTTCTTCCCTCTCCGTTTTCTCCCTGTCGCCTCCTCTTCTGAACCATCCTCTGGCCTTTTTCTGGTCCATCATCCCCTCGCCTGCAGAAAGGAGGACTGTGAGGCAACAACACGTCTCTCCAACCACAACACGTCTCTCCACAACCACAACACAACACGTCTCTCCAACCACAACACGTCACTCCAACCACAACACGTCTCTCCAACCACAACACGTCTCTCCAACCACAACACGTCTCTCCAACCACAACACGTCTCTCCACAACCACAACACAACACGTCTCTCCAACCACAACACGTCTCTCCAACCACAACACGTCTCTCCAACCACAACACGTCTCTCCAACCACAACACGTCTCTCCACAACCACAAAAACAACACGTCTCTCCAACCACAACACGTCTCTCCAACCACAACACGTCTCTCCAACCACAGCACGTCTCTCCAACCACAACACGTCTCTCCAACCACATACGTCTCTCCAACCACAACACGTCTCTCCAACCACAGCACGTCTCTCCAAAACCCCAACACGTCTCTCCAACCACAAAACGCCACCACCACAACACGCCACACCACAACAGCCACCACACCACAACAGCCTCCCCCAACCCACAACACGTCTCTCCAACCACAACACGTCTCTCCAACCACAACACGTCTCTCCAACCACAACACGTCTCTCCAACCACAACACGCCTCTCCAACCACAACACGTCTCTCCAACCACAAACCCCCCACCACCACACACACACACAAACACCACAGCCAGCAACAGCCAGGGACAGTACCTCTACCAGCAGGACAGCTGCAGGTGGAGGCAACGTATCCGGCAGAATAATAATGTCCGTATGTTGAACAATCACTTGGAATGGTGACATTTTGTATGTCAATGCTTTGCACCAGCTGCAGTACAGATAACAGACACTGTAATCTCCGCTCACAGCAGCTTTTTACCTGATTCGGAACTGTTTTTGCTGCTCTCTTTTAGTTACTTATTTATCTATTTTTTTTTATCCCCGTTCTCCTTTTTGTGTTGTGATTTAATTGAAATAATATACCTTGTATTATTAGTTTACTTGCACCTTTAATTCAATACCAGTTCCTATCAAATTTTACTCTATTTAAAAGTTGCATTGGCATTTTTTAAAAACTGTATTATGCCTCTGAAAAATTCACAAATGCTTAAGATAATGCAGTGGAAAAGCTAGTCAATTTCCACTAATCGGCCATATTTAGTTCAACATCTTTTAAATAACAGGCATCAAGTTCTTATGTTACAGTCCCTGAATGTAAAGAAATGTAAACTACCTAAACTTCAGGGTTACTGTTATCCACCTGTTCATGAACAGTAGATGCTGTTGGTAAAATCAATACAGCAATATAAAAAACAAGAAGGGTAGATTATAATGTATGTTGTTCACCAATGCCTAACAACATTCCAGATTCATATTCATGTGCAGCACGTGTCAAGTTTACAAATGATTTAGTCATGAAATTGTATCGGTTATTTACCAAAGGGAACTAATGACTCTAATACAGAATGGTTACATTCACTACAAGATAATCAAAGTGGCTGGAAAGGAGGAATTTTAATGCCCACGCGCCTTTTTGGATAAAGGAAGTATATCCATTTCCTGCAATCGTTTTTTAGAAAACATAACAGACTCTTGCCTGTGCCTACTAAATGATGGCAGTGTCACGAGAATACCTGGACTTTGTACTCACAGAGCATCAGCATTAGAATTTGTCTTTGATATCTTCTGCTCTTGCTCCAAATGTACATGGGTAACAAATGAAGATACATTGGGCAGTGATCATCTACCTATTGTAATAACTTTAATGAAATCCCATCCTCTGTGACACAAAAAAACACAATTCTAAAATTTAAATATAAAGAGGCCAATTGGGAAAATTTTAAAAGTATTCTTACTGCCTACAATACAACAGCTTAGATTCTGATAAGATTGACCAATTTTTAATTCCACTTTACAAATGCCTTATTCAAGCTGCGCACTTATCAATTCCATCATTAAATCACTTAAATAAAAAAAGTGTTCAGGGAAGGGTTTGGTGGACACCTGCTTGCGAAGAAGCAGGGGACTAACAAGCATTTAATGTTCAAAATATATCTAAAAAATAAAACATCAAAAAAAACCATGAAAAACAGAAAACGGGCAAAAATTATTGCAACATGGTCATAGCTCAGGCAAAGCGACAATATTGGTCGTCATTTTGTTCTAGTGACTATAAAAGTCATACAGATCTTAAAAAAGTGTGGAAAAAATTTCATGAAATGAAAAAGGTGTGACTTTACCAACTTGTCCGATTAAGCTAAAAAACAAAGAATTTTCCATCCATGCAGAAAAGGCTGAGCTTTTGCAGATATGTTCTCAGAATCCATGTGTATTAAAGGGTCTCTCACTTAAAAGCAGTAAGTACAGAAAAATCTAAAAGAGAACAAAAAAGAATATAAAGACCCACTTTCTAATAACACCGAATACATCAATGCCCCAATAACAATCAATGAAGTAAAAGATGTATACTTCTCTTCCTAATAAAAAAACATCTGTTGATTAGATCCAATATCAAAATGTTATTTGTTAAAACCATTTTAAAAAAATTCATTTTTCCTATTACATAAACTTTTCCAAAAGTTTTTAAACGAAGTGTAATGCCAGTAAACTGGAAGCAGTTCTATCATTGTTCCTATTCATAAGCAAGGAAAGCCTAAAAAAGCAAAACTAGTTACAGACCCATAGCACTGACTTCCAACACAGGTAAGCTAATGGAGCGATCATTCTAAGAAGGAATGTATATTATTTGTCAGAAAAAAAAGGGTAGTTCCAATCAATCAAGCAGGCTTTCAAAAAAGGCAGAACTGCAATTGATAACCTAGTTAAAACTAACAACCAAGTCAAAAAACATTTTTGCAAGAAGAAAAAAATTTACTTGCACACATTTTTTGACGTCAGAAAAGCCTACGACCAAGTCTGGCATCTTAAATTACTGCATAAATTGAAGACTATTGGATTATCTGGGCATGTTATTATTATATCAAAAGCTTTTTATGTAACAGAAGTATACAAGGGAGAGTAGGAATACATATTCACACTCTAGGTCACTCCAAAATGGGTTTTACCACAGGGTTCGTTATAGCCCCTTTTCTGTTTAATATATGAATATGATCTACCCACAAAAATGTCCAAAGATATCACCCTGTACAATAGCTGATGATATATGTATGTGGATGAATGTCACTATAAAAGCGCAGTACAACAAAGAGGATGCTTCATTATACCAGAAAGATCTATCAAAAAGAGTCAAAATAATTTATATAAATATATTTTTGAAAATGGCCCTGAAAATTTTCCACAAAAAACGCATATTATGCTTTTTAACAATGGCAGTGATCCAGATACACTACCACAGTTTAGGTTTGGGAGGGGAGCTAATTCAGTACACAAATACTGTCAAATTTTTTAGGCATCTTACTTACATCAAAATTAAATTTGGAATGCTCATATTGGATACATTTAACAAAAAGGCAAGAAATGTATTAATTTTCTTAAAATGGTTACCAGACAGTCTTGGGGACAAGATATGGTCACTTGAAATGCTTAGCTCCGTCACTTGTACGATCCAACCCTGTCTTATTGACAAGGGAAGTCTTTTTTTAGTGCCCTAATTTTTTACTGAAAAAACTCCAAAGTGTAACTGTAATGCATATAAACTTGCCCCTTGGTGACCATTCCACACCCTCCACCATAGGAACTCATAACGAAATTGGGGAACTTCCCTAGCTGAATACCGACAACTTTCATGTGCCAAATATTTTTACGCAGCACAACAAATGAAAATTTTGTTTCTAGTGAAATAGAAGTCAAGCAAAAACAAATTATCCTAAAAGAGCTAGAAAAAATTTCGTGTTTAACGCCTTTTGGGTACGTATGTAATCAACCTTTTCAAAAGTCTGAACTTAATGATTTTTGAATTAGAAATGCAGAAAGAAGCTTTGCCATGCCCTTTGTGGGAAATAAATAATGCACATTTTGATAAGAATGTACTGTAAAAAAAAGAAGAAAACCAAAACATCATGGTTTGCAGATATCCAATCACATATTGAAAATAAGTATATTGACAATTTTAAAAGTTATTACAGATGGGTCAGTTTTAAAAATAAATGAAGCGGTTCAGCATTCGTCATACCATTTCTAAAAACAAGAAATCAAAACTATCTTGGTAAACATCATTCAATTTTACAGCTGAACTTGTTGCAATTCTTAAAGGCTCTTCACTATATTCTTGATTCTGTTTTCCCCATCATTCCTACCTTACTCTGTGTAGACTCTAAGTCAGTACTATATGCTATCAAATCCCCAAATTCCAAGAAGGTATCCAGAATCATTTTTGAACTTAAATATGTCATACACCTTTTCAGTTTAAGAGGTATTCCTGTTTCCTTTTGTTGGTACCTTCGCACGTTGGAATTTTTTCAAATGAGTGGCTGACAGAGCTGCAAAAAGGGGGGCAAGACATCATTTGGAATAAATAGAACTGCATGTTCCATATCTCTACAGGAGGGATACCGTTTATTAGAACAAACGTCGTGGAGTAAGTGGAGAGAATCTGATAAAATTCAAGGAACGATCTTTAAAGAGTTGCCTGACTAATAGCCTTATTTCATGTTACAGGACTCCTTCTCAAACAAACTTAAGTATCGCAACCACAAGAAGAGTTAATAACTATATTTTAGAATAAAATTTAAAATGCTTTTTATAACAAAATTTTTGTAAAAATGTCAGGTGCCTCTGTGGGGAACATATTTCCAACACCACATCCTATTTGATGTCCAATTGTAAAACCTTTTTTACCCACATTTTGTGAGCAGTCTGTGGAAAACTGCATTTAAAAATAAAAAATTAGCCTTTCCCCATTGTTAAATGTCTTTTGCACAGCCAGTAGAGTATTTGTTGTAGTTACTTTATAGTTTTTTTCATGTTTACAATCTTTTGAATTTAAATTTTTTTGCTCATGTTTAAGATTCCCCATCCCCCCCCCCCTTTTTTGATTGCATGAAAATTCCAACACACTTGTTACCTAATCAGTCTTTTCTCTATCCATTCCCTTCTAGTTCCACTACATTTTCCACATCCCTCGTCTAATATCACTGAGTGTGAACAGATGTTAAATTGAAGACAACAACAACAACCACAACACGTCTCTCCAACCACAACACGTCTCTCCAACCACAACACGTCTCTCCAACCATAAGCACGCCCTCTCCAACCACAACACAACACGTCTCTCCAACCAAAACCACAACACGCCCTCCCCCCAACCACAAAAACAACACGTCTCTCCAACCACAACACAACACGTCTCTCCAACCACAACACAACACGTCTCTCCAACCACAACACAGCACGTCTCTCCAACCACAGCCGGCTTGACTCCTCAGGCGCTTAAAGGCACCGCTGCCCTTTTTCGCCGATATGACAGACAACAAACAATGGTGTCGGACTGTTCGATGGAGAAGGAGGAGGAGGGGGAACAATACTGTTTAAACAACAACAACAACACCACCCAAACTAGTGTCTCTACTCATTGTACCATCTGGAAATTTTTAAAAGATACACAGGAAACTTGAAGGCTTTTGGCACACTCGCCAAATGGCACACTCGCCAAATGACACACTCACCAAATGACACACTCACCAAATGACACACTCACCTAATGACACACTCGCCAAATGACCCACTCACCAAATGACTCACTCGCCAAATGACACACTCACCTAATGACACACTCACCAAATGACACACTCACCAAATGACACACTCACCTAACGACACACTCACCTAATGACACATTCACCAAATGACACACTCACCAGATGAGGGATTGGAAAACGTAGCCACCAAAGACGGGGGAGTTCATCTCTACTGACTCCAGTGAGGTTAAAGCTCAGTCTGTTGTTCCTGTGATAACGGTCAGAAAGGTGCAGCACAGCCTGTCTTGCCGAGAGGTACATCTCTCTGGGTTCTGCGGTAACGCACCTGTACTCTTTAGGGTGGGGCTGCACTCGTGTTCCGTTGTCGTACAGACGTTGCTGAACCTTCACTCCAGAACAGGAGCAGAAGGTCAGCCTGGTTTGTCCTGCAGGCACACTCAGGTGAAGCAGACAGCCGCTCTTCACCTCCTCCAGGCTGACCCTGTACTGACAGGTGGCCTGACCACGGCTTTGCTGCAAGGGATGCTGCCAGACACCAGCAACACTAGTGCATACACACATATATATATATTTATTTATTTATTTATTTATAAAACACGAGCAAGTCAATCGCCTTCAATGGTAGTCAGATTATTATAAATGATCAATGTTTACAAGTTCCAAATGTAAATCACAATTTTCATGGCAACTTGTCTCATGGATGCATGTGAGTGAGCGAGCAAGAGCGCACGCGCGCGCGCGCACACACACACACACACACATACACACACTCGCACACACTCGCACATACACACACTCACACACACACACACACACTCACGCATGCTGTTTCCTTTAATATATGTATGATACTCTTTTAGTATTACATCTGAATCGTATGTTGTATGCTGTGTGATTTTAATGTCAATATGCCATTCATAATTTCTCAATGTAGAGAAAATGACATAATTGTTCTTCAGTCTTCGAGTCCTGAAATCTCTGGCACTTTGTTGAAGAAGAGGGAAACCTTCAAGTGTCCAACACAGATGCCAGAGAAAGGAAAACTCGCCACAGACCATGACCAAACCATGATGTAGAGTTAGCAGCGAGAGACAGACAGACACAGAGAGACAGACAGACAGACAGACAGACAGACAGACAGACACAGAGAACAGACAGACAGAGAGAGAGAGAGAGAGAGAGAGAGAGAGAGAGAGAGACAATGACAATGAAAATGACAAAGATTTTATTGTGTTGGGTTTTTTTCAACCCATGCACAAACGGGTAGTTGGGGGAAGGGGACCGAAATGGAAAGATACAACGACAAAATTAAAACACCGTACAATGTCAACGATTCTTCCCCCAGTGGTAACCAACCGGGGTATTGTTTATATCTAGTTCTGCATGTATGTAAATGTCACTGGTGATAACAGGCTGATCACCGATATCGTAGCGGGGAGCGGGGAACTTTTCACACACAAAAGCGGCATTACCGGTGCGGGTGTACTGCTGGCTGCTCACTGGGCGTTTTCCGGAGGATTCCTGTCTTCAGCTGGTTTCTTTAATGATGCGAAGCCTCTGTCCATTGTGTCTGCAAGTTGCTGAATATGTTCCTTCACATTTTGCAATCCTCGGGGACACAGTTGGTGCTTTTTCCCTTGCTTCCTTGATGGCAGTTGGACTTTTCTGTATTGGTTTTGACTGGTTTCAGTCTCTTGCTATTCCCTGTCACATCTTCTGTACAGCTGTAGTCCGTCAGTGTCACAGGCGGTATTGTTGATGTGTCCCTGCATACAGTCATTGCTTCTTCAGTGTCAATATTTCTGTCAGTGTCAGAATCGTCACTTCAGTCTCCCAGCGTCAATTGGTGCGGCTGCACTGTTACGACACTGGGTCAACATCACACAAGTTTGACAGAGAGGAGACGGCTGGCCGTGTTGGCCGTGTTGCACGTGCGAATTCACCAGCACGGGGAAGAGTGTCAGTGGGCGTGCCATCTTTGAATGTGTCCATAGCAGTTTCATTTTCTGTGTTATAAAATAAACTTGGGGGTGTCGGGAGAAACAGTTCTCAAGGGGAGACAGGATTCACACGATGCTTCTTCATCAAACTGACCTTGTGTGTCTCCACCCTCCTGTTGTCCCTGGCAATTTGGGCTGCCCCTTTCCTGCGTACACAACACTGTCACCTGGCTGTGTTTTTGCTGGAAGCTGGTGGGCTGGTGACAGGCGCAGCACCATTACAGTTTGGTTTTCTCTCCCGTCGATTTTAAACGACGTGAGAGACATGTCCTGCAGAAAGGTGTTCAGCACTGTTTTCTAGAGAAGGTGGTAGTCCTGTGACGGGCATACTGGAGGCCTTTCTGGTAGAAATACAGCAAATTTCTTCTCTCACTTTTGAAGCCATGTCTTGCTGGTAGCCAAGCAAGGGAAGCCACTCCGAGAGAGAGAGAGAGAGAGAGAGAGAGAGAGAGAGACTTTGACTTTGACTTTGACTTTGACTTTGACTTTATTTACTTTATTCTTTTATTTCGAGGATAATGGAATGAGCACTCATGTGCTTTTTTTCATCCAGTCCCCGTGTGCATGCAGTTTTATGAATGTTGTCATCCGTTCCCACCGGCACACTATGGCCTACTCTTTCGAAAAGCGGAACGGGTTTTAACGTGTGCGCAAGGTGTTCTGCGTGCGTTCGCACACTGGACCTCGGTTTATAGTTTCATCCGAAGGACTTTTAGAGAGAGAGAGAGAGAGGAGAGAGAGAGAGAGAGAGGAGAGAGAGAGAGAGATGTTTATTTAATTATTTTATATCGAGGATAATGGAATAAGCACTTATGTGCTCTTTTTTACATCCAGTCCCCGTGTGTATGCGGTTTTCTAAATTTTGTCATCCGTTTCCACCGGCACAATGGCCTACTCTTTTGAAAAGCGGAACAAGATTTATCGTGTGCGTAAGATGTTCTGCGTGCGTTCACACACGGGGTCTCGGTTTTATAGTCCATCCGAAAGACTTTTGGGAGAGTGGAGTCTGCACTGATGTCAACTTTCCCGGAAAATATCCCCCTTGAACGGGAATCGAACCCGGGTCGTCAGATTGCGAGCGCAATGTTTTTAAAACCCCTAGGCTATCCGTTCCGAGAGACAGAGAAAAGAGAGAGAGAAAAGGGGAAGAGAGAGAGAGAGAAGGAGAGAGAGAGAGAGAGAGAGAGAGATGAGCGCTATTAGCTCCTATATATTGTGGTTTCATATACTTTTTTTTAAAATCCTTGCAAAGACAGTTTTGCAAGGCACTGTCCAAGGAGGAAGAAGAAGAGGCAGACCAAGGAAGAGCTGGGAGGATAACATCAGCGAATGGACAGGCCTAGAACTCAACAAAACCCTGAGAAAGGCAGAACAGAGAGAGGAATGGAGGGAACTGGTTGTTGAGTCTTTGAGGGTGCCCCCACGGTCGGCAGACAACGGGACAGATAGATAGATAGATAGATAGATAGATAGATAGATAGATAGATAGACACAGATAGATAGATAGATAGATAGATAGATAGATAGATAGATAGATAGATAGATAGATAGATAATAGATAGATAGATAGATAGATAGATAGATAGGCTACGAACAGCACTACAGTTAACATTGCCTGAAATCATTTTAACGATTCGTTTATCAGTTTGCAATGCTGACAGCCAGCAGACGACATATGAGAGGCAGGTAAGTACTTGTGCTGTGGTGGGAGGCTGCTGCAGTGTGCAGTTAGGGCTGGAGGATCCCCAGTCGTCTGCTGCGGCTTGTGCGGTGTTCAGCAAATGCAGCAGCAGCAGCAAAACCAGGGCTGGTGTCAGGGCTGCAGATGACATCCTCAGTGACAGCTGCCGCTCTTTTCTACAAGGAGACACCTCTGTAAAAAAGATAACACACACACACATACACACAGACACAAACACGCACGCACAGACATACACATACACACAGAGACAGACACACACGCAGACACACGCACATATACACAGACAACAAACCACACACAGACACACACACACACACGCATATAGACACAAACACACACAGACACGCATACAGACACACGCAGACACACACACACAGACAGACACATACAAACACAGATACACACACACACAGACGCACACCCCACACAGACATACACACGCAGTCGCACACACACCCCACAGACACCACATACACACACATAGACACACAGACAACATATACATAACACAACAGACACACACACAGAGACACACGCGCACACACAGACATACACACGCACACACACAGACACACACACACGCACAACAGACACACCAAGCACACATACAGACACACATACACACACACAGCATTAACAATTTTTTAGGGCAATCGCTGTATTGTGTTCAGTGCACTGAGCGAGGTGGTTTAGGGCAAACTGTACTCACGTGTGTCTACACACACACACAGATACACACACACACACACACACACACACCCAGCATAAACAATTTTTTGAGGGCCATCTCTGTGTTGTGTTCAGTACACTGAGCGAGATGGTTCAGGGCAGACTGTACTCACTCACGTGTGTCTGCTGTGCAGGCAGGCTGTTGTGGCGTTGACATGGCTCATTCCTGCTGTGGTCAGGCAGTGTGCTTTAACATCATGGTCCTGTCCCCTCTTTCTGCCTTGGCTAGAAGCTCCCAGGATCACCAGCGCTGACAGTTTGTGTTGCCTATGCGACCATGTCGATGGTCTAGAGGTAACGCGCCTGGCTAGAATGCGAAAAGTCCGGGTCGGGTGTGTGCGGTGGTTCGTATCCCGTTTGGGCCCGAAATTTTTGCCCCCATCCATTAGACCATGAGTGGTGGTCTGGGCGCTAGTCTTTCGGATGAGACGATAAACCCGAGGTCCCGTGTGTTACACAAAATTTTCAGCGCACGTAAAAGAACCCACGGCAACAAGAGAGTTGTCCCTGGCAAAATCCTTAGAAAAAAGCCACTCTGATAGGGAAACAAATACAGTTGCAGACCAAAAGAAAAAAAAAAGGTGGCGCTGCTCTTGTGGCGACGCTGGCGCTCTCCCCGGGGAGAGCAGCCCGAAGTTCACGCAGAGAAATCTCGTGACTTAAAGTGGTATAAAATAAAATAAATATTTTTTAAAAATACCCCCCACCCCCACCCCCACCCACCACCATATAGGTATCCGCATTCCCGCTTCCTGGATGGCAGTGAGTCCTGGACTTGGCGTGTTCGGCAGCAGGAGGAGCAGGAGCAGGAGCTGCATGCTGGGTCCCTCCCATGCCTCGCCTCCACGCGTAGGACATCCCCTGGCAGGACGAGGTCCCAGAGGACACCCCATCACTCACTCAGTCCCATGTCCCCAAAGGACGTAGGGGGGACATGAGAGAAGACGCGACAGAGATCTTTTTCCATGCTTCACGATCCTGAGTTTGGGTAGTAGAAAGTGTTTTCAAAGGGGGTTTGGGCGGTCCATTCTTTGATGTTGTTAACCCATGATTTCTTTTGGCGGCCTCTTCTTCTCTTGCCTTCAACTGTTCCCTGCAGGATGGTTTTTGCTAGGGTGTTGTGTCTCGTGGTGTGACCAAACCCCATCAGTTTTCTCTGTTTATGGTGGGAGCAAGGTTCTTGGGGGCCCACACGCTTTTTGATTTCTTTTTTCACATAGTTGTTGGTCTTTGGGTTTTTGTATGATATTTGAGGAGTTCTTCTGTGGCACTTTTTTCTCGAATGCTTGGATTCTCCTCTCTACTCTGCTGACAGAGTCCCTGATTCACAGCCATAAGGAAAAGAGCTGGAGGCACCACATGTACACGCTGCTGAAAACAGACGTAACGTGCTGGCTTGGCCATTTTCGTGCGTGTGGATGACGGACAGATCCCTAAAGGGCGTCCTCGATGGAGGAACTGTGCGCAGGTTAACGCTGTGCCAGAATTAAGAAAACCTAGAGCGCAGCTCCACAGTCTTTCCCAGGCTGACAGATGCCTGTGTGGCCCGCTATACCACCATCATTGAAGTAGCCCCATTCCCACTTTGCAATAGTGTCCAAACACGCGCGCATGCATTTTTTGAAAACTTTGACATCCGTTCCTACCGGCGCAAAAATGGCCTACTCTTCCGGAAGGGAGACAGGGTTTAACGGCGGAAGAAGTTCTGCTGGCATTTGCGCATGTGACCTTGGTTTGTAATCTTACCCGATGACTTTGACAGTGGAGTTCTACTTTCTTGTCAAGCTGGTAAGAAAGGGTTTGGGCTGGGCATGAAACTGGAACCGACAGTTCACTGGTTAAGCACGTGAACGTCTTTATATCTATATATATAATATTTTATTATATAATAATATAAATAAAATATTATATAATAATATATATATATATATATAATATAAACATGTATGTATGTATATATGGATTATATATATCTATATATCTATCTATAGATATAAATAAATATGTATAAATATAGATATATGTGTGTGTGCGTGTGTGTGGGGTGTGTGTGTGTGTGTGTGTGTGTGTGTGTGTGTGTGGTGTGTGTGTTTTGTGTTTTGGGGTGTGTGGTTGTGAAATCAAGTCAAATTTTTATTTCTTTGATGCTACATTGATTAAACAATGCATTGCTTTTTTCATCAAGCCATCTATCCAGGAAGAAAAACGACTTGATAGTAATATCTAACACATTATCACCATAACCAATGATAATGAAAAAAACTTTATCAGTAATATCTAACTACATTATCACCATAACCAATGATAATGAAACAACTTGATCAGTAATATCTAACTACATTATCACCATAACCAATGATAATAAAACAACTTGATCAGTAATATCTAACTACATTATCACCATAACCAATGATAATGAAACAACTTGATCAGTAATATCTAAAATACATTATCACCATAACCAAAGATAATGAAACAACTTGATCAGTAATATCTAACTACATTATCACCATAACCAATGATAATAAAACAACTTGATCAGTAATATCTAACTACATTATCACCATAACCAATGATAATGAAACTGACTTTAAAAAACCAGAAAAACACACACGACCAAAAGCTAAAACAAAACTAACAACAAAAACGGACCCCCCCCCCCCCCCCCCACAAGAAAATTTCCCGCATAACTCGTACACACATACAAAGCACGCGCGCAACACACCACACACATACACACGCGCGCGCGCGCGCGCCACTACACACGCACGCAAAAACACACACACGCACAAGCAATGCAACGCAACGCAACATAACAAAAAACACACACAAAACACAACACATTCATCCACATAACACGTACATAAACGCGCACATAATTACAAGAAAACGAGGGGGGGATAATAAAATGTCAAACAAAATACTATAACATTACAGTATCACCCGTTCTTTCATTTCAATACTTCATAATTAATGACAACTAACACACAAAATCCATGACCCCCACCACCCCCACCCCAAGCAAACAAAAGAATCAAACAAGGAAACAAACACACAGAAACAAAGCTCCCCCTCCCAAAACAAAACACACACAAAAACAGCAACAAAAAACAAGAAAAAAAACAGCCAACCAAAGAAGCAAAAAGAAGAAAACACTAGGCATCCACACCTGTTTGCATCGACAACTCTGTCAGCATATATATCCTGTTTCTCTTGTCAACATGCACAAACATTTATTCATATGCGCTTATGTTCTTAAAGTAGTACTTTTCAACATTTAGAGCATCCATTCATTAACAATCAAACATACAAAAAGATCTAACAAATAAATCAACAACAATGATAACGATAAGCTGATGCAATAATAATGGTAATTAACTATCACCACTTAAAATAACAATACAGCAATAACAAAAAAGTAATGTGAAAATACAGGAGGGGGGAGGGGGGGTATCGAGGAGGAAGGTAAAAACAACAAGCCAACATACTGAAAAACGATAATGATAACAATTAAAGAAAGCACCAGCTAGTGTACAAACATTTATGAATCCTTACATAATGAAAGACAAACTAGACTATCAAACCAAAACAATAAAAATCACAACAGTACTAATAATCCCATCACTAAGAATAACAAAAACAACATCCATAACAAAATCTATTGAACTGGATACGAGAGAAGGCATTGGGAAATAAAATCAAGTCACACTCTCTAGTCAGCACGTCAACCTTTTGCTTTTCTCCTTCCCTTGTTAAATGTCAGATTTTTCAAGCGTTTGTATAAGTTATTCATGGCATTTCATTAACGTTAACAGTAGTTAAAGACAAAATGCCTCTTTCTCTCCCTTTACACACACACACACACACCACACACACACATACACACACGCGCGCGCGCGCGCGCGCGCGCACACACACATACACACACACGCACGCAGGTGTGCGTGCTCAGAGCATATTACAGTGTAATATTTCGAGTCACAGTAAGTCACACCTAAACCATGTTTATGGGATGCAGAAAGTGCTGATCCATTTAATCTTAGCATGGCTCATTGACTTACAAGTCAGTAGTGGTGAGGGTAATGGTAGTAGTAGTAGTAGTAGTAGTAGTAGTAGTAGAGTAGTGGTAGTAGTAGTGGTGGTAGTAGTAATAGTAAAAGTACTGAAAAGTATGTTCACCTTTGCGCCTGGCGGCAGCATGGCGAATATCTCTTGTGTTTGAGTGCGTATTGCGTGTGTTTATACCTGGTCCTGTTGGGAAAGTTTTATATCTTCATGTTTGTATTTTCTCCCTGAATCCTACGGTCAGAATATTTTTGTTTCATATTATTGACTTTACGAAAGATTTCAATTTAAGTTCTTCATCTTCAAGTTGATTTTTCAACATTTAATTTCTCTTCATGAGTTGTATTTATCTTTATGTGCTGGTCTCTGTGACCCACTTAACTCTGACCCTGCTGCCCGCTGAAATTTTGCACGTGGTTCACGTTGCCCCACCATCAACCTCCAGTGTTTGTCAGTTTGAAAAAAATGGTGGTGACAGTACAATACTGTCACGTGAGTTCCACCCATCAAACCCTGAGTTTTGTCAAAAACAATGCACACTTGCTCCTGAAATAATGCAGCATATACGAAACTTAGGTATTCTATCTATCTATCTATCTGTCCCGTAGTCTGACGACCGTGGGGGCACCCTCAAAGACTCAGCAACCAGTTCCCTCCATTCTTCTCTCTGTTCTGCCTTTCTCAGGGTTTTGTTGAGTTCTAGGCCTGTCCATTCACTGATGTTATCCTCCCAGCTCTTCCTTGGTCTGCCTCTTCTTCTTCCTCCTTGAACAGTGCCTTGCAAACTGTCTTTGTAATTCCTTTGGGTCTTTTACATCCCCTCACCTTTGAACCTGTTTTTGTTGTGGATGCCTAAAAGGGCCCTTTTGTTTTCTTGTATTGAAACCATTCTATCTTTTTTCCCCTTCACTATAATAACAGCAGACTTACCCAGTTTCCCTTACCATTTTAATGAAAAAAATTTTGTCTTGTTCAAGGTTCTGTAGTAAAAGGGCCCTGGGCCCAGCAAAAAAAACAAGAGACCATTTCCAAACAGTGCCAAGATTTATGGTAACCTTTTTGTAATAATTTTTTGATGTCGCAACAGTTTTGTTTGTTATCGCCCGATGACGAATTTTTTGGAGTTTTTTTAAACCAGGTATGTGATTTCTTGCACAGGTAGAACTGAGTTTTCTTTTCATTCATAGAATCCTATAGTCAATGTTTTATGTGTGTCACCATGTACAACTTTTTTTCGTCTCTCAAAAATTTTAAACTAATATCAATGAATGAAGTTATGGTGACCCAATCATGTAAGCATGCAGGACAGGTTTCAAAAGTTTTGAATTTTCGGGGAATTTGGGGGGGACTGATCCCTGGCAGCTGCCTGAAAACGTAAGTTTTCCTTCCATTGAATTTCGGGTTTTTTCTGAAAACCCTCTACCCTATGACAATAGACCCCCAGATCAATTTGGTGCAAAAAAACAATTTTGCGTCATAACCCAAAGCTCTAGTATTTTTTTCCTCTTAAATTTCTTACTTCTACCTTTTTCATTTAGGGCTTTCGTTTCCCTCTTCAAAAACCCCATTTTTCTCCTGAAAAAAGATAGTTGAAAAATTTTGCCCTGATTCGGAAAGGATTCTTTAATCACACCTTGTTAAAAAAGGGTTTCTATTTCGAGGCAATAGCATTTTTTTTTCTGCTTTTAAAATGGTTTTTGCAAACTTTGCTTTATATCCTTGGGCAATCATCAAAATGATTTTAATTTCCTTCAACTGTTTCAAGTCATCAGTTCCAAAAAACGGTTCTTTTGGGGTTGGCCTGTTGTTTTTCCCTTAAATCAGATCAAAAAGCATCTTGTATGATGTAAAAAGTTTTCCGCTCTTTCCATTGGAATCTTTATCCATTATTAATGATCTCACAGTACTTAACGGGGAGGGTACCCTTAGTTTCACTATAAACAGATGATGGTGGCATGTCTAAGCTTAAATGCTTTTAAAACAAGGGGGTGTATGATTCAAATTTTTTTAGTTGTTCCAAAACCAAATTTTTGCCCCAATGCAACCCCTTGTATTTTTGCATCAGAAGGGGGTTGTATTTGTGTATCATATCTTTTTTGGAAGTCCAAAGAGTTATTTTATTATTTAAAAATTGGGTTTTTTTTTCCCAAAAAAAAAACACGCTTTGTTTTCTTCGCTTGTCGTCTTTTCATGCTTGTGAAAAATAAACTTTGTGAAAAACGATTCCTAAATATTTATTAAAAATTAATCACGGCATGTTTTCCATTGTAAACCATTTTTTATGGCAGCTAAAATTAACGCGTTTTCGAATCAAGGATTTACTTTTATCAGATTAACCTTAAAAAATCAAGTCCGTTCGTACTGCCTAAGCCATTTAGCTGTTTTTTAAGCCCACAACTTTTTCAGTATGTAAGAAGCATCATCAGCAAGCAACAAATAAACAATTCTGGGAAACCCTTTGGGGAAAGTGGCACAATGTTTACCATGTTTTGATGACTTCTGGGCTAACTCATCAACAGAAAACAATAAAGGGCTACATACATCACCCTGCTTAACACCAGTCAATTAGTTATTAGTCAGTAAGTTTGTTCTACATCTTATTTGCTTTTGTCGTCTGATACATGGCTCTCAAACATCGTATTAATTTACCCTTTACACCATTTTCAGGATAACAGGCCATAACATTTTTTTGTTAACACAAATCAACTGCTTTTTCAAAGTCAATAAATGCTATTTAGAGCTTACGTTGTGAGAAAAATGTTTCTGTACAAACGCAAGCAAAATTAACAAATATTATAATGTGGAATATTTTCTCTTAAAACCAGCTTTGTGATCACCTGTAATATTCTTTTTTTTATTACCATTCCTGTAATCTATCATTATGATTAGATATACAACTTACTACTTATGTCACAAAGAGAAATTCTCTCATAGTTATTGGGTTATAAAACATCGCCATTTTTGCGTGATGGTTGAAAAAATTCAGTTCAGTTATCTGGAAAAAAAGACCATCATCAAGATTTTGTTAAATAATTTTAAAAGGAAAAGCACAACATTTTCACCTTCATTTTTTTAGCAATTCTCCGATGATTGAATCAGGACCAGCTGCTTTATCATTCTTTAGTTTCGAAAGTGCCAATAATATTTCATCTTTACATATAGGATGCACAACATCTTTCTCAGTTTTATCATTGTCAATACTTATATTGAGTCATTCTCCAACAGGGTTTTGAAATGTTGAAAACATCTGTCAACTGATATAATATTCTTTGGTTGACTTTTTTCTTCTAAATGATGCCTTCTTAACACTTTTCCAGAACGTGACTTGAGAAGAGATTGAAGACATCATATCTGCAAGTAAGGTCCTATTCTAGTGTTTCTTTTTCCTTTCAAGCATGTATTTCTATTCACTTCTTGTGATACAGTACAAGTTTTTGTCTAGTTGTTGAACGTTTTCAGGAAGTCTTTAAACGTTTTCTGACCTAAAATATTCGTCATTTTTTTAACTTCTTATCAACCTGTTTTTTTTGATGGACCTTAATTGAATGTACCTGTTTTTCCCCTTCAGCCGGGAAATTTCTTAAACCTTTTGAAAAATCTAGAGTTTGGTAATGTTCTCATCAAATCTGAAAAGCATTTAAAACTTCTCAAATTTCTTTTCACAAAGCTGTCTTTGTAAACTGAGATTTTTGTTTTCTCCCAAAAAATTTTCCCCCACAACGTGGCCCCTCATTCCACACAGGGATCTATGGGGATTAATAGAATTTTAACAGAAAAGGTTCAGAATCGAAACCTCCCCTGGGGAAAAAACGGACAGAGAGGAAAAAGAGGAGAAGAGAGAGAGAGGAGAGAAGAGGGAGAGGAGGGGAATGGAAAGAGAGAGAGAAAAGGAGAGAGAGAGGGGGGGGGGGGAGAGAGAGAGAGAGGGAGAAGAGAGGAGAGAGAGGAAAACAACGAAAAGTCAAAACAGGCTTTTTTTTTTAAAACTATTTGTGCACTTGTGATTGAACCTCCGAATGGCAAACAAAGAAGGGTTTAAGGGATTTTATACCACCCCCTGCAGAGGTTTTCCTCCTGACATTCGGTGGTTTTTAAAACGTGCAAACGTGTTGCACGCAAGGGGAAACAGTCCTCGTAAATCATTACAGGTGAAACTCCCCCCCCCCCTCTTCTCTCTCTCTCTCTTCTCTCTCTTCCTCCTCCCCCCCCCCCACCTCCCCCCCCCTAAACTACCTTTGTGTGTGTTTTTCTGAGTTTGTGTGTGTGTGTGCGCGCGCGCGCGCGTGTGGTGTTTTTTTTTGTGTGCGCGCGCGCGCCCTGTGTTTTTGGGGTGGTGTTTGTGTGTTTTCTATGTGTTTTGGTTTATGCTCGAAATTTTTTTCTTTTGCCTCCCATGTGTGTGTTTTAATTTTTTGTTGCTATTTTCGTATTTTGTACTATGTATGTATGCATTTATGGTTTGTATTTTTTTATGTTTGTTTTGCATGTATGTTTGTATGTTTTTTGTTGTATGTTTTGTATGTATGCTTGTTATGTATGTATATATGTATGTGTGTATTTTATGTATGTATGTATGTTTGTTATGTTATGTTTGTATGTATGTTTGCATGTATGCTTGTTATTTATGTTGTGTTTTGTTGTATGTGTTGTTTGTATGTATGTATGTTTGTATGTATGTTTGCATGTATGTATGTCTGTTTGTATGTATGCATGTATCTGTCTGCCTGCCTGCCTGCCTGTCTGCCTGCCTGTCTGTCTGTCTACATATCTGTCCCACTATCTACTTATTTGGATTAAACATAATTCAATAAAATGTAACAAAAATATCAGCTTTCATTGACAGAACCACACTAAACATAGGACAGACAGTGTAACCAGGTTTGGTAGCTGTGAAGATAATAAATCACTTTCCCCGTAAATCACCTAACCCGAAACTCTCTCTCTCCCCTCTCTCTCTCTCTCTCTTCTTTTCCTCCTTTCTCTCTCTCTCTCTCCTCTCTCACCTCCTCTCCCCTTCATTGCCTTATCCTCAAATAAAAGAATTAAAAAAATTTTAATCTCTCTGCATATTTTAATATTATATATAAAATTTATATTAGAGGAGAGAGAGAGAGAGAGAGAGATATATATATATATATATATATCTGCCTTTGCGCCTGTTGGCAGCAGTGTGTGTGGCTCTGTGTTTGAATGCTGGATGTGTGTGTTTTCTCTGGTTCCTTTCCAGAAATTTTTACATCTTCTTGTTCGTGTTTTCACCCTGAGTTATTTGGTCAGAACATTTTTCTTTGTTATTATCTATTTTTGGGATATTTCGTGTATATTTTCATCTTTGTTTGAATTGTTAAAAATTTCGAATCGACTTATGGAATTGTGTTTCCCTGACTGTGCTGGTCTTCATGACCACTTCAAACTGACCCTCTGCCGTTCAACAAATTGCACGTGATTCACGAACTGACCACCCCCCTCTAATCAAGTTTGGAGTGTGTTGTTCTGCTACCATGGCAGTGGAGCCGGGGGACAATTAGAGCTATGCTCGCACCGGGAAATTGTCAAAAACAGTCACGCTTGCTCCTGATATTAAGCAGCCTATAACACACTTAGGCATTAAACGCTGCAAAACCCAGACGGGGAACACGGGCAGGCCGACGTCATCGCCAGTGGTGGGTTTCCCCTCCCCCGTGTCTCCCCCACCTCTGACGTCACTTCTGTCACCCTGACAAACGCTTTTCTCCATGCTGCTGTCCACTCGCCCCTTCAGTGTTCACTGTTCTGTTGTTTGTAACTCTGAAAATGTTTTTTGTTTGATGTTATGATGTATATCTTTGATGTGTTTCAAAAACCGATTCCCCTGATTAGCACAGTTTTTTTCACATCTTCTACTCCTGATTCACCATCCAAACTCTTGTCTGTTCTTCCGCTAGCCACATCTCACCATCCCCTTCTTTCCTCTTCCTCTGATGCTTGCCCAAACTCACCACTTTCATCTTCAACCTCTCCACCTCTTAGTTTCTCCTTCAAGTTTGTTTGTTTCAATGTGCGTCTGGTCTGTCCAAATGGAGAAGCCGCTCTTTATCTGATTTATCTCGGGAAAAAACATTTACTTAACCTTCTCACCGAACTTGGCTTAAACCACAGGGCCCATAAACCAAAAATAAAACAGCTGAATCCTCCTGGATTAAAACCATTTCTTTCCCCGACTCTCTCGAGGAGGTGGGATTGCCATCTTTCTCAAAGACAAAATTGGGAAACCCATCTCTTTCTTTCAGTCACAACATTCAATTCTCACATGAAATTTTTTGAAGTTTGCGAAATCAACCTCAACCTACCCGGCCCTTTATTACTATCTGCTGCCTTTACCGTCCACCTCCCAGCCGTAAAACAACCTAACATCTCTTTTCACAAGAATTCCAGTCATCCTCGACCACTACAGCCTCTCTTCCTAAATTTAATTTTTGGTGACTTCAACTTCCATTTCGACAACAGTTTTTCTCCAGATTTTCAAACGTTTTCTCTTTCTCTGTCACCATTCTCTCTCTCAAAATGGTAAACGAAGCAAACGCACAGATATGGTCATATTTTAGACTGGCTGATTACTAATGCTTCATTTAATCTTTTCACATCTGTTTCTGTCAACGACGAAATGCATTTGATCATTCCGCCATTCTTTTCCATCTCAACATCACAAAACCTGTCAGAAAGAAGAAATATGTTACTCCTCGCAATCTAAGGCCTTTTGACATTCATACCTTCTCTTCACAAGCTCCCAACGTTTTTCACAAACCTCTGACCACACTGACCTCTTGATCACTATAACACTATTCTCCCCCAACTGCTTGATGAGCATGCACCTCCCACTGATCATTTTCCCCAATGACAGACCTGTGTGCAATTGGGATACCCAAGACATCTTGATAGCGAAGCGCAAACGCCGGCAAAATAGAACGCCAGTGGCAGAAGTCAAAAACCCAAATCAACAAACAGCTTTTCCGGGAAACAAAAAAAACAAAGTCAAACTCTTAATCCATTCAGCAAAGACAGTACTACTCATCCCCAAATTCTCTGTGCTACATCCATAAAATCTCTTTTTTCCCTCACCTCAAATCTCCTTGGATTTGCAAAAAAAAATCCTCTGCCTAACACCACAGCCTGTCTGAACTTCCATCCATAATTTTTCTGCCTTTTTTTTCAGACAAAGTTCGAAACATACGCTCCAGACTGGATCAGACTCAAATTTCCCGCCTGCGCCTCCTGATCCTCGTTCACTGGCACTCCTCTCTTTTCCTTCCATCCAAAAAGTGAAAAAGAAACCATGAAATTCTGAAGGAATGACTATAAAATCATGCGACCTTGATCCATACCTGCTCCTGTTTTTCACAATGCCTTCCAAACTTGTGCCTTATCACTAAATAGTAAACTCATTTTTTCAGTCAGGAAATTTTCCATCAGCACTTAAAACAGCAATAGTCACACCTCTACTGAAAAGCACGACCCCGATCCCAACATTCTGAAGAATTATAGGCCTGTCTCAAACTTACCCTTTGTCTCTAAAGTACTAGAAAAAGTTGTTCTCAAAAAAGCTCAACAGTCACTTTTTCCAATTATCTTCTTCCCACTTTCAGTCTGCCTATCACCCCCAAACCCCAGCACCAAACCACCCTAGTCCACACTTTAGATACACTTCTACTTGCTTCTGATGCAGGAAAATCTCCCTCCCAACTCTTCTTGACTTATCTGCAACCTTTGTACCATTAGATCACTCAGTTCTTCTTTCTCGCCTCCAAAAAAACGGTTTTTGGGATTTAACGGCACAGCCCTCACCTGGTTTACTTCATACCCCACAGCCGGTTCCCGAAAGTTATTGTAAACAAAATTCAATCAAAACCTGTCAAAATGGATGTGGAGTCCGCAGGGATCAGTCCTGGGCCCTGTTTCTTTACTCTCTACACTGCTCCACTCTCAATTTAATAAGCAACCACCATATTGATCATCATTTCTATGCCGATGATACTCAGCTTCAGTGCAGTGATACTGTTGAAAACTTGCCTTCCCTCCTGACAAATATGTCCTACTGCCTTCAAGACATTCAAATTGGATGACTCAGAAAAAAGTTACAAATAATGCTGATAAAACCGAAGCCATGTATAGGGGCCCCAAAAAAAACTTTCCTCATCACAACAACACAAAAATTCGGGGTGCGGCAGTTCTTTGTCCAACTTGGAAGTATTTAGGGTTGTTTTGCAACCCTCTCTTGAAAAATTAAAACCCAGCCTGCCAGTATTTTCTACTTTTATTCAAATTCGGGCTAAGCGCGATTCGCAAGTTCTTTTCCCCTGAGAATTCCAAATTGTCACTCTCTATTCTTTTCCCTTTGACTACTGTATTCCTTTTGGTGGCCCCCCGGCATCATCTTCCCCTCCTTAACGCATACAAAACTCGCAGCTCGCGGTCCTTTGAAAGAAAAATTGAACACATCATTCTCTTCTGGTCTTTCATGGTTGCCCGTCTCCAAAGATGGGGTATAAAATCATTCCCTTTGTTTAAATGTATCCACAAATCTGCACCCTTTATTCTGTAATGTTTATCTGTTCATCCTCCCGTTCCCCCGTTTTTTGCCGCAGATACTTTTGGGTTTCAAAACCCCGTTAACAAACCCCGTTGGCCCTTGCTCCTTCTCGTTTTGGTCCATTCCACTGGAAAACTCCTCTTTCCTTGCCAAAGCCTTATTGTATTCAAATCCAGCTCAAATCTCACTTATTTTCTACCTGGGCTTTCCCCCCAATTCTGTCCCTAATTTTAAAAGCATCTTTCCCTTCTAGTGTCTTTCCCTGTGTTTGTTTGTGTTTTTGTGTGTGTGTGGTTTGTGGTGTGTTGTGTGTGGTTTTTGTGTGTGTTGTGGGTGTGTGTGTGTGTGGTCGTACGTACGTGCGCGACATGGATTTGAATCTGTTGTTTTATGTTTAAGGAGGTTGGGTGCTGTAAATGATTGAGTGCAAGCCCTTCGATTTTGTTTTTTTTTTACAAGATTCAGCGCTATATAAATTCCTATCTATCTATCTATCTATCTATCTGCCGTAGTCTGCGACCGTGGGGGGACCCTCAAAAGCTCAGCAACCAGTTCCCCTTTTCTCTTGTTCTGCCCTTCCTTTTTGTTTTTCTTCAGGCCAATTTTGGTGTTTTCTAAACAATTTGCTGCGTTTTACTCTGTTACTTTCCTTTTTTGGCCAAAGGGGCCCCCTTGGGTAAGGGGGCAACCCCATCTATGGGATTTTTCTTTGTCTTTTTGGGCATTTAAAACCTCAGCCCTTTCCTTGGGTGGTTTTTTTTGGTTTTGGGGGTTTACTCCCCATGGGGGGGGGTCGGGGTTTTCTTTTGGTTAAGGGGGTTTCCATGCCTGTTATTTTAAATTCTTTTTTTTTTTTTTTAGTTATAATTTTTTATAAAAATTTTTTATATTTTTTTTTATTTTTTAAATATTATATTTTATATATATTTAAAAATTTTATTTATTCTCTCTCTCTTTCCTCCTCTCTCTCTCTCTCCCCTCTCCTCTTCCTTTTTTCCCTTTAACATTTTCCCAATGGGTTAAATTTTTTAAAATGTTTTGGGAAAATTTTCCAAGAGTAAAATTGAGATTGACGTCATTCCATCACGTCAAATCCCCCCCCCCCCCCCCCCTGGGAAAGGCGAAAGCCAAAAAATATTGGGCATTTTTATGGGTTTTTTATGCTTTCATTTTGGTGGCCCTTAATAGAAAGAAGAGGTTTTCAAAAACGACCCCACATAAAAACCCCCTTCCTCAGGAGCCTACGGTGTTTTTTCAATTTTAGGATTTTTCCCTTTTTGCCTAGGCTGTTCCCCATTGGCCGTCCAAACAGCTTGAAAAACTGAAGAAATGCATGACAAGGTCAGCGGGTATCAGCCCCCCAAGTAAATTTTTTTTTCCCCCTTTTGGCCCGGTGTTCTCCCCGGGGGAAATGAAGCCAAGTTTGAAACAGTCCTCCCCTAAAGTCGTTTTCCCTTATCATCAGGTAAAGAAAACCTTGTTTCAGCTAGTTTTGGATAAATGTTGTAAAACCATTTACGACTCCTAGCAGAGGCCGAAAAAAATGCCATTCACAAACTTTGATGATGTCTACCAACCACGTTATCAAGAATATGGCTGTGGGGAAATTTAAACATCGATATTTAAAAAACAGTCACGGCATCGGGCTCCAGAAAGAAAAAAAAAAATGAGCCAATTGTAAAAACACGGGCACCAACCTGAACAAAGTCAGTGAGAACAAAAAAAAGGGCCCCCGCAGATTTAAAGGGAAAAAAAAAACCCAAAAACCCAACGCAAATAACGAGGGAAAAACCGGCAGGTGAAAAAGGAAAGTCAAAATTTATCCTCGTCCCACGTCTGAAGACCGGAAAAGCCCTGTCTCGGGGCCCCAATTCGCCCTACCCGCTTTCCTATTGAACGCAGCTACGGGAAGACTGGCAAAAGGTGCAGAGATGCGTTAAAAAAATGTTTTTCGATAGGAGTAAAGAAGATAAAACTGCCCCCCCCTCCTCGGTTCTACAAAAAAAACTTTTTTTCCCCCTCCAAGTGGAAGAGATTTTCTCTGGATGCTACGAAATACCATAAAACCCTACCAAAATTTGTAAACAACAGAAAGCTCAAGAAACCCTCTCCCCCACAGAAAGAGAGCTCTCCGAACTGAAAAATCTGGTGCAGGAGGAAAAAGTACGGATCTCCAGGCAGAAAAAGGAAGCGCTGTTTTTTGTTTTTAAAGTGTTGACACTACATCAGGGAGGCAGGGGTATGAAAACCCCTGAACATACGAACAAGTGGGGAAACCCCCCAACACCGAAAATCATCGCCACCAACAACATTGGGGAAAAACTTCAAGAAAAAATTCATTGAAAAAAAACCACATAGAGGGGCGCGATTTGACCCGGCAACGTCGCCCCATGTTTTTTTTCCCAATTCCCAAAATCCACAAATCGCTTGTAGCCCCCTTGGACTCCCATGTGTCTGGGGTAAATGGCCCTCCCGAAACGCTGTCCAAATAGTGGATCCGGGCTGCAACCCTATGTATCTTTTTCCCCTAGTGAAGGATTCCCAATGTCCTAAAAAAAAATATTGGCGGGAACAAAAGACTGGCCCCTTCAAAAAAGTGCTTTTTTGTAAAAATTTGATTTTTGAAACCCTGTACGGCACCATTCCTATAGGGGCTGACAGACGCATCCCCTTCTTCTGGACTCCCATCCAAAGGATGTGTACCCGTCAGTACCGTTGGGATTGTACAGCAATTTTACCAAAAATACTTCACTTTTGAAAGGCCCAAATCTACCGGCAGAAAAAGGCCCGCCTGGCACACCCTTGGCACCCACTGGCCAACCTGTTCTGGGTTCCTCGAAAAATCACTACGGAAAAAACCGGTGCAGAAAAAGAACTGTGGAGACCTTTTTTGACGACTCGGGTTTTTGGTGGGGAACAGGAACAACTGAAAAATTTTAGTGATTCATAAACCCTTCCACCCCCAATAAAGTTTTACAGTCCAAGTTTAAAACAGAAAGCCCTACCTGGACATTCCCTCGAAAAGGAAGGGGGCTAATCACCACCGAGTCTTCTCTAAAGCAACAGATGCCCAACTCCTTTCCCTTCAATCGCACCCCCTCATTTTGTAACAACATCCCCGTGGGACAGTTCTTGGAGTACCCCGCTTGTGTTCTCAGGAAGACTTGAACCCCCTAGATGGAGTTTTGCCTGCCTTCCCGGATCGGGCTACCCCACACCATCATCATGGGGCCCCTAAATCCGGGGAAAGCCCCTCCCCGCCAGGCTATCCTCATTACAAAAAAGCCCCTCAACAGCAAACCGTATCATCCCAAACCACGGGAAACCCCCCATCCGAAAAAGGTTTAAAACAACTGCCTACCCCCACTGCATGCCCAAAAGAAGAAGGGGTTCCCCAAAACTCCTGTGGTGGGGGAGAGAAAAGCAGGAGTCTAGGGAAATCTCATGCCATCTGTCCTCCCCTATAAAAGCAACACTGGTGGGGCGGGATTTTTCTGCCACAAAAAAAATCCACCCCCAGGGGGACCACCACTGAAGGCAGTCTCTTTACCTTTCACTGTGGGAAGGGTTCCCATCAGAGACGCCTTCCTTGCAGAGCAAAAAAAATCTTTATCTGCTCAGCTCAAACCCCTGTGGGCTCCATATTGGCGAAACCAAAAACCCCTGAAACCAGGGGTTTTCCTTCACCGCGTACTCCCAGAAAAAAACCCCGGGACAAGAGTGACCCCAAAAATTTTAATCAGGGGGAACTTCCGCAACGTGAAGTGCCAGTGTGGAACATGAAGGGCAGACCAGGGCCCGACCCGCCCAGAAGTTTTGGAGAACAATTGCAGACTGGGCCCGAAGGGCCTCAACACAGTGACCCCTTTAGCTTGCCCCTTGACCCCTTCCACTCCCCGGCAAAAAATTTGCTTTAACAATCCCCCCCAAAAAACTAACTTGACTTGTGTGTGTGGTTTGTGTGTGTGGTGTGGTGTGTGTGTTTTTGTGTGTGTGTGTGGGGTTTTTGGGGTTTTCGCGCGCGATGTGTTTTTTTGTTTAATTATATTTAGTTATTCCTTTGTTCGAGGATGATGGAATAGGGAATAGGCACTCGTTTAATTTATTTGCACGGGGCCAATTGCCTACCTTCCGAAGGTGGAAAGGGGTTTTTTGGGATGGGGCCGGATGTTTTTGCGTGGCTCCACACGGGACTTCGCTTTTTTCCTGAAGGGGTGTTTATTGTTTGTGTATGGTGTAATTGTGGTGCGTGGTGTATGCGTGGGGTCGCAAATGTGTGTGTTTTTGTGTTTTGTGTGGAAAATAAAATATTGACCTAATTGTCCCCGTAAAAATCCCCCCCCCTCTCTCTCTTCTTCCTTCTCTTTTTTCCCCTTCCTCCCCCTTTCTCTTTCATCGTCTCATATGGTTTCAATTTAAAAAGTATGGAAAAAATTTTCCTGATGTAAAATGGATTTACGTCATTCATCATAAAACCCCCCCCCCCCCCCCCCCCCCCCCCCCCCCCCCCCCCCCCCCCCCCCCCCCCCCCCCCTAGGGGAAAGGGGAAAGCCGAAATATTGGGGGAAAATTTATTTGTGGGGGTTTCTTTCATTTGTGTTATTATATTTTATATTTAATTATTAAAAATATATTTTTTTTATTAAATAATATTTTAATATATTATTTATTATAATATTGTGTGTGGTTTTGTGTGGTGGTGTGTGTAAAGGGGGCAGCCTCCATCTGAAAGAGTATGGGTTTTCCTTTGGTGTTAACTCTGGACAGCATCGGTTGTGGTGGTCAATCCCACACTGGAATGCAGTTTCTAAGACAGGGTCACAGTGAATTGACAAAGCGGGCTTGGGGCTGCCTGGGCTGCGCTTTCTTTTCGTTCTCTTGCTCGTGCTCGAGAAGTGTCTCTTTGAACTTGGGAAAAGGGCCTTTCTGCACGTCTGTCTCCCGGGGGGGGGCTGTTTCAGGACTTTACTTCCAGTTTTTTGGTAAGTTTAGGGGTTTTTTCAGTCCCTTGCCCCCCGTCTTTGAAATGCAGCTGCGTCCGCCTATGGAAAGTTTTCCCCTTCACAGTTCTCCATAGGGGGTCTTTAGGGGTTCTCGCTCCATGGCAGCTGGCCAACCCGTGCATATTTTTCCCGTTTCAGCAGGTTACAGGGGGCATCCCGCTTTCCAGGGACATGTTTTTTTGGGCCTTGTCCGCAGGTGTTTTTCAGGGTAGTCGGAGGGCCGCAGTGAAAGAAATTTGGGTTTTGTTCTTTTTGTGATGCATAAATCCACCCCACTTCCCTACAGGAGGGGGCCAAAATCATCTTTTTGTTCCGTCGTTTTTCTGTTGTTCTATGTCAGTTTTTCGGTGGGGTTTTTTTCCGTGCGCTTGTTTAGCTCTGCGCAAGTGAGGGACTGAGTAGTTGGCCCGGTACACGAATCAAGGCGAAATCCCTTTAGGCATTGATGCCCATGAGGGGGATCAACATCCTGTCCATGACTTGTTTTTTTTAACCCAAAGTTAAAACGAAGTCTTGGCAGGGTGCAAAAAGGTTCACGAGTATAAGGTCCTCGGTAATGGGCGTTTTTGGGTGCCCGTCTGCAAAAGGGAAAATTACACCACCCCCCTGGGGCCCAAGTCTTGGGGTTTTAGTCTGGGGTGTTGAGGATTTTCCGTCGACTTTCAAGGAGAACCTTTTGCAACCAATGTGTGTTTTAGCATGACAGCAACAGGGGCCCAAAAAAAGGAGGATCCCGGAGTAAAACCCTTTTCAATCTGCCTGTAAATAAAGACATTGAAATTTAACCCTCGAAAACCCAAAGATCCCTTTTATGTCTTTGTGGGAAGATTTTTGGGGAAGTTTTTGGGGGGAAATCCGATTTTGGCAGGATTTAAAGAGGGCCCTCCTACGACCTATCAAAAGCCTTTGTGAGGGCTAAGGCAACAGAGTGGCTGGGTTTCTCCCACATTTTTTTCCCGAAGCTATTTTAGGGGGAAGATCACGTTTATAGGGGACTGTTGGCAGTAAACCCCATGTATTCGGGGGGACTTGCTTGCCAAGACCTGGAGCCTTCATACTACCTGCAAGACCTCCCAACAAGCTGAGGAGGGATATGCCGGGGATTATTACAAACGCTTTTGAAATAGTAGCCTCAAGGCTGTTTAAACACTCTGGGAATGTTTTATAAGGTGTTCTGATTTGAAAGAGTTAAGTGATGTTATTTCTTCCATATTTTTTTTTGTGCTGTTTATTCCAAAAAAGGTCAAAAATATTTTTCCCCATTTTTAAAAAACCCTTTGGGTTACAAGGGGCCTAACGTGTATTAAAAAAAAAGAAGTACTATTTTATACGGCAAAAAAACAAAAGGAAAAGTAAAGAAAATTAAAGCGCTGTGGGACTTGTAGACGTGATATAAAAATAAATAGAGGACAAATTTTTCGGGAACACTTTTTATGTGTGGCAGGGAAATAAAAAATAGTGGGCATAAAACAGGGAGCTGCTCCCCTGGTCAAAGATCATCTGCAGGGGGGATGTAATAAAAACTTACCAGACCCTTTAAACGTTTTTTTACTCCCTTCGAAAGATGATTTTTAGACAAAATAAATGGGGCCTAAAACAAACTCTTTCCCCTTTTAGAATGGCTTTAAATTGTTATGAAAAAAATTACTTGTAAACACTTCAAGCAAAAAAACAAAAAAATTTCCCGGGCGTGGCATATGGCAGAAAATTTAATTTGCGCTTGACTTTCCACATCTTTCAGACCTTTTCCCCGCCCGGTGGACATAGCCCGATACCCGTTATTTGGAAATTCCCATGTACTACCTCTTCCAAAGAAACCAAATCCTTCTCGGCCCTAACGATTTCAGACCTGTAGCCCTCACATTCTTGTGATGAAAACGCTAGAAAATTATTGTAAAATATCTCATTCTTTCCCAACAAGAAAGCCCATTGACCCACTACAGTTTGCCTACAGGACAGGACGAGGTGTCGAAGATCCCAAACTGTTCATTTTGAACAAGTTGTACAACCTCTTAAAACACCCAACTCTCATCCCAGAATATTGTTGCTGACTTTAGTTCAGCTTTCAATACAATGCAGCCTTTGTTCTTGTCCACAAAATACTAGAGAGGGGAGAAAAGAGAGAGAGAGAGAGAAAAGGGGAGATTTGTTTTGTGTGTGTGTTGGGTGTGTGTGTGTGTGTAGTGTGGTGTTTGTTTTTATTGGGGGCCATGAAAATAAGTATTCCTGTATCCTACTTTTGGTTGCACATGATTTTTTGTGTGTGTGTGTGTGTGAGTGTGTAAGTTTTTTTTCTTTACTAGTCAATGGTCTTTTTGGGTATGTGGCGCACGCGCGTGTGTGTTTACTAGCAAAGTTTTTATAAAATTGTGTTCATACATCGTGTGATGAATGGAAGTGCGAACATGTGCGTCCCGTGAACACGTAAACAATAAATTTATGTCTTTTTCAATCTTTGGGTTTTTTTTTCAACATTGTATTCCTAAATTTGTGTGTGTGTGTGTGTGGGGGGGTGGTTATGTGGTGTGAGAGTGTTTATTTATTCTTTTATATCGAGGATTATGGAATAAGCACTCATGTGCTTTTTTACATCCAGTCCCCGTGTGCATGCGGTTTTTGTAAATTTTGTCATCTGTTCCTATCGGCACACAATGGCCTACCTTTTGAAAAGCGGAACGGGTTTAACTGTGGCAAGTGTTCTGCATGCGTTCGCACACGGGGCCTAGGTTTACAGTCTCATCCGAAGGACTTGTTATTTTTTGCTGATTACAGTTTTGTTAGTTGTGTGTTGTGTGTGGTTTTGTGTGTGTGTTGTGTGGTGTTGTGTGTGCATGCCGTCAGCGCCTGGGGTTTATCACAGTTCTTGATTAAACCATTCACGCTGGGGGCAAAAAGCAAAGTGAGAGGCTGTATGACCCGTGGCTTTTCCACTCATGGAATTCCACTTTCAGCTTAGTCTTTAGTGGTCGGGCATGACCCTCTGACTAGGAGGCCTTAACTTGCACAGTCCTTATGTGCTGCAGCCCCGGGGGCTGGTTGGCCTTTGGAGGAACATCTCCCAAAGTTACTGTCCTATGCCCACTTGGCCCAGAGAGTGGGGATGTACTGTGGGCAAGGCCCTCTCCACTATAATCAAATAAATTTCTGCCCAATTTCCCAAACAGCAGCTGCCTCCTCTGCTGTTTTGGAGGTCAACGTCGAAACAAGACGGACATGTATGTATGTATGTATGTTTGTATGTATGTTGTATGTATGTATGTATGCATGTATGTCGTGGATGGTGTCTAAACAGACTGGTGCACGCATTTTTAACATTTTCTCATCCGTTCCTACTGGCACGAAATGGTCTTTCTCTTCCCAAAAAGCGGAACGGGTTTTTAAATATGTGCCTCGGTTTGTAGTCTCAACCGGACTTTGACAATCGGCTCGATTTTCTCCCCAAAGTGGAAAGAAAGGGATGGGCTGGGAATGGAACCCAGAACCTCACGTGACGTGTAGTGGTCAGGCAGGAGAACGTCTCAACCGTCCTGCCACCTTCCTTCTTCAGCATCCATGACGTCCGAATGGAGACCACTGTACAGCAACTGGTTTTTTCCTTACATCCTGTCAACCGTTCCCACTGGCACTAACGGCCTACTCTTCCGAAAGGAGAAACAGGTTTCTACGTGTGTGCAAAGTCTTCTACGCACGTATGCAAGGGTACCTCGGTTTATAGTCTCATTCAAAGAATTTCGGGGGAGTGGAGTCGGTACTGATGTTAACTCCAGGGAAAAATTCCCTTGACCCGGAGTTTCTGTGGAGGCTGGAACCCGAACCATCAGATGACGAGCACTACGCTCTGACTACTGGGCAGTGTGTGTGTGTGTGTGTGTGTGTGTGTGTGTGTGTGTGTGTGTGTGTGTGTGTGATATGAATTACGGGATCTGTAATGAGCATATTGCTACGCGTAATATGAATTACGGGATCCGTAATGAGCATATTGCTATGCGTAATATGAATTACGGGATCCGTAATGAGCATATTGTTATGCGTAATATAAATTACGGGAACTGTAATAAGCATATTCCTGTTTGATATGAATTACGGGATCTGTAATGAGCATATTGCTATGTTTCATATAAATTACGGGATCTGTAATGTGCATATTGCTGTTTAATATGAATTACGGGATCTGTAATGAGCATATTGCTATGTTTAAAAACAATTACGGAATCTGTAATGTGCATATTGCTATGTCAAATATGAATTACCGGATCTGTAATAAGCACATTGCTATGTTTAATATAAATTACGGGATCTGTAATGAGCATATTGCTGTTTAATATGAATTACGGGATCTGTAATGAGCATATTGCTATGTTTGATATGAATTACGGGATGTGTAATGAGCATATTGCTATGTTTAATATGAATTACGGGATCTGTAATGAGCATATTGCTATGTTTAATATGAATTACGGGATCCGTATTATTTAATATAACTTACGTGATCTGTAATGCGCATATTGCTATGTGTAATATAAATTACGGGATCTGTAATGAGCATATTGCTATGTTGAATATGAATTACGGGATTTGTAATGTTTAATATAAATTACGTGATCTGTAATGAGCATATTGCTATGTTTAATATAACTTACGGGATCTGTAATGAACATATTGCTATGTGTAATATAAATTACGGGATCTGTAATGAGCATATTGCTATGTGTAATATGAATTACGGGATCTGAAATGAACATATTGCTATGTTTAATATAACTTACGGGATCTGTAATGAGCATATTGCTATGTGTAATATGAATTACGGGATCTGTAATGAGCATATTGCTATGTGTAATATGAATTACGGGATCTGTAATGCGCATATTGCTATGTGTAATATGAATTACGGGATCTGTAATGAGCATATTGCTATGTTTGATATGAATTACGGGATGTGTAATGAGCATATTGCTATGTTTAATATGAATTACGGGATCTGTAATGAGCATATTGCTATGTTTAATATGAATTACGGGATCCGTATTATTTAATATAACTTACGTGATCTGTAATGCGCATATTGCTATGTGTAATATAAATTACGGGATCTGTAATGAGCATATTGCTATGTTGAATATGAATTACGGGATTTGTAATGTTTAAAATAAATTACGTGATCTGTAATGAGCATATTGCTATGTTTAATATAACTTACGGGATCTGTAATGAACATATTGCTATGTGTAATATAAATTACGGGATCTGTAATGAGCATATTGCTATGTGTAATATGAATTACGGGATCTGAAATGAACATATTGCTATGTTTAATATAACTTACGGGATCTGTAATGAGCATATTGCTATGTGTAATATGAATTACGGGATCTGTAATGAGCATATTGCTATGTGTAATATGAATTACGGGATCTGTAATGCGCATATTGCTATGTGTAATATGAATCACGGGATCTGTAATGAGCATATTGCTACGTTATGCACGGATTACAGGATCTTCAGCGAGCGTGCTTGATCTCCAGCTTGCACACCCAGAGAAAGGAGGCACTGGCAGGCTGGTCTTCAAGTCGACCCTGGAGATGGTAAAAATACCCCCTTAGTTCCTCAGACCCGCGGCCGAGATTTGAACCACGACTTCAGGGATCCCAAAAAAACCCCGAGCTTACCCCCCGTTTTGTGTCCTTAATTTTCCCTTCTTCAGGAAATTTTAAATTGTGGGGGCCTTTCCACGGCGTTTTGGGGGTTTCACGGGGTTTTTTCCTTCCCCAAATTTTAAAAACCGGGGTTTTGAGGTCTTTAAAATTCGGGGGCCCCCCAAAACCTCCCCCTTTTTTTAAATTGTTTTTTCAAACTGTTTTATTTTGAAAAATATTTCTTTTTTGAAATTTTTTTCCTCCCTTTTAAAAAACGCTTTTCCAAATTATGGCCCCTTTTTTCGTTTTAAATTTTCTGGAATGGGGGGGTTAACTTTTTGTCCAAAAATTTTAGGGTTGTTTTTTAAAAACGCTCCTCCTTTTCCAATTTTTTTCCAAATTTTTGGTTTTTTACCCCTGACCCCCCCTTTCCCTTTTGGAAATTTTCCGGGTTTGGGGGCCCCTTTTTTCTTTTTGGACATCTGAAAAACCTTTTTCTAATACTGTTTTTCTTTTGGGTAAAAATTTTGCTGGGTTTTTTTTTTCCGGCCCAAGCCCTTTTTTTTAAAATTTTCTACGGGCCTTTCCAAAATTTTTGTCAATTCCCTTTTCTGGTGGTCTTTTAAAGGATTTTTTTGGGGGCCTTTTCTTTTTCTCATGCCCTTTTTTTCTCCCCTTTTTAAAGTACCCATTTGTTCCCCCCCTTTTCCCATTAATCTAGTTGTGCGGGTTTTTTTTTAGGGTTAGGTTTTATTCTTTTTGCTTTTCTTTGTTCGACTCTTATAAAAACAGTGACTATGTGTTACCAAGATCTCTAAAACTTTAAAAATTTTTCCTTTCCCAAACATCTTTTTGGGGTTATTTTGTCTTTGATTTTTTAGATGCCCCAAAATTCCGAAAATTTACACTCCTTGCCTCTGGACTTCTTTTTTGGGACCCCCAATTGCGTTTTTTCCCCTTAATTTTTTGGGTTTTTAATTTTTCCTTTTTTTACGTTTCAGTTTTCCTTTGGGGGGGTAGAAACCCTCAAATTCTTTCAATTTTTTAAAAAATTCACCCTTTAAAAGTCTTCCTTTTTTGGCCCTTTGGGTTTTTTGTTTTCGAAAAAAATTTAAAATTCCCCTTTTTTTTCAAATGTCCCTTTTGGGAAAACTTTACTTTTTTTAAAGGGGGTTTCTTTTTTCCCCATTTTTCTTTTTGGGGGCAGATCTTTGGGGGGGTTTTTCGGAAACCCTTTTCAAAAAAATTGGGCCCCCCTTGTTTTTCCATTTTTTCCCCTTTTCCCCTTGCCAAAACTTTTTGGTATTCCCCGGGCCTTTCTTTTTTTTTACCTTGGGGTTTTCCGACAATTTGTTTTTAAAGGGGTATTTTACATTTCTAGGGGCTCCTTGGGGGGGGTGGTTTTGGGTTTGGTTTTTTTCTGGGTGTTTTTTCCTTTTCGCCCAGGAAAATTTTTTTTTGTTTGGGTTTTTTAAATTTGGGGATGGGTTTCTTTTTTGTTTTTAGGGTTCCAAAAATTTTCCTTTTTTTATATTTTTTTTATTTTATTTTTTTTTTTAAAAAAAATTTTTTTTAAATTATTTAATTTTTTTTTTATTTTTTTTTCCCCTTTTCCCCTCCCCCTTCCTCTCCCCCTTTTTTTTTTTTTTAACTGCGGGGGGTTCTTTTTAAATTTATAAAAAATTTTCCCAAAATGATTTAAAATTAATTAATTTATTTTAAATCCCCCCCCCCCCCCCCCCTTTTTTGGGGGGGAAAAAAATTTTCATTTTTTATGTTTTTTTTCTTTCCTTTTGTTTTTCCTTTTTTTTTAAAAGGAAAGTTTTTCAAAATGCATAAATTTTCCCAGGAGAAATGGGTTTTTCATTCTTACGTTCCCCCCCCCCTAGGGGGCCCCAAATTTGGGGAAAGGGGATCTAGTTTGAAAAATAAGAAATGCAGCAGGTCACATACGTCCCAAATAAATTTTTTTTTTGGGCACGGTTTTTTTCCCAAATGATCCCAAATTTAAAAACAATGCCTCCCTAAACTTTTTTATCAAAAAAACAACCTTGGACTAGGGGATGAAAGTGGTAACCCACTTTAATTTCGGGCCGAAAAAAGTTCAAAACGAATGTGAAAAGTACAGTTACGAAAGGTTTTCCTTCACATCGTAAAAAAAACCGTCACGGTTTTGGTCAAAAGGAAAAAAATACCCCTGTAAAAGGCCCCCAAATGAAAAAAATCGGTGAGAAAAAGAAAAGGGAAAGTTTTTAAACGGAAAAAAAAATCAAAACCAAATTTTCCAAAACACGAGGGGAAACCCGGCAGGGGAAAAAAAATACTTTTTTCCCCCATCCCACCTGAAACCGGAAAAAGGCTCGGGGAACGGACCCCCCCCGGAATCAGTAGGGAAACTGGAAAAGGGGTGAAAGGAGCTTAAGGGGATTTTTTCATGGAAAAAAAGGGAAAAACTGTCCCCCTTTTGGCTACCGTTTTTTCCCCAAGGGGAAAAGGATTTGCTTGGTGCAACGATCCTCAAAAAAAATTTTTGTCAAAAAAAAGAGAAAAACTCCCACCCGAAAAAAAGTTCTCGAATGAAAAAATTTGGGTCGGGAGGTACGGAATCCCAAACAAAAACCTTTTTTGGGGGAAAGTGTTACCAAACACAGGGGGGGCACGGATAAAACCCCCTGCAACGAAAAAAGTGGGGGAAAGCCCCAAAACCGCTTTTTGCCCCAAAAATTGGGACACTTCAAGGGGAAAACAGGGATGAAAAAAACCTGGGGGGGGCCATTGAGGAAGTCCCCCATTTTTTTCACACCCAGTAAAAATCGCTTGAACCCCTTGGGGACCCCCATGGTTTGGGGGGGATTGCCCCCGAAACGCGAAAAATGGGGTTTAAACCCAGTATCCTTACTCTGAAGGTTCCTCAGTGCCCTAAAAAATTTTACGGAACCAAAAATTTGGGGGACCTTCAAAAAAGTGTCTTTTAAAAATTATTTTTGAAGGTCCACATTCCAAAACAATGGACGACCCAGCTTCTTCGGGTTTTCCCATCAAAATGTTTTCCCGTCGCCCTTTTGGGGTTTGACAGCTTTTCTCAAAAACTTCCTTTTAAAGGAAGTTACCCCCGGGAAAAGAGCCTCACAAAAACCCACAGGGGGCCAAATTTCGGGGAAAAAAGCACTCTGGGAACCCGGGCAGTGGAAAAACTGTGGGGGGCCTTTGAAAATTTTAAGGGGGGAGGGCGGGGGAAAAAATGAACGTTTATGAGATCAATTTTAGAAAAGACCCCACATTTTAAAAAAGGGTTTTCCCTACCTCATTCCCCGATAAGGTCAATCCCCCAGTTTTTTAAAAACAGACCCCCCACAATTCCTTTCCATTAAATTTGTACCCCGTCTTTTGAAACAACTCCTTCATTCGGGATCCCCGCTTGTGTTCGAAAAAACTTGAAGTTTTGGGATGTCCCCTTTTCCTTAGGTTGGGGCTCCCCTGCAACTCTGCCGCTAAATGGGGGCCCCACTCAGCCGGCTACCATTCACAAAACCCCTAACGCGGAGCCCTTACACCCCCAAACCAAACCCCCATCAAATGGTTCGGAAAATCCCTTTCCCGCCTCATCCAAAGGGAAAGGCATTCCAACTCCTTGGGGGGGAAGAAAGAGAAGGGGGCAGTCGATCTGTTGAAAAAAGCAAAGGGGCGGGGATGTTTCTGCGCCCAAAAAAGGCCCCCCCTGCGGGAAAACCCTCTGAAAAATTTTCCATTTCAGGGTAAATTTCCCCTAAGGGGCGCCTTCCTTCAAGAAAAACATGTTTTCTGCCAGCTAAACCTCTTACCCCGGGTTTTGAAAAACCGCCAAAAACGGCGACTTACCCAAACACACGAACCCACGGTGCCCCAAACAAAATAGGGGAACCTTTTTAAAAGGAATCCAGTGAGGGCAGGTAAAGGGCAGAACGGCCCAGACCCCAGAATTTCGGGGAGAACTTGAGACAGCCCTAAAGGCCCAAAACCCTAATTGAAGCTTGATTGACACATTCCACTCCCTGGCAACTTGCTTTGAACAATCCCCAAAATCCCTAACTTGACTTGTTGTGTTTTGTTTTTTGGTTTTGGTGTGTGGTGTTTTGTGTGTGTGTGTGTGGGGGTTTTGGGGTTTGGTGCGCGCGCGATGTGTTTATTTTTTAAATTTATATTTAGTTTTTCCCTTTGCTTCGAGGATGATGGAATGGGGGAATGGCACTCTTTTAAATTTCATTTGCACGGGCGCACTTTTTCCCTTTATCTTCCGAAAGGGGGAGGGTTTTGGGCTGTGGGCCGGATGTTCTGCGTGTGCTCCACACGGGATTTCGCTTATGTTCCTAAAAGGGATGGATGTTTTTGGCTATGGTGTTATGTGTGGTCGTGGTGTATGCGGGGTGCGAAATTTTGTGTGTTTGTGTGTGTTTTTTGGGGGTTTTATTTACCTTTTCCCCCAAATTTTCCCCCTTCTCCCCCCCTTTTCCCTTCTCTTTTCTCCTTCCCCCTTTTTTCCCCCTTCTCCCCCTCTTTTTCTTTAAATGCCCCAGATTTTAAATTTTAAAAATGAATAAAAAAAATTTTCCTTTTAAAAAACCCCCCCCCCCCCCCCCCCCCCCCCCCCCCCCCCCCCCCCCCCCCCCCCCCCCCCCCCCCCTAAAGGGGGCCCAAATTTGGGAAAATTTATTATTTTTTTTTTTATTTTTTATATATTATTATATTATTTTTTATTAATTTTATTTTTATATATATTATTATTTATTTTTTTTTTTTTATATTTTCGGGTTGTTGGGTTGGTGTGTGGTTTTATTGGCACCCCCCCCGTTGGGTATGGAGGGGTTAGGTTTAATTGGACAGAAATCGGGGGGTGGTCTTCGCCCCTTGGTGCGTTTCTGGGGGGCCCGGGGTCTGTGCTGGTTTGTCTTCCTGGGGGCCTTTTTTCCGTTTTTTTTTGCTCGTCGCGGAAAGTCCTTTGTTGGGGAAGTAATTTTCAGTCTTCTAAAGGGGGGGGTGCTTTTCGGATTCTTCCAGTTTTCTTAAGGTTCGGTTTTTTAGTTTTCCCCGCTTAAAGCAGCTGGCCCCCAGGGGAAATTTTCCCCTTCACAGTTCCATGGGGGTTTTTGGGGTTTCGCTTTTTGGAACCGGGGCCAAAGCAGGATTTCCCGTTTGGGGCGGGTGAAAATTGGGGCATATTTTGGGGAATGTTTTTTGGGACCTTTCCTCGGGTGTCAGGATTCGGGGGAAAGGGGGGCATGAAAAGTTTTTTTGTTCTTTTTGGATGCTTTTAGACTCTTTTTCGGAAGGGGGCCAAGTCACGTTTGCCACGTTTGTTTGTTCTAGCATTTTTCTTTTTGGGGTTTTTTCCTTTTAGTTTTTTAAGGGGGGTTTCTGAGTTTTAAAAGGGGTAAGAAGTCAGGAAAAAAACCTTTTAGGTTTGAGCAGAGAAGTCAAAAGTTTTGATGTTTTTTTCAAAATTTAAAATTTGGGGGAGGGGTAAGGGCAGAGTTATTGGGTTGGAAGGGGGGGAGTTGGGCTGAAAGTTGAAAAAAGTTAAAGGAACCCCGGGGGCCAAGCGGGGTTTTTCAATGTTGGGAGTTTGCGGACGGGTTGGGTAAACTTTTTAGGCCGAAGGGGGTTTTTTAGCGCGGGCAAGGGGAGAAAAAAGGAACCGGAAACCCCCCTGTTTTCTTGTATAATGGGAAGTTTTTGAACCTGGCAAGATCCTTTTCTTTGCGGGAATGTTTTTTTGATGGGGGGGAAGGGGGGGAAAATCCGATATTCAGGTTTAAAAGGCCTTAAATTGACCTTCAAAACCCTTTTTTGGGGGTTTGGGAAAGGGTGGGGTTTGACTTTTCTCTGAAGATTTAGGGAGAAACCCTTTTAGGGGACGGGGATAAAGCTTTGTTGGGGTTTTTTCCGAGTCTGGGGTTTCTTTTTCTCTGAAGATAAATTAAGGGGGATTGGGGAAAATTTACTTGTTCGAAATAGACCCGCGGGCTTAAATACACTGCTTTTTTTTAAAAAGTGGGAGTGGTTGGGGGGTTATTTTTAATTTTTTTTGTGTCGAGTTTTTCCCAAAAAAGGTTTTTTTAAAATTTTTGATTTGGGGGTTAAAAGGGATGAAATGTTTAAAAAAAAAGGGTCTATTTTTTTTAACGGAAAAAAACAAAAGGACGGGGGATAAGAAAAACGTTTTTTGGGGGGAGTACTATAAAAAAGGGGGAAACAATTTGCAGGGAAATTTTAGTGTGGGGAAAATTATGGGGAAATAAAAATGAGGCCCTTTTAGGAAAAATGTTGCGGGGGGAGAATAAAATTTAAAGATTTTTAAACTTTTTTTACCCCCTTCAAAAGGGATGATTTTAAAAAAAAAAAACCTAAAGACCATTTAAAAGGTTTATTTTTAAAAATTATTTAAAACAGAATAAAATTAAAAAATTTCCCCGGGGAAAAGGCTATGGAAAAATTTTATTTCCCCTTCCGCATTTCACATTCGGGTGGCATCCCAAACCTTATTTGGAAGATTCCCAGATCCTTTAAAAGCCAACCTTTGGCCCCAACGTTTTAGCCCTTCCCCTACTTCTTAATAAAAACCAAAAATTTTTGAAAAATTTTTTTTTTTTTCCCAAACAAAACCTTGAAAATTTGCTAAAAAGGGAAATTTTTCAAAGAAAACTGATTTTGAAAAAGGAAAATTTAAAAAAACCCCAATTTAAAAGGATATTTTTTTTTTTTTTCCCTTTTTAAAAGGGTTTTTTCATAAATCAGTTTGGGTTTTCCCCCAAAAAAATAAGGGGAGAAAAAGGAGAGAGAGAGAAAGAGATTTGTGTGTTTTGGGGTGTGGTGTGTGTGGGTGGGGGGGGGGGGGGGAAAGTGTGGGGGTGTTTGTATGCCATGAAAATAATTTTCCCTGACCTACTTTTGGTGCACATGTTTTTTGGTGTGTGTGTGTGTGAGTGTGAAAGTTTTTTTTTCTTTATGAAAGGTCATTTTGTATGTGCGCGCACGGGTGTGTGTTTCTGCAAAAGTTTTTAAAAATTGTGTTATAACGTTTGTGTGAATGGAAGTGCGAAAATGTGGTGCGTAACACGTAAACAAAAAATTTTATGTCTTTTTAAATTTCTTGGTTTTTTTCAACATTGTTTTCCCTGAATTTTTGGGGTTGTTTTTTTGTGTTGGGGGGGTGGTTATGGGTGTGAGAGTGTTTTTTTTATTCTTTTTATCGGGTTAGGAATAAGCACTCTGTGCTTTTTTCATCCATCCCGTGTGCTTTCGGTTTTGTAAATTTTGTCATCTGTTCCTTTCGGCACAAATGGCCTATCTTTTGAAAAGCGGAACAGGGGTTTAACGTGTGCGCAAGGGGTTTGATGCGTTCGCACACGGGGCCCAGTTTACAGTTCATCCGAAGGGGTTGTTTTTTTTGTGATTACGTTTTGTTTGTTTGTGTGTGTGTGTGTGTGTGTGTGTGTTTTGTGTTTGTGTGTTGGGTTGCCGTCAGCGCCCGGGGTTTATCACAGTTCTTTATTAAAAACCCTTCACGTGGGGGCAAAAAGCAAAGTGAGAGGCTGTATGACAGTGGGGTTTTCCCCTCAGGAATTCACTTTTTAGCTTAGTCTTTGTGTCACTGACTCTCTGGCAGGGGGCTTAACTTGCACATCCTTATGTGCTGCGCCTGGGGGCTGGTTTGGCCCTTTGGAGGGAAAATCTCAACGTTACTGTCCCTTTTGCCCCCTTGGCCCAGAGAGTGGGGATGTTCTGTGGGGAAAGGATTCCCCTATAAACAAATAAATTTTTTTCCCCAAATTTCCCGAAAAAGCAGCTGCCCCCTTGCTGTTTTGGAGGTATCGTCGAACAAGACGGAATGTATGTAGTTGTATGTTGTTGTATGTTTGTTTGTATGTAGTATGCATGTATGTCGTGGATGGTGTCTAAAAAGACTGGTGCACCATTTTTAACATTTTTCTCCGTTCCTACTGGGACGAAATGGTCTACCTCTCCAAAAAGCGGAAGGGTTTTTTAATTGTGCCCCGGTTTGTAGTCTCAACCGGACTTTGACAAACGGTCGATTTTCTCCCCAAAATTGGGAAAAAAAGGGAGGTGGGAATGGAACCCCGAACCTAGGGGGGTTAGTGGGGCAGGAGGGAAGTCTCAAAAGTCTGCCCTTCCCTTTTTCGCCCTCCATACGTCCGAATGGAGACCATGTAAGCAAGGTTTTTTCCTTAAACCTGTCAAACGTTCCCCCTGGGACTAACGGCCCACTCTTCCCAAAGGAAACGGTTTTGTGTGTGAAAGTCTTCTACGCAGTATGAAAAGGGGACCTCGGTTTATAGTTCATTCAAAGAATTTCGGGGGGTGGGGTCGGGACTGTGTTAACTCCCGGGAAAAAAATTCCCCCTTTACCGGGGTTTTGGGGGCTGGGAACCGAACCATCGATGACGAGCATACGCTCTGACTCTGGGCGTTTTTGTTTTGTGTTGGGTTTTTGGGGTGGGGTGTGGGTTTTTTTGTGTTTTGATTGAAATTTCGGGATCTGTAATGAGCATTTGTCGGTAATTGATTTCGGGTTCCCAATGAGCTATTGTAGGGGGGGATATGAAATTTCGGGGTCCCTAATGGCTATGTTAGCTAATTAAATTTCGGGAACGTAAAAAAGCATTTTCCTGTTTGATATGAATTCGGGATCTGTAATGAGCATATTGCTATGTTTCTATAAATTACGGGATCTGTAATGTGCTATTGTGTTTAATATGAATTTCGGGATCGTAATGAGCATTTGTATGTTTTTAAAAAAAAATTACGGAATCTGTAATGTGCATTTTGCTTGTCAATATGAATTACCCGGATTGTAATAAAACACATTGCTATGTTTAAATAAATTACGGGATCTGTAAGAGCATATTGCTGTTTAATTGAATTACGGGTCTGTAAAGAGATATTGGTATGTTTGTTTGAATTTTGGGATGTTAATGAGCTATTTCTATGTTTAATATGATTTCGGGATCTGTAATGAGAATTTTATGTTTAATTGAATTACGGGATCCGATTATTTAATATAACTTACGTGATCTGTAATGCGATATTGCTATGGGTAAAAAAATAATTCGGGTCTGTAATGAGTTTTATGTTGAATATGAAAAAAAGGGTTTGTAATGTTTAAAATTAAAATTAGTGATCGTAAGAGATATTGCTTGTTTAATTAACTTGGGTCTGTAATGAACATATTGCTATGTGTAATATAAATTACGGGATCTGTTTTGGCATTTTATGTGTAAATTAATTAGGGTTTTGAAATGACTATTGCTATGTTTAATTAATTCGGGTCTGTATAGCTTTTGCTATGGTATTATTTTTGGGTCTGTAAAAGAGTTTGCTAGTGTAAAATGAATTAGGGATCTGTAATGCGCTATTGCTTTGTGTAAAATGAATACGGGATTGTAAAGGCATATTGCTATGTTTGATATGAATTAGGGGTGTGTAATGAACATATTGCTTGTTTAATATGAATTTCGGGATCTGTAATGAGCTATTTTATGTTTTTATGAATTACGGTCCTATTATTTAATATAACTTACGTGATTGTAATGCGCATTTGCTTGGTATTTAAATTGGGATCTGTAAGGATATTGCTAGTTGAATATGAAATTTCGGGATTGTAAGTTTTTTAAATAAATTACGTGATCTGTAATGGATTTTGCTATGTTTAATATTTTTCGGGGTCTGTAATGAACATATTGCTATGTGTAAAATAAATAGGGTCGTTGAGCATTTTGCTATGTGTAATAGGAATTACGGGATTGAAAAGAAATTTGCTTTTTAATATAAAATTACGGGATCTGTATGAGCATATTGCTTGTGTAATTGAATTACGGGACGTTAATGGTTTTGCTAGTGTAAAATGAATTACGGGGTCGTAATGGATATTTTTATGTGTAATTGAAACACGGGTCTGTAAAGAGTATTTTCGTTATGCACGGATTTTCAGGATCTTCAGCGAGCGTGTTGATTCGCTTGCCACCCAGAGAAAGGGGGCATGGAGGCTGGTTTCAAGTCGACCCCGAGATGGTAAAAATACCCCTTATTCCCCGACCCGCGGCCCAGATTTGAACCCCGGCTTAGGGGTACGGATGAGACATCAAGCGCTCATGTTAGGGTTTGAGTTCAGCTGAAATCAAAATTTTGAATTCGTAAAAAATTTTACACTGTCAGCAAATCTTTTTGGGGGTCAAATTTACCGCGACCGCTAGGGCCTTTTTCCCCCTTCGGTTTACCCACGTAATCAAATTAAACACGTTAAAGATCCCCCAGTTCAAGTTCCCCGGGGTTAGGAAGCCCAAAATTTCCCCCCATGCGTTCTGTCCGGGGTGGAGATGGACTCCCCAGGGTTTTCCCTTTTCCCTTTAGACAGGGCCTGAAAAATTCAGTGCCTTGCTACGGCCCCTCTTGGGGGGTTGAAAGGTGTCTCTCTCTCTGTCTCTCTCTCTTGTCTGTCTCTCCTCTCCCTCTCCTCTCTCTCTTTCTTTCTCTGTTGTCTGTCTTCCTCTCTTCCCCTCTCTTCTCATGGCAGTTTTCACTTGTGGAGGAAAATGTGTTTTTGGTGCTCTTATTTATAAATTAAATTTTTTTTATTATTCTTATTGGTTACTATTGCAGTAAAAATTTGTCTGGAAAAATACTAGTAAACAATGCCTGCAGAGGTACTGGCTTTTTCCCTTTAAGCGGTCGTTTTTCCCAATTTATTTTTTTTTCTGACCAAAGTGCAAAGCTGTCAATGCTAGGAAGTCTACTACAGAAGCAAAAAAAAGTCAGACCAGTGTGTGTGTGATGTTTTTTTTAACTTTTGCTGTGTGCTGGGGGCATAGAAAGTCCCGTTATCAGGGGAAAAGAAAAAAACAACTCCAGTCCTGTTTAACCCCGCAAAATGACAATTGTTACTCTCTTTGACCCGAAACTAATGACGTTTTTTTCATTTTTGGGTGGGGCTTTGAAAAAACTGGAAGTTTTGGGCTGCTATCCAAGAACAAGTGCAAGCTTTCATCAAGGCGCAAAATGGGGGAAGATTTTGTGCTTGTCAAGAACAGACTAAAACTCAGGCGTGAGGGAGCAATACGAAGAACACCTTGCTCAGTAGAGCCCACCTCGAGACAAATAGACAACTCGAGGCGCTTTTTTGGTGAACAATCTTTGGTTTTTTGGGGATTCCGAGGATGGGGTAAGGACCCTGCCTGCAGTGAATGTGCTGATGCCATAGACACTGCGTTTCCAGGGAAAACGATGGAACAGGGGAAAGTGTTGAAATGTTGGGAGGAAAAGGAAAGAAAACAGGAGACGACCCCGCCCAGCTGGTGCAGTTTTTTCGGTGGAGGGACAAAAGGAATCTTAACTAAGGGGCGAGAAAGATGCTGAACAAAGGAATCCAGGTTGCAGGAGATCTGACAACAAGGGAGCAAAAACACTGTGAAAGAAAAAGAGAAAGAGGCTCCCTGCTATACAAAAGGCAACCAGGGTGGGGGCAGGACCCCCTTTACTATCGGCCCTTGAGTGTGGAAAAACTTGCCCAAGTTGTTCGCCGTGTGCCCCTGCGAGAAAAAGGGAAAAACCAAAATGGACCATCGGCAGGAGCAAAGAAAAATTTCGCAAGAAACCATTTACCAAGAAGATTACCTCAGTATCCCTATGATGCCGGGAAATGCCGTCCCATGCCTTGGGCCCCCTTTTTTGGCATGAGGACCCGGTTCTTTGGGATTCTGGGGGGATGGTGGGGGTTGGGGCTACAGATACAGCCCTATAGCTGGCAATATTACACCCGGGTACCGGTTTCCCTCCCACCATGTCAACCGCCTGAACCCGGAAACCCGGGTTTTTTGTGCCCGGTAAGGCTACTTTTCGACAGCAACGTAACCTGGAAAGAAACCTGCCGTCCCCGGGATCAACACCAGGACAAGCGTATTTCATCTGAGTCGCTGAAAACTGCAGTGAGGAGGGGATGGCTGCGCCCAGGGCCGTGGTGCTGGGTCAGTTCTAGCACCAGTGAAACCCCCGTCCTGTCGCCAGAGGCACCGACATCGCGGGACTGTGCCCCCGCAACATGATGTCCTCAGGGGGAACCCGTTGGTTCCCTCAGCCTCTGGGGAAGCCCTGATTATCCGGATCCAAGCACCCGGGGACTTGTCCCCAACGGCACGGAATCTGAGGGGGGAAACAGAGGCCTGTAACTTCCCGGGGGGGAGCCCCCATTCCAGTGATCCACAGCACCGGGGACCTTGTCCCCAAAGGACGGCAGTCTGAGGGGAAGCAGGAGCCCCGTAATTCCCGGGGGCGCTCCACTCCATTGAACCGCGTGCCTGGGGGGGTATCCACACAGCCTGTATCACAGAGGGGTAACCAAACCACTGTATCATCCCCGGGGACAGCTTCACATTCCTGGTGGGTGGCTGATGGTGTGTGTGATGTCAGCGGTCTGCTTGCTTCACTGGACTTTTTGAAATTTATGGGGAGAATGAAGAAGATGTGTTGGCAGACGGTGCGATTTGGGGCTGTTATTCGATGTTACCCCCCATGCCACACCAAAGGACCTGTTCCCAAACAAACCCGGCCTTCCCAAAAGCGCAACAAGAAGCGAAGCGAAGCTGCCCCCCGGTCCCAAAAAAGACACACGTGTCAAATGGCCCAGCCAAACTCTGATGGTGCATCAAACACAAACGTTTTTTCGCACACGAAAAAACGTTTTAAAAAGCAAGTCTTGGTTTAACAGCAAGTAAAAAAGACAGTTAACTTTTCGAAAGCATGTGAAAAAAAGCAGCAAAAAACCAAAAAAACAAAACAAAAATGATAGGATAAGCCCGGTCCTACCCCAAAAAATGAATTTTTTAGTAACAAAAAAGCTTTGCGTTTTGTTTTTTATATATTTAAGGTTAGCAGTTTGTGATCCTGTGTGCAGAATATTTGGCAAGTTTTTATTTTTTTTCTTTTTGTTGAAAAAATTTTTTAAAAAATTTTTCCTCGGCAAAAAATTTTTTTCCCGATGTGATTTGTTTTATTCACTGCGTTAGTTTATAGGTGCGCTACTGCACGATTGTCTGGTGGTTAATTCTGTTGGTTAAAAAAGAATTTGTGTTATTTTTGAAAGTTTTTTTAGAAAATTTAAAATGTATTGTTTTGCAACTTTTTAAAAAAATTTTGAACTGAAATACCTGGTTTTTGTCGCCCCCCCCTCATGTTCTATCAAGAAACAGACATATACAAAGGTTGTTGGGTATGTTTTGAACATTTTATTTTTGATGTGATCGGATATTAGGTGATGTTTGTTCTTTATTGGTGTTTCAATGCTCGAACTGGGAATGAAATTCGGATTTTGATCTGTGAGAGTATTATTGAGTTTTGATTACCCTGAGGGTGCTTGTGAAAGACCCTTTTTGGGATCTAGGACTACCTTTTTTGATTTTGTAGTTTTTTTGAAGTTTGTGTAAATTTGACTTAGTTCTGAAAGGGTTTTTTTGGTGATTAATTCTGCCGTTTTCCCTTTAAATTTTTTTTGGAGCGTGTTGGGATTATTTTATTGTATCAAAGGGATTACTACGTTTTCACTAAGAAGAATGTTGGCCAAAAAAGTTGGTCAAAAAAATATGCCGTTGAAATCTCTTTTAATTGGATGAAACCAAAAAAAAAAGTAGAAATAAAGCTTGAAAATTTCAAATTAGATAAATTTGTATGGAAAAAGAAAAATTAGATGAATTTTTGGAAAAATTTGTTCGTTGAAAATAGGGGGGACTTTTGATAAAAAGAATCTTTATTTATTGAAATTATTGAGTCAATAACAATTTTAAAAAAGTTTTTAAAGCGGTCGTATGAAAACAGTATACACATAGGAAGAAAAAGTCTCAAAATGGTTTGATAAAAAATGTGAGGGGTGAAAAATTTGTTAGACGAAGTTAAGAAAATTTAACAATACTAAAAACCCCCTGAAATTTTTGTATCAAAAAAACCTGACAGTACAAAGAATTTTAAGGCAGAAAAGGCAAGTACCTAGCGATCTGCTCACTCACCAAAAATTCAAATTTCTTCAGGTTTTTGGGCAAAAATTAAGAAATATTTGAGAAAAAGAGTTCAACACTAACACTTAAGCAAGTTGCCCCAATGGTTTTTTTAACATTTTTTTTGGCCCGTTTAATGTTAAGAGAGACCGAGAGAAAAGTATTGAAATGTTGAAATTAATGGAAATGTAAAATTTGACACTGAAAAATTAGAGCAGGACATCTTGAAAATGAAGTTTATGCGCTATAAAAGATTAAAAAATGGAAAGTTGCAGGGCAGATGGGTGTCATAGGTGAATTCTTTTAAAAAAAAGTGCTTTATCTTCTGCCTTTAACAAAAATTTTTTAATAAATTATTTTCGACTGGAACTTATCCCTGTCTGGAAGAATCTGTAATCCAGCCAAACTAACAAGGGCGATCAAAAACCAGTAAAATACGAGGAAATCTCTTTTAAAATCTCAAAAAGGTAACAGCCACATATTAAAACCCTTTGAATGAGTGGATTGAGAAAATAAATTGATGGAGAATACCAAGCAGGCTTCCGTAAAAAAGGTTCATACAAAGCCATATCTTTACAATTTTTTCAAAAACAAAAACAAAATTTGGTTTTTCTAAAAAGTTATATGTAGCTTTTTAGATTTTAGAAAAAAGGGTTTTAATCAATAGATAGGGTAAAAGGGAATGTTCTGGGGAAAAAAAGGGGCTTAAGGGCAATAGATAATGTTAAAAAATATTAGTATGCATAACATGTGCAGGCAAAAGGTTAGAGTTAGGGGGGGTTTGAGTCTTTTTTGTCCCCTGGGGGTCAAAAAGGAGAAATATGTGCCTGTTTATTTTTATGCTTTTGTGAAGTAGCAAAAGAATTGCCAGGTTGGGGGGGATGGATCAGTTATTTCTGACTTTTTTGAAATATGTGATTTAAAAGTTTGTGATGATGTTATTCTTTTGTCAGATTCTGTGTTTGTGGGTTACCAAAAGCAAATAAAGTTTTCATGGGGCAGCACTAAATTGGTTAAAAGTTTAATTTAGCAAAATGAATATGTTGTGTTTGAAATGGTGGTCATTTGATTAATGAGAAATGGGGCCCATGGTATGTTGCATGAAGGTTGTAAAAGCATAAATATTTGGCATAATTCTATCACTAGATTTTTTATTTTACACTTGATGATATGGCAAGCCCGGGAAAAAAAGGTTCAAAGCATTTTGAGACTATTAATACACTTGGGGAAAAATCTCATAAATTTTCTTTAAAAAATTTGACACACAAATAAGCCTATGTTGACTTTGGGGCGGGGTTGGGGATTAAAAATGACTGAAAATTGTTGAAAGGTAACCCCTTTTTCTATCAAACGCTTTCTAAATGTGGCATTAGAACTCCCAAAAGACCTGTTTCGTGTAAACAGGTAGATTCCACTTTTGTTAAATTTCCAAAGGCAGTTAGATTTTGGTTGGGGTTATACGATGAGAGTGAGCGGCTTCCCCTAAAGCTTATAAGATTAGTTTTTTGCATGAAAAGGAAACAAGGATCATGGGCTTCATCATTTGTTTCTTCCTGTCCCGTATGGTTTTAGGGGATGCTTGGGAAAAAACAAGGGTAGGTGATGAGAAAATGTTTATTAAATGTAAAGGAGGGTTTAAAAAGCTGTTTTTGTTAGGAGTGGAAGAAAAAATCCCCCGTACGAAAGATACCTGTGTATAACTTTTTAAAACTAACTTTTTTTGCACTTTTTCTAAAAATATTAAAAATAAAAGAAGAATTGTTGTACATTCGCCTAGGTGTCTCTTGCGAAAGTACATAAAAATGCGTTTCAGAAGGAAAACTGTAGAAGCAGACCTAATGTGTCCAGTATTTCATGCGCACAGGGAAAAAGAAATTCACTTTGTATTAGTGTGTCCCGCTACACCCCAATAGGGAAAGTTTTATTGCAAAAAGTTTACAAAAGTCCCTCATTGTTTAAGTAACTTTACTTGTCTGAAATTTAGTGATTACAATGTCTTGCTAATTTTGTTTGAAAACATTTGTAAACGCAGCACATAGTACAGGCAAGTTTTAAAGGAATTTCTAGTAATGATGTATTTTTTTTGATAGGAACGGATGACAACATGTATAAAATTACATGCGCACGGCACTGGACGTAAAAGAGCACACGAGCATTTTATTCCATTATCCTCGAAATAAACCAAAAGATTTTTTTAAAGTTCTGCTCTCAAATCCCACTAAAAAATATATTTGATTCTTTAATTTCGAGGATTATGGAATAAGCACGCATGTGCGTTTTTGTTGCTTTTTTTACATCCATGCATGCTACTTTGTAAATGTTGTCATCCGTTCCCACCGAAACACAATGGCCTACTGTTCCGAAAAGCGGAACGGGTTTCAACGTGTGCACAAGATGTTCTGCGTGCCTTCACACACGGGACCTCGGTATACAGTCTCATCCGAAGGACTTTGTGGGGAGTGGAGTTAGTACTGATGTAAACTCCAGAGGAAAAATCCAGAGGAAGTACATTCCAGCCCTAAGTCCTGTAGTTTAGTGTTGACACTGGCTGTGTGCAGACTGGGGATTGCCCTGTGTACATGGCGAGAACGTGGGTCCTAATAGATCTATGTCTGTGGAAACAGGAGTCTTGTGTCTTACTTACTTAGGCCCATCACTCCCCTGGAGCATAGGCCGCCGACAACAGTCCGCCAGAGTCCTCTGTCCTGGGCTATTCTCTCCAGCTGTCTCCAGGTATATCCCATCTTCCTGGTTTCTGCCTCAAGGTCACGTCGCCTTCCTCTTTTTCTTTTTCCCTGGTGGTTCCATGATAGTGCCTGCCTTGTGATGTTGCTGGCTGGCTTTCTCAGGGTGTGCCTGATCCATTCCCATCACCTGCGCCGGATTTCATTCTCGGCTGGCAGCTGGTTGGTACGTTGCCACAGGTCTGCGTTGCTGATGGTGTCGGGCCAGTGGATCTGGAGGATTCATCTCAGGCAGCTGTTGATGAAGGTATGCACTTTCTTGATGGTGGTCTTTGTTGTCCTCCATGTCTCCGCTCCATACAGTAGGACTGACTTGACGTTGGAGTTGAACAGCCTGATCTTTGTGCGGGTCGACACCACCTTGGAGCTCCAGATGTTCTTCAGCTGCAAGTACGCTGCCCTCGCCTTGCCAATTCTTGCTCTGACATCTGCGTCTGTGCCGCCCTGCATGTTAATGATGCTACCCAGGTACGTGAATGTCTCCACTTCTTCCAGCTCCTTCCCATTTAGTGTGACTGGGTCCTCACTCGCTGCGTTGATCTTGAGAATCTTGTTTTTGCCTTCATGGATCTTGAGACCAACTTGTAATACAGGTGGCTGCTAGTTCTGTAGTCTTGTCCTGCATCTGTTGGGCTGTGGGAAAGCAGGGCCAGGTCGTCTGCAAAGTCGAGATCATCCAGCTGGTCCCACAGTGTCCACTGGATTCCATTTCTTCTGTATGCTGTTGATGTCTTCATGGTCAAATCGATCGCCAGGAGGAAGAGGAAAGGTGACAGGAGACAGCCTTGTCTGACTCCGGTCTTCACCTCAAAGCTGTTTGTGAGTTGTCCTCCATGGACCACCCGGGGAAGGTCATTCTTTCATAGGTTCTTGATCAAGTTGACCAGTTTGGTTGGCACTCCATGGTGGCGAAGCAAATTTCCCAGAGGGTTTTGGGCGGTTCACACTGTCAAATGCTTTCTCATAATCAACAAAGTTGATGTATAAGATGAGTTCCATTCTAAAGATTGCTCAACGATTATGCGCAAGGTGGAAAATTGATCTAGCATGATCTGTTCTGGCGGAAGCCGGCCTGCTGGTCTCGGAGGGAGGGTCGACTGCATTTTTCATTCTCTCGAGGAGGATCCTGTTAAAGACTTTTCCTGGCACCGACAGAGCATTATCCTCTATAGTTGGCACAGTTGCTGAGGTCTCCTTTCTTGGGTAGCTTGATGAGGTACCCCTCCTTCCCGTCTGATGGTACTCCTCCTTTTCCCAAAGAGAGGGTTACAGTATCTCTACCGTGGTCTCCAGGTCTGCCTTGACTGCTTCTGCGGGGATTGTTTTCGGTCCGCTGCCTTGCCATTTCTCAGCTTTTTTGATGGCTTTCCTGATCTCCTCACGGGTTTTGGGTTACTACAGTTGTTTGTCTAGGTCTCTATCAGCAGGATCCGGGGGGTTTGAAGGGAGGGTATGTTCAGGAGTTCCTCAAAGTGCTCTGCCTATCTGTTCATTGTCCCTCTGTTCCCAGGATGGTGTTTCCTTTTTTGGGTCTTTGACTGGGCGTCAGCCTGCTGTACTTCCCTGAGAGTTTCTTAGGGGTTTATCATACAGCAGCTTCATGTTGTTATGGCTGCTGCTTCCTCGGCTTCCTCTGTTAGGTTTGTCGATGTACTTGCGCTTGTCTGTTCTTGCGCTCCTCTTGACTTCTTGTTGGTTCTGTGAAGTCTGCTTGTGCCTTGGCCTTTGTGCTCTTGTCTGGCTGTTGTTTACTGCTGCTTCTCTTCTCAGTCTTGCCCATTGTGACTGCCGATATCCATTCCTTCTGTTGGTGTCTTTTTGGGGCCCACTACTTCCTGACAGGTTGACGTCAGTGTCTCTTTCACTTTCTTCCACTGGCTCTCGATGTCAGTCTCTTTTCAAGCAGCTCTTGTAGAAATTTGGTACTTGTTGGTGAGGGACGCTTGAATTCTTCATTTATCTTTGAGTCTTTCAGCAGGCTGGTGTTGTACTTCTGCTCTTTGTTGTTACTTCCATCCAGTTCTTCTTCAGCTTTAGCTTCAGCTGGCTACCAAAAGGTGGTGGTCGATGCAACGTCTGCTCCTCTTTTCACCTTAATCCTGTAGAGATCTCCTGAATTTCTTGGCCATGCAGATATGGTTGATCTGGTTCTCAGTCACATGGGTTTGGTGATACCCAGGTGGGCCTTTATGTACTCTTCTGTGGGGGAAAATGTGCTACCGATTACCAGATTGTTTATAGCACAGAAGTCTGGGAAATTCTCTCGCCATTCTCATTTATCTCTCCTAATCCGTGTCTTCCATCACTTCCTCGCATCCCGTGTTGTCTTGTCCGATCTTGGCATTGAAATCACCATGAGGATGTTTATATCTTTTTCTGGGTACTTGGCAATGACGTTCTGCAGTCTGTCATAGAATTGATCTTTGGCTTCTTTATCGCCGTCATTAGTAGCGCATAACACTGGATGATGTTCATCTTGATCTTCTTCTTAGTCCTGAAGGATGCGCGTTGAGTCTTGTCCGTGTGTCCCCTCTATCAGGGCTTGCTGCGCAGGTCTTGACAACATGAGCGTACCCTTCTGTTGTGGAGCGTTGTTTTTCTTCGTGGCCAGAATAAAGCAGCATCTCTCCAGTGAGCGTCTCCTTTGTCCCGACTGTGTCCAATGGGTCTCACTGATGCCAAGCAATATGAGGTTGTGCTTTCATCTCTGCTGCTTACTTGTGTTGTTTTTCCGTTTCTACCCTTTCTTTTATGGTCCCTACATTCCACGTTCCGCGTGATGGCCCGGGCATTTAAAGGGGGGTCGGCCTTGTGGCTTCCGTAGACTCACGGGTTTCACCCCAGGCGTCATACATCCTCTTGGCGAGGCCCCTTCCTCTCCCAAGGCAGTAGTCTCTTGGTCCGTTGTTGGCGTTTCTGTAGCAAGCTTTGTTTTTACAGGGTGGGGTTGCTAGCCCCATGTTCATCCCTCCTCCTTTCTCATCCGGGCTTGGAACTGGCCATGGCGGAGTTACTCTTGTGTGTCTTATTGATTAAACATTTCAGAAGATGAACAATGATAGATTTGGTGGCCAGTTTGGATTGCTTCCGTGGCAACAACGGTGCATTAAGTTTTAATAATTGCGAAATGTCAGGCTTTCTGAGTGATACAGTTTAATGTTGTGGTGTAATTATAAGCATCAGGTGTTTACAATGTTAATAATTGTGAATTTTTCAGACTTTTGAAGGATGCATTTTAATTTTGTGGTTAATTATAAGCGTGCTTAACAGAATCCAGAAAACCATTGGACCTATGCGAACCTTCAACGATCGTGAAAAGCGTAAAACTTAAGTGTATGGGCATGTCCCCAAGACCCAAGGAATTACAAGACAGTTTTTGCAAGGCACGTCCAAGGAGGAAGAAGAAAGGCGACCAAGGAAGAGCTGGGAGGATAAAACAGTGAATGGAAGGCTAAACTAAACAAAACCTGAGAAAGGCAAAACCGAGAGAAATGGAGGGAACGGGTTGTGAGTCTTTGAGGTGCCCCACGGTCGTCAGACTAGGGACAGATAGATAGATAGATAGAATTATAAGCATCAGGTGTTTACAATGTTAATAATTGTGAATTGTCAGACTTTATAAAGGGATGCAGTTTAATTTTGTGGTGAAAATTATAAGCATCAGGTGTTTACAATGTTTATAATTGTGAATTGTCAGACTTTATGAAGGATGAAGTTTAATTTTGGGTGTAATTGTAAAGCAGTAACTTAAAGCAATTTTGTGATCAGTTACAACCCCATGTTCCACCTTAAAATACGAGCTGTTGTGCGTTTCCGAAGTTGTTGTTGTTGTGCGTTCCCTAGCTTAACACTCAGTGCACTCTGACTTACTCAACTGCGAGATTGAAATTGCACACTAAAGGATAAGTTTGCATGCATGCTTTTAAGTACATTGCCATATAGGTAGTCGTACACAGACTTCAGAGGAGTTTCTGATGTTAAAAACAATGTTCTCAAGACGAAAACATTTGAGTGCTTTTCAACACTTTTAACATGTTGGGCTCGTTCTTGCCTTTTCAACTTCCGCCCGAAACCAAGGGAGAGAAATGAAGCACCGGTTGAGTTCCTCTGAAACTGCTCCATTACCCCTTAAAAGGCAACTGCAAAGGTGACAGCCAACAAACTGGAAAGTCCCCCAAAGTCCCCCCTCCCCTCTTTTTATGTTCACCTTTCTCTCCTCCTTATTCTCTGTGTAAACACAGCAACATGAACAGAACAGTGTGAATCCAAATTACATTTTCTTTAAATCGTGACTTGGTATTTTCATCTCGAATGCTTCACAATAACAAACACGCCGGAAACAATCAATCTTTGTAATGAAAGATTTCTACTTTATTTTTATTTTGACATCAACTCTGACAAAACCAACGAGAACATTAAAATTTAAACGAAATAACAAAGAACCGTAAACCAGCTTTTCGTTCTCAAAGAAATACAACATGTTTGTGTGTGGTTTAAGCTCACATCCATGACCTAAGGAATAAAAAGACAAGACTTTTATTCCTGATTCGTTACAACTCGGTCTCAGATTTCGAGCATATCTCATGCTGCCGTTCAGAATTCACAAAAAAAAGGATACCTCTTAGAGCACGTTTATCGTACCCTTTCCCCAAGCTTCCAGATCTGCAAACAGTGTTCTTTTCCCCCAAAGTTTTTGGGTTTCCCCGGGCCACCATAATTAGTGTGGTGGCAGCCTCGTCTCTGTAGATCACTTGGGAGTCCCCTGCTGGGTTTTTCAATCCAATCCAAAGGGCATTCCTTTTCTGGAAAAAAAAAAACCCCACACCAACACCACAAGCGCGCGCAATGCGCGAACGCATCACCAAAAAACACCACGCGTAGTCAAGTCAATCAAGTAAAGTTTATTCCAGATGGTACATTAATAACAATGCATTTGCTTTTTTTCATCAGGCATTTTATCAAGAACTATTTTTTTTAAAGATTATACTGGAAAAAACTACATTATTAAAATCCTTTACCATTAAATTAAACCAGTAAAAAGGGGAAAATCCTAAGGTAATAATTAAAAATTCAAATGGGCCACATACATATAACCCAAAAACACATACCCCAAAACCCTGCGCGCGTGGCGCTCACGTCCACAACACACTTAAATAAAAATGTTTTAAGATTAAAAAAAAGTAAATCATAAAACGTAGACAAACAAATTACTTCACCTACTTTTCACCCTTTCCACGTTTATACTTTAATTTAAAAAAAAGCTACAGGAACAAAACGTTAGAAATACTAGCATCGTTGGGCATTTCTGACAATTTTGCCTTCAATGCCTTCCCCCCCTCCCTCCTCCCCCCCAGCAAACGTGTGCTTTTATACGTTCATACTCTTCAAATAGCGCTTTTAAAAAATATATATAGTCACACAATAACTATCAAACAACAAGATAAGTCAAATAAGACAATGATTAAAGATTATTATAATAGAGATACAATAATAACAACAATCACCATCACCATGAGACAACAACATAACGATGATAACAGAAAAGCATTGGAAAGGAGGGGGGGAGGTTTCAAGGGGAAGGGAAAACACATTCAATCAAATAGAAAAATAATAATACGCACACCCCACGTACGCACGCACGCACTCACACACAGACCCCACACGTCCGAACGTACGCACACACACGTACGCACGCACATAAAACACACACCAGGGAGTCAAGGTTGTGATCACTTTTTCTTTAAAGATAGATAAACAGTCATAACAGTCATAAAGAAGACGTACAAAGAACAAATATCACCAGCAGGAAGATTTCACGGCAGTACCCATATTAATTATCAATAAAAAAATTATGTTTTGTAAAGTCAAAGAGAGAAAAGATACTAACAGCGATCATGCTTCACAACAATCACAATACCATCAATGAACGATGATAAAAAGATAGATGATGAATAAAAATAAAAAACAACAATGGCGATAACCTTTTTACAACTGTGACAATGAGATCAATAAACTTTAAGAAACAGTACAAAGAACAAGATCACCGCCCCAAATTTAGCTGTTTCAGATCAGTAACAATAACAAAAGCATAATAACAGTATATTCAATAGATAAGAGTGTGGCCATGGCGTACTTGTGGGCACAATATCAGAGTCATATCATGCAATGAACCCCAAATTTAGTTTATTTATTTTATTTTTTCCCTTTTATATCGAGGTTTTATGGAATAAGAACTCGTGCTTTTTTACATCCATTCCCCGTGTGTATCCAGTTTTGTAAATGTTATCTCCTGTTCGCACGCACACAATGGCCTACTCGAAACAGGATTTAACGTGTGCGCAAGATGTTCTGCGTGTGTTCGCACACGGGGCCTCGTTATAGTCTAATCCGAATTACTTTTGGGGAGAGTGGAGTCTGCACTGATGTTGACTCACAGGAATGGAACCCGAGTCATCAGTTTGCGAGCGTAATATTCTAACCACTAACAAACCAAGAATAAGTCTATTTTCTTTTATATTAAAGTTATGGCTGTGTTCAATTAAATGGAAAACAAAATATTTAGAACACGTAAAAAAACCCACGGCAACAAGAGTTTCCCTGGCAACATTCTATAGAAAAAGCCTCTCTCCTACTACAGAAAAAAGAGACTACACACCGACACTATTTCTTTAAAATGAAGGTGGCTGGCGCTGCTCCTGTGGCGACAATCTCTTCTCTGACAGCCAGGAAACTGAGCAGCTCTAATTTCAGGGAGAGAAGTCTTAGCACTATGAATAGAAGTGGTGTACAATATGCAATACAATGCAGTATCAACTACAACAACAACAACCATAAGCTCAATGGTACCAACATCAAAGCAAGACATCGACATTAGGTTACACATAAGGGTTGGGTTTTGGGTTACGTAGTATCTTGTATAGACTGATAGTGAGGAAAATGTTTGCTGTTTTTCACAGATTTTTTAAAGATGAAAAAATGCGCTGTGTACTTGTTTTGGGGGTTGAGGCCATAGATGAACACCTGGTAGTGATGAGAAAGTGGGAAATGATCATCAAATGAGGGTTGCTTGTGTTCCTACAGTGTTGACCCAGCACATGCATATTGTGGTGAGGTAGCTAGCAGACGACACAGAACTGAAGGGGTACAGTGTTTGCTGAAAAACAAAAGTTCAAACCTACGAAAATGTGTTCGAACTGCCCTGCGTTTTGAGTCAGGGGCTAGTCTTTCACAAACGCTGTGTGTTTTTCTGCCGTATCCTCTGCTAAATCCCTGCCGCTCATCTCAACTCCCCGCCACAGCCAGACCCACATTTGTTTTGTCTCATCCCCAGGGTCGGAAGTCCACAGGGAGCCCTACACTGCTGCTGGGTCACTTTGGTGGTGTTCAGTGGTGGTGCCTGTTCTGAGCTGACATACGCAGGACACCACCTACTGAGCCCCCTACAAATGACAGTATTAGCTTAGTCGCGGAGCCAGACTGAGTGAGTTGCCCATCCGAGGTGGCATTCACCACAACGTCCTTCCAACGACCGTTCCCCTGAACCCCCAACCCCAAAGGCTTTGACACAAACTCACCACAGGCACAGAAGTGTATGGGAAACTGAATCTTTAGTCCCATGGCCAGAGCAACTGGGGCCACCTAATCGAGGCCAATACTATCATTGACAATGAATACACTCACGTGTTGGCCATACACATAGACACCAGTCACAACCATTTTAGCACTCACGTGCTAGGCCATTACTCATAGAACAGACACAAACATACACTCAGTGTAGGCCATATACACATAGACACAAACATACATCTCGTGTAGGCAATCAACCATTGACACAGACTTACTCTCACGTGTACGCCCAATACACCTAGGACACAGTATCCTCACGTGTAGGCCAATACATATTGACAATGACACTCTAGTGAAGGCCAATACACATAGACAACACACAAACATACATCTCACGTGCTAGGGCCATTACACATAGACACAGACACACACAACACTAACGTGTAGGCCAATACCATAGGACACGCACATACACTAACGTGTTGGCCAATACCATCGGACACAGACACTAAACACGCGCATACACTTCACGCACACACTATACATATCACATACACCCGTGCACAGCAAACGACATCACACAAACAAGCGAAACGCACTCGCAAACACACACCACAGGGTGGAAGATCTTAGACTAGGGAAGACTTTTTGACAGGAAAACTGTAATGCACGTCTAAACGGTTTCTCTACTTTTTGGCTGTGGATGATGAAAATAGTCACTTCTGTCTAGCACATTGTAAAACATGACCATATGGCAAGCTGCACAGATATGACAATCATAGTTAGAAGTTTTATTTTATTTGTTGCACTGTATATAAGGGCATAAAAGATCACAGAATTGTTTGTGGTGTATAGTGATATACACACTGCAGACGGTTTGGAACAGCCAGTGCCTATTTGCCCTGTGTTGAAGCATACCCTTAAAAAAGTTTGAATACTTACGAACTGATATTGAAGGTGTTTTGAAATTTGCTCACAGAGTTTTCTTAGCTTTGACCCCACAGGGTCCACAGAACACCTTGCTATTACATGGGTAACACGGTGCGGGAACTTATGTGCTGTGCTATGATCTGCATCATACACCCAACTTCCTGGTGCCAACAAGGAAGACCTCCAAATTTACCACCTGGGTACAATTGGACGATTCTGCAACATCTCGTCTCAATCGACTGTGATTCTTGCAAGATCTCGCGTACGTTACGCCATCAAAGACTCAAAAAAGCCCTTACCCTATCGCCAACCTGACAATGTCCACAGGCCTGTCATTTTTAGCCTCCAGTACTCAGAAGAAGAAAATAACAATGCTAGGATAGGAACAGCCTGAAAAGATCAACCATCTCAAATGGATGAGACAGAAGTGCTATGAACAGATTCACAGTGCTTCAAGGTGAACTTGACACCATTGATTCAACACCTCTCACACATGGAGCAAGTCTGGACACCTTCAAGCGCCAGGATCTCTTTGAAACACCTTTAGGGTAAGTTAGCAGGACAAAGAAATGTGGAGGTTAAATAACAGGAAAGCTACAGCTGGTGGAACCAAGAGGTGAAGGATGCCATCATAGAAAAAAAAATATCAGCTTCTATAAAGCTTGGGCAAGCACCAAGAAGAAGAGGACTACGCAAGTACAGAATCGCAAGAAGATATTGTAATTCGTGTTCGGGTAAGCCTCAAAGAACAATCTTTGGCGAACTTGATGGATGAGAAGTAGTGATTTTGCAAAGAACTCCCAAAGAATTTTTCAAAAGGGGTGAAGACGTGACGGAGTATTGAGATGAGCCATTAATCCAACATCAGTAGTGAGTGATGAAAGGGTGAGGACAAGGCACATAGAAGATGAAATTCTGTAACGATGGGGGAAGATTACTTTAAAGTTTTTTAAATCCATCTGGAGTTCAAGCTTCCAGCTCTCACAGTGCTCACCACGCTATTAAGACTATGTATAAGAGCCCCAAAATCCTTGAAGCTGAAACAAGGAAAAAGCAATTAAGTCCAACCCAAAGGGCAAAAGCAGGCACGGTTGATGTACGGCATTAACAACTAGATAGACATCATTGCATGCGGAGGAAAAGATACGGGAGTTAATTGGCTCTCACCATCATCTTCACAGAAAGCAATGGGAAGAGAGGGTAACAGTATCAATGTACTGGCAAAATGCAAAGTGGGGCCAAATTTTGGTTAGAAGAAGGGTAGCAAAGATGGAGACTGCAGCACATACAGGGCATTTCACTTCTCAGCATGTAGGGAAATTGTATGCAAAGATTCTGGAACAGCGCACAAGAGCCAAAGCAGAACACCTACGGAGCAAGTGCCCAGTGCGGCTTTCGGAATGACGAGGGTGCAAAGTTGCCATTTTCGCACTCCGACAGCTGTGTGAAAAGAGCCATCGAATACAACCAAGACCTGCTTACAGTTCGTTGATCCAAGAAAAAGCTTCGACGACGTCTACAGAGACAAGCTCTGGAAGATCCTGGAGCAGTACGACTGTTGAAGGGGCAGTTGATTGAATAACATGAGGCAATCTATGCCACAGTGCGAGCGCACAGTCGTAACAGCCAGTGGAATCAATCCGACTGGTTCCCGTTTCATCATGGGTCAGCAAGGCTGGTTATACTCTCTACCCTTCTCTCGTGTTCTACATGACACAGTATCACAAAGGAAGCCCAACCCAGTTCATTGAGGCCCCATGAACGAACGATTATTTGCCTGACGACCAGTCCTGCTTGTATCAGAACAAGCCAGCGTTTCAAGATTACACAGACCAAATCTCAATCACCAAGTGCTGAGAGGTTGACATAAATGATCAGTTCACCAAAACAGAAGTTATGGTCTGGTCAGCAGAAATCCAGGAAAGCTGGACATCAACATCAACGACACCAGCTGTAAACAGACCAAAGAATTTTACAATACCTTGGCAGCCTCTTCACTGAAGATGGAAAAATTGGACTAGAGAGATAGAAAATAGATGCCAGGAAAGCACGAAAGCATGGAAGTTACCAACTCGCACCATTTCTACAACATTCCAGCATACTATGAGCAGACCTAGGCAAAACACCTCATCAAAACGCCATTTCGTTCCCAACACTCACATACCAGTGTCAGTCAATGGCCCTTAACAAAAGCCTTTAGAGAGAAAATATTGGTCACTGTGGAAATGCGCTCTGCCTGGAAAAAGCTGTCAACAAGACCGACGCGACAAGTGCAAGAATGAGGTGTATCAGAGGCATGGTCGGAATTATCACCAATCTTCTCCACCATTTCGGAAACCATCAACAGGATCAGGTGGTTTGGTTTCAGCTCACTAGAATGCCGCCAAACCAACCGCCCTACGGCCATACACACCCTCTAAATTACATATGGATGGAAAGCCATGAGGTAGTCCAAGGAGGGCGATTGGAGGCGACTCCGGGCTACACCCTGCGAGCCCATGACCGGTCACTACATCAAGCCCCCTCCGCCTTGTGCAAGAATGACGTCTGTGTCTCCCCGCGACGCCGAGGCACCAGCGGAAGATGGATAGAAAAGGGAAAAGAAGAAGAAGAAGAATATTTCTCACGAGATTAAGTCAAATCAATGTCAAGATCCTTATAATTATTTCTATACTTCAGTATGCACTTGGAAGGTCGTGTCTTCCCCAAGAAAGTATTGTTTATAAAGGACGATAAATTGCTGGTACACAACATACTCCAATAACGTGACAGGCTTATTTTCCTATTTTATTTACAGTTCAGCTATCTATTTCCTGATTGTCCTTTTTTTAAAGGATTTGTCATGGCGTGGAGGCGGGGGGTTTATCCAGTTCGCTCTAAAATATGGGACACTCATAGTGTGATTACTTGTTTATTATCGCTTGCACTAAACATTCTGTTGCCCGAACTCTAAGATCAATTCAACAGTGAAAAGTTCCATAGTCTTTCCAGGACCCTGCATACTCCCTGTTCCTTTATCCAGTTTTCTATAAACAAATTTGCTTGTCAAACACGTCTAGACGTGAATAGCCAGTGAACCTATAAGGACAATAACATGGTTGTATGTTCTGAAGAAGGGGAAGATTGTCAGTTTGTTGTCCACTGATGAATGATTTAAACGGTATCGACCACGAAGCCAGAATCGGCTACCTAAAGTGAGCAGAATAGGTCACATTGCAGGAAAGGTCACATAGCAGGAAAGGTCACATAGCAAGGAAAGGTCCAGAGGCTCATAAAATCTCACCATTTGTGAACTTTGGAGCGCTGACCAAGGACTGGAGTGCTCTGGGGGAGGGGGGGGGGGGCCCGGATACTTGAGAATGATGCCCATGAAAGAGTGGAAAGGATTACCCTCTCCCAGTAGAGTTTAACTGTTTTACATATCCCCACCCCCTCCCAATCATCTATTCTTCCAGGTGTCTGGGCTGCTGCCAGTAACAGAGTAGCAAATCTTCACGAATGACCAATGGAATGTAACACTGCTAGTTACATTCTTGCAAAATTGATCTCATATTAATCGGTACGTGTGTGTGTGTGTGTGTGTGTGTGTTAGTGTGTGTGGGTGTGTGTGTGTTGCTTGGGCTTTACATGTGTGTGTGATACGAGACAGAGAGAGACAATGACAATTTTTATTGTAATAAGCTGTTTAAAGCCCATTCAAGGGGTTAGTGGGGAAGGGGGGACTGGGCACAAAACACCCCATTGTACAGTAATAAAGAGGAATAATTTTACAGCCCAAATGGTGACTTGGCCTTGGTTTCCACGACATAGCTAACGTGATATACATCCTTCCGATGAGACTATAAACCGAAGCCCGTGTTGCGAATCATGCGGAAAACATCTTGCGCACTCGTGTAAATCCTGTTCCGCTGTTCGAAAGAGTTACGGTCATTGTGTGCCGGTGGGAAACAGATGACAAAATTTACTAAAAATGCTTACACTCGGGGACTGATGTAATAAAGCAACTAATGTGCTTATTCCTTTATCCGCGCGATATAAAAAAAAGAAAAGAAGTCATCTGAGCGCTTTGATTTGTTCCTTTCCAAGACTTCAGCGCTATATAAATTCCATACATTATTTTATTTATCTTCATTAGATTCAGATGAATTTGGTGCCGAACACTTAGCTTTTGCTAATGGGGAAAGGGGAGAGGGTTCACTAGCAACCATACACATATATAAACTCCAGTCTGTGACTGGGCTTCCTGTCCTCTAACTTCCGTCTGATCCGTAACTCTGCTTTTTCCAACTCGTGAAAAACCTAAATCCAATATGCGTAGCGTCCTTCTTTGCGCTCTCTCGCTCAACACATATTGCACAACACACACACACACACCTACACACACAACACGCTACGCTCGCACACACTAATCACACGACAAACACACAACATCACACACGCTCGCACTTAAGCGCACTACACACATACATGCGCACACGCTGACGCAAAGAAAAGTGTGCACACACGCACGCACGCATACACTACTACACACACGCGCGCGCGCATATACAGGCAACACACAGTCACTTTTAACCAGAAAAAAATCTCGATGGCATCCATCATTAACATGTAATTCACATGAAGTCCAGCATTATTTCTTAGTTTTGATTCTGTCATGATCGACAGGGTGTCCACAGCTGCAGCTTGGAATAAATGTCTTTTTACTCCTGAGTCAGTTGCCTGGTGTTCATTTTTGCAAACCATACTTTATAGCAGCGGTTGGTTAGTGTCATTGTCCAGATAGACTGAAAAAATCTATCTTCACTTTCACAAATGATAGTGTCATGGTATTTCATCAGAGGTGAAACATGAAGAAGCGTTGTTTTAGAAACACGTCCTGAGATTTCTTGCTGGGTCGTTTCTCAAGCCCACCCACATAATTATTTATAGTAATCTCAAGGTAGCACTCCATCCGGAATCTGTTCTAATGTATTCGTTCTGGCCTCCCCCCTCTCATCCTGATGTCAATCAGGTCAATTCCACCTTTTGTTCTGCCACTGGGTCAGCGGCCAACACACCCCTGACAGCATGTGACCCACGATGTGTGAAGGCATGTGGTTTTGGAGAGGCGGGGTATGTTGGTAGTGTGAGACAGACGGGGTGGTGGGGTGGTGAGGCATAACAATTTGGCAAATTTTCAGATGCCACCAATGCATTGCTCGTCTTCTTGCCTTTCCTCAACTATCCTCTGACTGTCTCCTTCCTTGCCTGTTCTCTCCTCTGCCTGTCTCCTCTCCTGTCCCTCTCCTTCTGCCTGTCTCTTCTTTCCTCTGGTCCTGTCTCCTCTCCGGTCTCGCTTCTATGACCTGTATCCTCTCATTCCCTCTCCTATGCGGTCTCCTTCTCTCTGCCTGTTACCTCTCCTGTCTCCTCTCTCTCTGACGGGTCTCCTCTCCTCTGTCTGTCTCCTCTCCTGTCTCCTTCCTCTGCTGTCTCCTCTACTCTGTCTGTTCTCTCTCCTCTCCTGTCTCACTCTCTCTGCCAGTCTCCTTCCTCTTCCTGTCTCCTCTGCCTGTCTGCTATCTGTCTCCTCTCCTCATGACTGGCTCCTCGCCTCTTGCCTGTATCCTCTCCTATGTCCTTATTCCGGTCCCTGTTGGTCTGTCTGGGCGGCTTTCTGAGGAAGTACACAGGTTTTGTTGACCCGCCATGTTCTCATCACTGGAGCCAGCCTTCATCGAAACAAACAGTCGTTTGCTTCGCCTTTCTCACCCCCCCCACCCCATGCAGACCTCTCCATGAGGTGATGCAGTGGTGTGGCAGACAGGGCACCTAGCGTACTTCCAGCGTTGTTGGCAACCCGACTACTGCATGGTGCTGGTTTTATTTTGGGTTATTTAAACACAAAAAATTAACGCAGCTAAAAATTCGCCCTGCCTTATCATCGAGAGGAGAGGTCTGAGAGAGAGAGATGTGAAGGATGATGAGAGATGAGAGAGCGAGAGCAGAGAGAGAACTAGAACTCAACGTTTTATTCACAAAAAGCCATTGGCCATACATGAGGGGGTTGCCGAACTGCTTGTAGTTATTTTTGGGTATTTTGTCGTGACTAGTGCTTATACAGCAAAATAGACTTAGATAATCAATATCTATCTATTCTGATAGCTTTACACAAAGATAAGTGAGGACTGCGCACACCTAGGATGATTGATTCAGGATTAAACAGCTCTAAATGGAAATTGGCTGTCTACTATATTTATACAGGGATGTCAGTTCTGCCTGCATCCCCTGCTATTCTGGGCAGCACAACACAAATGTACTTCTTCCTCCTCGCTTGCTTACATAATGGGCATAGCAGCCTCTGAGTTCGTTGTCGTATCATGTTCTCTGTTTCTGAATTTATGAATAATTTATATCTGATACACCAGTCTAACTTAGACATAATTTTGTTCAAATGTATATCATATCAAGTTTTAGATAAGGTTTGAATATGCGAACTTTTAATTGTCTGTACAATTTGATTTATTTCATGTTTTGTATATTGATCATTTCCAATCAATCTTTGCCTGAAAGGCATTAATATCTCTCTTACAATTCGACTCTTGATTGAGACAAACAATCCCAAACCCGAGTTAAAAAACAGGTATGTATATGTGTCGCCCAGTTGTTTTTCATTTGACATCTAGATCATAAAGCATCTATGTAGATTTAAAGGTAGCCTGCTCTCATTCATATGCAAAATATTATAACCAATATCTAACGCATCTTACTGCTGCCATTAAACTGAGAGAGGGGATCTATTAGTTTCACTATAAACAAGATCATTAGGTGTACGTCTAGTAAGCTAAACTGCTTTAAAGCAAAAGAGGTGCACTGAATTCACAAATGTTGCTGCAGCTGCATCAAGCCAAATTTCTTGTACCAATTATAACACAGTGGTTTGTAGTTGTGCATCAAATATCTTAAGAACAAGTCGGCGATAGAGTTATTATTCAATATTCGTTGAATATATTACTCGACTTGCCAGAACTTTACATGCAGTTGTTACACTAAGCTTAGTAGAAAACAGATTCCTAAATATTTTATATACATTATACAGGCATGATATTTTAATTGCTACAATCATTTTTCATTGTGCATCTAAATATCCACCTTTGGAATACCTTACTCAGATTAACCTTAGATCAAGTTTTGTTGCACACTGTTTTAAGCTGTTTAACTGCTTTTGTAAGCCTAAACTGTTCCAGGTGCAGGATAACATCATCAGCAAGCAGAGGGAAGGAAATGAAACAAATCTCAAGAAATCTTGGGGGCAAAGTGGGCACCATCTTACCATTATGATGACGTCTCTGGCTCTAAACTCATGATAAATACTGAAACAATAAGGACCTACTTCACTTCACCGGTGTTAACAACAGTGGTACCTTATTTTATGTCAGTCACCTTAGTTCCTACTTCGTTTTCTGCTTCTGTCATTCTGATACATGGGCTCTCATAACATCGTAATTAGTTTACCTTCCCACCATTTAGGGAGTAAAAGACCTATACTAGTTCCTAGTTACAGAATCATATGCTTTTTCCAAAGTCAATAAATGCTTACATAGAGCTTATGGTTTGAGCAACGTTTGCTTGTACAACGCATAGCAGAGTTAACATATGATTTCTATAGTGGTAGTTTTCTTACTCTTAAACCAGCTTAGAAGCTCACCCTGTATTATTTTTTTTTTCATAAACCATTCTGTATCCTTTTGTTTATAATTGTACTAATATCTTACTACTTATGTCTATGCTAAAGAGAAATTCCCCGGTAGTTATTAGGTTTTCAACATCTCCTTTTTTATGGCAAGGTTAATATTTATAGGATTCAGCCTGTTATCTGAAAAAAGAACATCATCAAAAAATTTTGTTGAATAGTTTTTGAGGAAAGCACAATATTTTTGCACTCTCCATATTTATCAATTCACAATGATTTGAATCTAGGGACCGGCTGCGGTCTTACTCTTTAGTTTTCGAAGTGCCCCTAATATTTCATTCTAGATATGGGACGATAAATAAATTTCCTCCTTCCATCATGTCAACATCAGTAAATCATGGAGTTGGCTAACGAGTCTTCTCAACAGGGTTTTGAAATGTTTGAATACAATCTGTCACCTGTTATTACTATTCTTTGGCTGACTTTTCTAATGACGCCTTCTTAACACTTTGCCAGAACTGGATTTTGATAGTGATATCTTTGACATCATATCTGCAAAGTATGGTCTTATTATACTGCTTTTTTTTGTTCAAGCTGCATTTGTATAATTCTCTTATTGTGACACTACAACGTTTTTGTCCTTGTTCTTAATGTGTTACAGGTAAGTCTATCATGAGTTTTCTGGACCTTATATTTCTACTTTTACATTCATTTATCAAACCAAATATCTATTTATGATGGAACTGTTTTGTATGTACCTGTTTTTCATACATTCAGCATGGCTTTTTGAAAATATTTAAACTATTATAGAGCTTATTTAATTGTTCTCATCACTTTCTGAATGGCTATAAAAAATATTTCACACCTATGTTCACATCATGGGAATTTTCTTTATAAACTGACAGTTTGTTTTCATCTCATACCACTTTTCCTTAACAGTTGGCTTCTCAGTTTCCATACCTGTGTTACAGACTGGATTAATATATAATTTCAACCGGAAGGTGATTGAATCAGACATTATTGGGCAACAAAACAAACAAATGAGTCAAAAATTGAGAGAACAAATCATCTGGACACTGAAAATAACCATTAACACTACATCCTCCATCCAGAGATGTATGTATAGAGTCCTTGGTGGTCCATTACATATCACCATTTAGAATTTGTAAACTATCAGAGCAGTGGCATATACTTCATTAGTAAGTTTCCATAATTGTTGAGTTTCATTCTCAGATTTATATATGCTGATGAGAGAAATACTTTTACCTATTTGGCATCTGAAATAAAGTCAATTCTTAAATGCTGACCAGAAAAGTTTGATGTTCCCCTGCTGTATTAGTTTCTTCCACATTGTATTATATTCTACGTCATCCAGTGTCAACACAACTATTTACTTATTATTCTTCCAACTACAATTCCTATTTCATGGCAAATATGTTATTAAAAAGGCCGAACCTTCAGGTGGGTTTTACACAATAACAAGCCTAATAACATTTCTTGATGTACACATCAGAGATTTGTCACAGAGAAAAAGTGCAAATTTAGGATATGGACATCTAATCAATTTCACAATGGCAGATATCTCTGCCGTATTAAACTAACTTTAACAACTCAGATTGCTTACCTTGGATGGCTAACTTTTTTGCGACTTACAGAGGCCCTTATACCGGGTATAAAAATCTGTCTGGCTACTTTTTCCTCTAGGAACGTTTCTGTCAGACTTATAAATCAAGTACGAACATAAGGATACAAAATTCTATTCTGACAGATTTGAATACAATCCTTTTACGTTTCCAAGGACAATAAATGAAAAAGTTTATTTGTGTTATCTGTATTACACAATTCAATTGATGCACACCATCTAGACTGGACACTTTCACCAATTACATTGACCATGACTATACAGGGCAATTAATGCGTTCAACATCAGTTTAGAAGGCTCTCTTTATTTAGATGTCTGCCTATCTACACTCATGGTCAGTGTGTTAGACCCTAGTTCACATAATAAGTCCTGACCCTTAATTTGTCTTGCCCTTGGCCGTGGTGATTGTGTCACGACTCACTGCTTACTCCTCTACTGAGCTAAGCCTATGACATGTGTGTCTTAACTGCAGGCTGAGTGACGGTGTTGTTGACTTTCCTACCCTGAGAATTCAGAGACTATGGACAGGATGATTTATGGGGCGGCCTACAAGTTATTCTGTTCTTTGATGACCATTAAGGGTCTCCTGTTCACCAGTAATGATCAAATGATCTCAAAGACCATTCTCTCCATTTTTTTTCACGTCTTTCTGCACTAGCACTCTTCATTTATGGGGTCTGATTGTGCTTATTATACTCTCACAGTTTTAGATAAACTCGTCGTCTACAAACATCTTGAACCTTTCAGACGAGTTTTTGCCTTCAATTCCATAAGTTATCATGATTAAAAAACAACACCTGGTTAATGGAAGAGTTGGGTTTTTGAATGTAATCTGTGCACTCTATCAAACTTGATCATCTGCTACATCCATTTTTTCGGATTGAAGATTTTTCAAACCATTTCACAAATCAGCTCACAGTCATCATTACTTTTCTTTTCCAGACAACATGAATAATGATGTTGGTTCTGTCTTGGCCGGCCTTATGGATAGTCTGATCTCCTTTTTAGTTTTGCCATTCTGTCCATCAGTTCTGTATTTGATTGCTTCAACTCTAATTTTCATGTTCCTTAGGATTGTTCTGTCTGTCTTAATATCGGCAACATTTTCCTCTTTTAGAAGGCCATCTACACTGTTTGTCAACATTTGTATTTCATTCTAATACTATGTTTTGTCTTTAACAAGTTCTCCTCTTTCTCCTTCTTGGCCGTCATCGTGGAAAGTATCTCAGGAGCCTCTGTAGGAGAGGACTCCTGTCTACGTGTTTGGTTGTAGGTTGCTGGCGCCATTATCTGCACTTACTTAATTTTCTGATGCATTTTTCCTTGTGATGGCGCTACGACACCAGCACCGCTCGTTCAGGCTGGTTGCCTCTGCTTTCGTCTTGACCACTGCGATTTAGGGGAGGGGTTCCAGGGTCGTCTCACTCACCACAAGCAGCTAAATGTTCCCCCCAGATAATGAGAATGGTGAGGGTCATTCATAACACAGACACGTTCGCCCAGCTCTGTTTGCGTATGGATTGGAACCGTCACACTTGGCCGATTGTAATTTTCTGCCCGTTTTGACAGGGCAAGCAGGCGAATACTGCGCAATGTCCTTGACAGTCCTGTTCAAATGCATGTGATTTCCCATCCTCCTTATCTAACTGTATTGATAACAATGGAAACTAAGGCCACTTAAACTAGTTACTAATTCACAAAAATACTAGAGCATTGTTCTGTGTCTTCACATTCACTAGTACCGTGAACGACCCCCCATTTCCCCGATAGAAGAGATACTACTTACATACATACATACATATATACTACTTACAGTAAAACCAAAAAAGACAGGACAGAGACAGGTTTTTAGGGAGTTAGAGTTAGCGGACTGCTAGTCTTTTTATGAAACCAAGCAGCAACACTTACCTCTGCATTGCCCTGCTCTGTGGGTCTCTGACGTTAGAGGTAACAGGTGGAGTCATTCAAGGTCATTCCCTTAGGACAGCTGCTGTGTGGTTGTTCACTGGCACATCCCACATACAATGGTGCTATTGCAAACATTTGCACCCTTTTAATTGTCCACTCTGTTTTTCTTTCTCATGGATACAATTTGTTCCAATATTTTAATTAAAACTGACCTATTTTTTTCAACCTGTCTTACAAGTCGTGTCTTGTTAATTATCACAGCAAGAAAATAGTTAGTTTCCAGTTGTTTCTGTTTTTCTGTTTAGAGGACCTCCTGTTTCTTTCCTTTCAGCCGCTCTATGTGCTCTGTCTGGTCCACATCACAGCAAACAATTGTGGTTTCCAGACCTTGTTGTTGAGTGCTTATCCTATTTCCTTTCAACCTATCTTAAAAGTCGTTTCTTGTTTAATTATCACAATAGAAAAAGATGATAATTTCCAGTCTTGTTGTTTTAATTGTATTCTTATTTTTTCAATCAACAAAAAAAAAAGCATTCAACTGGTTTCTTAATGATTGTTATCATCTTTCAACAGAAAAAGAAAAAAATGTCCAACTTTGTCTTTAGTGGCGTTTCGTTCTGATTTTCGTTTAACCCTCTTTACTGATGGTTTCTGGTGTATCCACCTTATTACCCCCCCCCCCCCACAAAAAAATAAAAAAAAAATTCTTTTTTTTTTAAAATATGGTCTGTTTTATTTTAGCCTGTATAACTGCTTGTCCTAGTTGTATCAAAGCGGTTAGAAAAAAATGTGTCCAACCTTTTTGTTGAACAGTCTCTTTATTTTCCTTGAACTAGCTTTACAGGTCCTTTCTGGGTTTTCCATCTTCCTCGTCCAAGCCTCAGACAGCAACTGTTGTTGTCCTTTATATGAGTTGAAAATGCGTAACGCTGCCGTTAAGCGCCTGAAAAGTCAGCCCAGCACATCCTCTTCGGGCAGAGAGATAACTGTTATGGTTTATGTCTTTATGGGGATAAAGGGCTGACGAATATGGTCCAAGACGGCAGGAAAACTAGACTAATGTCGGAGGAGGGTTACTGGAACTAAGGCTAGAGCCAAGTGAGTGATAGAATAAGGGAAAGTTCCCAGACAGACTTTCAGAAGTTCAGTTTGTGGGGCCCCTCCAGGACTTCTCATTACTGATGCCCACCCCTCCCCCCACCCCCCTCCCGTCTCGGGGAGCCACCTGGCGTTTAAAATTCACTGCTTTGAAAATGGTTTACAGTCCCTGATCTTCTTGTTGAAAAATCACTCTTTTTCTTAAACCGAAAACAAACGTGACTGTTTCCCCACCTACTTTGTATTGAGAGACACTGTGTTTTCTTCAGCCTGTCTGACAGCTCCTTTCCTGGTTTAGTTAGACAAATAATCAAATAATTATAGTTTTCCTTCCTTGTCTTGTTGAATAGGTCTCCTATTAGCTTACCTGTCTGACAGCTCTTTCCTGGGTTTAGTTATCACATCATCTAACAAATAATTTTAGTTTCCACCTTGTCTGTTGGAATAGTTCCTATTAGCTAACCTGTCTGACAGCTCTTTCCTGGTTTAGTTTTCTAAAACATCTACAAATAATTATAGTTTCCAACCTTGTCTTGTTGAATAGTTCCGATATTAGCTAACGGTCTGTCAGCTCTTTCCTGGGTTTAGTTAATCACAACATCAACAAAATTATTATAGTTTCCAACCTTGTCTTTTGGACTAGTTCCCTTCTTAGTCAATGTCTGAACAGCTCTTTTCCTGGTTTAGTTATCACTACATCAAACAAATAATTATAGTGTCCATCCTTGTACTTGTTGACACTTGTTCCTTCTAGTCAAACATGTCTTAAACAGCCCTGCCGCTTAACTGTCACAGTCCAAGCAAAGCAACAAACAAACTTACGTTCTACCATTTCGGTCTATGTACTATTTTTTTCAAGGCCTGTCTTCTATTATTCACAACCGGGAAAAAACACCAGTTTCCAAGCACAAAATAAATCAATAAAATAATATTAATAATAATCAATGGAACTTGTATAGGCTATATCTTGAAAGACAAACATAACTTTAGTGTTGTTCTTGGCAATTAGCTGACATCAAAATAAGTGACACAGCTTTGGCCTGGGGCAATATAGCATTCTTATAATATGACGTTTTCTATCGCCCATTTTCCACACAGTTCATCTCCAAATTTACCCCCCCCCCCCACTCCTTTCCATGTGTTTTTGCTTTGTTTTTATTGTTGCTTCCATGGTGAAGGCGATTATTATTATTGTATCACTATCATTTTTATTTATTTATTTGTCGGGTTGATTGTTTTTGTGTGGATATATTTATATTTAAAAGCGATCAATTTAAGAGTATGAGTGCATAATTATGAGCACACGTTTGTTGTATGTGGAGGGGGAGAGCTGGCTGTCAGTCTTGTCAGTGCTAAAGGACTATGGATGACCAGTAGTTTGGGGGTGTTTTGCTACTGGTCGTTGCTGCTTTTTTTTTTCATTTTTATAAATCAGTATGAAACATGAAAGAATGTGATATGGGATCTTGATGTTATTCGTTTGACATCTTATGAATTTTTTCCCTCGTATCCCACCCTTAAGTGGTTTTGTGCAAGTGCCTCCGTTTTGTGTGTTGTGTGTGTGTGTGTGTTTTAAATAATATTTATAAAGTACTGTTGTGTTCCTAGATAGTTGGCTTGATGAAAAGAGTTGCCATTTCAATGTATCACCTGGAATTAAAATGACTTTGACATACACACACATGCCTGTGCACACAATCATGTGGTCTTGGGGTACTGAGGCGGGTGGGTAGAACAGTCAGTCCTATCTCTAAGGAGACAAAAGGTCCACTTGTATGAGTGCACATTTTGAAGGGCAGCTGAAACACACATGCACCAAAACAACCACCACAATATAGATTTATTTTTTCCCGGGTTGACAGATAGTTCTACTTTTATTGATGGAATAACGAAAGCCCACCAACCTCATTAGTATTTTAAAACGGGACAACATAAGTGTCACAAAACCAGACCGACAAGACAAAAATGAGGTGATCAGAGACATGGTGGGACTAACACCAATTCTCCACCATATCGAACAACAAAGGATCAGGTGGTTTGGTCACCTCACTAGAATGCCGCCCAACCAACCAGCCCTACGGGCATACACCATCAAATACAATGGCTGGAAAGCCAGAGGTAGACCAAGGAGGCGATGGAGCGACTCCGTGGCTGACACCCTGCGAGCCCATGACCTGTCACTACATCAAGCCTCCCGCCTAGCTGCAGACAGACGTCTGTGTCTCCCCGCGACGCCGAAGGGCACCAGCGGAAGATAAAAGAAAAGAAAGAAGAAGAAGAAATTTCTCACGAGATTAAGTCAAATCAATGTCAAGCTCTCTATAATTATTCTATACTTCAGAAATGCACTTTGAAGATCTTTCTTCCCCAAGAAATAATTGTTTATAAATGACGATAAAATGCTGGGTACACAACATACTCCAAAAACGTGACAGGCTTATTTTCCTATTTCTATTACAGTTCAGCAGCTATTTCCTGATTGTCCTTTTTTTAAAGAATTGTATGGGTGGAGGCGGGGGCGTTACACCAGTTCAAAATATGGGGACACTCAAAGTGTATTACATGATTATTCTCGGCAGCATTAAACATCAGTTGCCGAACTCAAAGATCATTCAACAGTAGAAAAGTTCCCATAGTCTTTCCCAGGACCCTGCATACTCCCGTCTCCTTTAATCCAGTTTTCTATAAACCAATTGCTTGTCAAACACGTCTAGAAGTGAATAGCCAGTGAACCAATAAGGACAAAACCTGGTTGTCTGATTCATGAAGAAGGGGAAGATGTCAGTTGTTGTCACACTGATGAAGATTTAAACGGAATCAACCACGAAGCCAGAATACGGCTACCTTAAAAGTGAGCAGGAAAGGTCACATAGCAGGAAAGGTCACATAGCAGGAAAGGTCACATAGCAGGAAAGGTCACATAGCAGGAAAGGTCACATAGCAGGAAAGGTCACATAGCAGGGAAGGTCACATAGCAGGAAAGGTCACATAGCAGGAAAGGTCACATAGGCAAAAATCTCACCATTTGTGAACTTTGGAGCTCTGACCAAGGACTGGAGGAGGGGGGGGGGCGGAATGAGAATGATGCCCATAAAAGAGATGGAAGGACTATTCTTCCAGAGTATGGCTGCTGCAGAACAAAGTAGCAGCTCTTCACGATGACCAATGGAATGTAGACTGCTAGTTACATTTTGCAAAATGATCATAAAATGGTACGTGTGTGTGTGTGTGTGTGTGTGTGTGTGTATGTGTTGTGTGTGTGTGTGTGTGTGTGTGTGTGTGTGTGTTGTGATACAGAGACAGAGAGAGACAATGACAATATTTTATTGTAATAAGCTGTTAAAGCCCATTTACAAGGGGATAGTGGGAAGGGGACTGGGCACAAAACACATTTTCAGAAATAAAGATGGATAATTTCTACAGCCCAAATGGTCGACATGGCATGGATTCCACGACATAGCTAAGTGATTTACATCCTTCCGATGAGACTATAAACCGAAGCCCCGTGTGCGAACACATGCAGAACATCTTGCGCACACGTTTAAATCCTGTTCCGCTGTTCGAAAGAGTAGGTCATTGTGTGCCGGTGGGAACAGATGACAAAATTTACAAAACTGCATACACACGGGGACTGGATGTAAAAAAGCACATAAGTGCTTATTCCATTATCCTCGATATAAAAAAAAGAAAAAAAGTCATCTGAGCGCTTTGATTTGTTCCTTTCCAAGATTCAGCGCTATATAAATTCCATACATTATTATTATTATCATCATTAGGATTCAGATGAATTGGTGCCGAACACTTTCGCCTTTTGCAAATGGGGAAAGGGAGAGGGTCACAGCAACCATACACATCATATAAACACCAAGTCTGTGACAGGGCTTCCCTGTCCCTACCTTCCGTCTGATCCGTAACTCTGCTCTTTCCAACACGTGAAAAACCTAAATCACAATATGCTTAGCCGTCCTCTTTTGCGCTCTCTCTCTCACCACATATGCACACACACACACACACACACACACACACACACACCACACACACACACCACCACGCACGCACACACATACACACGAAAAAACACACACACACGCTCGCACAAACACATACATGCGCACACGCACGCACAAGAAAGTGTGCACGCACGCACGCACGCATACACAACACACGCGCGCGCGCGCATATACAGGCAACCACAGTCACTTTTAACCCAGAAAATATCTGATGGCATCCATCATAACATGTAAAACATGCAGTCCAGCATTAATTCTCTTTGAATCTGTCACGATCGACAGGTGTCCACAGCTGCAGCTTGGAATAAATGTCTTTTTACTCCTGAGTCAGTTGCCTGGTGTTCTTTTTTGCAAACCAAAAGTAATCAGCAGGGTTGTAAGTGTCATCTGTCCATATAGACTGAAAAATCATATCTTCACTTTCACAAATGATAGTGTCATGTATTTCATCAGAGGTGAACACATGAAGAAAGCGTTGTTTCTAGAAACGTCCCTGAGATTTCTCTGCAGGGATCTGTTTCTCAGCCCACCCACATAATTATTTATAGTATCTCCACTGTAGCCTCCATCCGGGAATCTGATCTAATTATTCGTTACAGTCCTCCCCCTCCATCCTAATGTCAATCAGGTCAATTCCACCTTGTTGTTCAGCCACTGTGTCAGCTGCCAACACCCTGACAGCATGTGACCCACGATTGTGAAGGCATGTGGTTTGGAGAGGCTGGGGTGTTGGTGTGTGAGACAGACTGGGTGGTGGGGGGTGTAGGCATAAACAAACTTGGCAAATTTTCAGATGCCAACAATGCACTTGCCTCGTCTTCTTGCCTTTCCTCTCCTCTCCTCTGCCTGTCTCCTCTCCTCTGCCTGTCTCCTCTCCTGTCTCCTCTCCTGTCTCCTCTCCTCTGCCTGTCTCCTCTCCTCTCCTGTCTCTTCTCCTCTGCCTGTCTCCTCTCCTCTGCCTGTCCCTCTCCTCTGCCTGTCCCTCTCCTCTCCTGTCTCCTCTCCTCTGCCTGTCTCCTCTCCTGTCTCTTCTCCTCGCCTGTCTCCTCTCCTCTTCTGTCTCCTCTCCTCTGCCTGTCTCCTCTCCTCTCCTGTCTCTTTTCCTCCCGCCTGTCTCCTCTCCTGTCTCCTCTCCTCTGCCGTCTCCTCTCCTCTCCTGTCTCCTCTCCTCTGTCTGTCTCCTCTCCTCTGCCTGTCTCCTCTCCTATGTCTGTCTCCTCTCCTCTGCCTTCTCCTCTCCTATGTCTGTCTCCTCCCGTCTCCTCCTCTGTCTGTCACCTTCCTCTGTGTCCCGCTCCTTCTCTTTCCTCTGCCTGTCTCCTCTCCTGTCTCACTCCTCTCCTGTCCCTCTCCTCAGCCTGTCTCCTCTCCTCTGTCTGTCTCCTCTTCTCGGCCTGTCTCCCTCCTGTCTCCTCTCCTCTGCCTGTCTCCTATCCTGTCTCCTCTCCTCTGCCTGGGCTCCTCTCCTCTCCTGTCTCCTCTCACTCTGCATCTCCTCTCCTCTTCCTGCTCCTCGCCTGTCTGCTATCCTGTCTCCTCTCCTCTGCCTGTCTGCTATCCTGTCTCCTCTCCTCTGCCTGTCTCCTCTCCTCTGCCTGTCTCCTCTACTCTGTCCTTCTTCGGTCCCTGTTGGTCTGACTGGGCGGCTTTCTGAGGAAGTACACAGGGTTTTGTTGACCCGCCATGTTCTCATCACTGGAGCCAGCCTTCAGTCGAAACAAACAGTCGTTTGCTCGCCTTCTCCGCAGACCTTCCATGAGGTGATGCAGTGTTGTTGCAGCAGGGCACCTAGCGTCACTTCCAGCGTTGTTGGCAACCCGACAACTGGCATGGTGCTGGTTTATTTGGTTATTTAAACACAAAATTAACGCAGCAAAAATTCGCCCTGCCTATATCGAGAGAGAGAGAGAGAGAACTAGAACTCAACGATTTATTCACAAAAAGGCCATTGGCCCATACATGAAGGGGGTTGCCGAACTGCTTAGTATTTTGGTATTTTGTTGTTACAATTCTTATACGCAAAATTTTAACTTAGGATAACAAAAACCTCTTATTTGAAGCTTTACACAAAAAAAAAGTGGGGGCGGGCGCACAACCTCAAAAGACTTAATACCAATTAAACAGATCTAAATAAATTAGGCTGTCTACATATTTAACGGGGATGTAGTTCTGCCTAAAAACCCCTAATACGGGGCAGCAAAAAACACAAAATTTTACTTCATCCTCCTCTGCTTCCCTTACATAAGGGCATAGCAGCCTGATTTGTCGGGTACATTTCTCGGGTACCTGAATTTAAAAATTTTTTAAATTTCTAAATACCCCAAGTCTAAACTTAAAACAAATTTTTTTCAAATGTAATACCCCAAAATCAATTTTAAATTAAGGTTTGCATCATGCGAACAAAAAAAATGTCTGTACATTTGAAAAATTTCACTGTTTTTTTATTTTAATCATTCCAACAATCTTTCCCTGAAATTTTTAAATAAACTCCCCTTAAAAAATTTCCGATCCGGGATTGACCAAAAAAATCCAAACCCAATTCACACAAAAAAGGTATGTATTGTGCCCCCCCGTTTTTTTTTCCCCTTTTGACATCAAGATCAAAAACATTTTGAGGTTTTAAAAAGGGTAGCCTGCTCCTTTCCAAATCAAAATTTTAAAACCCAAATATCTAACGCATCTTACAGCAAAATTAACAAAGGGGTATCTTTTAAATTTAAAACTATAAACAAGATCATTAGGTGAAACTTCTACTAAGCCAAAAACTTCTTTAAAGCAAAGGGTGAAACTAAATTAAAAAAATTTGCACTTCTCCCAACCCCCCAAATTTCTGTACCATATAACAAAAGGGGGTTTTTTTTTGTGCATCAAATATTTTAATGAACAAGTCGAAAGAGTTATTATTCAAAAATCGTTGAATTTTAAAACCGACTGCCAGAACTTTCATGCATTTTGTTACACAAAGGGCTTATTAAAAAACAGTTTCCCTAAATATTTAATAAAATTAATCACGGGCATGAATTTTTTCATTGACAACCTTTTTTCAGACACAAAATATCCCCCTTTTTGAATCCCTTTACTCAGTTTAACCCTTAAGATCAAGTGATTTTTCAGCACTGTTTAACTGTTTAACGCTTTTGTAACCACAACTTTTTCAGGTACAGAAAAACATCATCAGCAACAGAGGAATAAAAAAACTCTCAGAAATTTTGGGGGGAAAGGGGCCCCAAACTTTACCATTATTGATGACGTCTCTGGCTAACTCTTTGATAAAAACAAAAAACAAAAAGGACCTACAAACATCACCCTTTTAAACCCACCAGGGCCCCTTTATATTATGTCAGTCATTTTATTTCACACTTTTTTGTTTCTGACTTTCTGATCCAGGGCTCTAAAACCCTCGAAATATTTTCCCTTCACCCCAAATTTTTCGGGAGAAAAGGCCAAAAACAAGTTCCTAAAACAAATAAAATTTGTTTTTCCCAAAGTAAATAAATCTACAAAGAGCTTAGGGTTATAGAAAACTGTTTCTGTCCAAACGAAAGCAGAGAAAAAAACAAAATTATCTAAGGGATTATCTTCTCTTAAAACCAGTTTAACCTCACCTGTAATATTTTTTTCAAAAACCCTTTCCCTTTTAAACCTATTTTTTAAAAATATTTAAAAAATCTTACAAATTTATTTGCTAAAGAAATTCCCCGGAATTTAAAAGGGTTTTATCAAAAACACCTTTTTTTGAAAATTTAAAAATTTTAATAAAATTCACCCATTATCTGAAAAAAAACATCAAAAAAAATTTTTTTTTGAATATTTAGAAGGAAAAAGCAAATTTTTGCACCCCCAATATTTTATCAATTCACCAAGTTTATCGGGCCCCGGGCCCTCCCTTTCTTATCTCTTATTTTCTAATTGCCCCAAATATTCACTCAAAGAAAGGGTCCGATCAAAATCTTCCCCCCTTCCATCACTGAAACATCATAATCAGGGGATTTGGCAACGACCCTTTCTCCAACAGGGTTTTGAAATGTTGAAACCATCTTTCAACTATAACTAATTTTTTTTGGCGACTTTTTCAAAATTTACGCCTTTAACACTTTTCCAAACTGGATTTGAGAAGAAAATAATGACATCAAAATTTTCAAGTAAGGCTTATTAAACTGCTTTTTTTTTTTGTTCAAGCTTCATTTGAATTCACTTCTTGTGACCACACTTTTTTGTCCTTGTTTCTTAAGGTTTTTTGGGAAAAATTCTTCAAATTTTTCTGCCCTTTAAAATTTTCATATTTTTACATTCATTATCCAAAAAAAGTATAAATTTGAGGGATTTTTAAATTGAAATGTACCTTTTCTTCATAAATTCACCACTTTTTAGAAAATTTTAAACTAATATGGGTTTAAATTTAAATGTTCTCATAAAACCTTCTGAAGGCAAAAAAAATATTACACACATTTTTTCACATCAGGGAGTTTTTTTTTTTTAAAAAACGACAGTTTTTTTTACCCCATCCCAAACCCTTTTTCCATAACAGATGGGCCTTCTCATTTCCCCAAAACCTGTTTTACAAAAGGTTTAAATATATAATTAAACGGGAAGGTGATTGGAATCAGAATGCGGGCAACAAACAAACAAAAAGATTAAAAAAACTTAGAGAACAAATCATCTGACACGAAAAAAAACCCCATTAAAAACAACATCCTCCATCAGAGAGAATGAAAGCTCCTTTGTTGGAAAACCAAATTTACATAAAACCATTTAAAATTTTGTAAACTAAAGCATTGCATATTTTCAATAGAAATTTTCCAAATTTGGGTTGTAATACAACCCTCAGAATTAAAAAAGCTGCTGAGAGACATATTTTTACTTTGGACATCTGAACTAAAGTCTTTTTCAAAATTTGCTGACAAAAAAGTTTGATGTCCTTTTTTTTAAAGCCCTCCACATAGTATTAATCATTTCCTCCAGTTTTCCCCAAACACAATTTACTTAATTTTCTTCCAACATAGAAATTAAAAATTAATCATTTTTAAAATATTTTATAAAAAGGCGAACCTTCAGGTGGGATGACACACAAAAAACAAAAATTTCTTGCTGTACACAACAAAAATTTGTCACAGAGAAAAGGCAAATATTAGAAGGGAACATCTAAAAAATTTCCCCAAAGGCAGAAAACTCATGCCTTTTTAAAACAAACAAAACCCACTAATTGTTTCCCCCTTGATGGTTTTAACTTTAATTGCAGATTTACAAAAGGGCCCTTTATAACCATAAAAACATCTATTTGGACATTTTCCGGGAAAACTTTCCTGTCAGACAAAAAAAAATTTCAAAGCTACGCACAAAAAAACAAAATCTCTATCAGACAGTTTTAAACAAAAAAACCATTTACTTTCCAAACAAAAATGAAAAAGTTTTATTTTTTTTAAATTGAATTACCAAAATTTCCCAATTTGGCAACCATCAAACCCTGACATTTTTCCCAATTACTTGACATAAACCTACGGGCATTTATGCTTTAAACCCAAAATTTAAAAAGGGCTCATAAAAAAAGGGACTGCCTACAACCCCAAAGGTCACGGTTTTAAACCTGGGTAAAAGTCAGCCCCTTCTTTGTCTTCCCCTTTGGGCCGTGGTGATTTTCCCACGACTCACTGCATCACCCCCAACTGAAAAAAAGCCCTATTACTTTATTTTAAACTGAGGCTGAGTGAACCCCGGGGTTGTTTACTTTTCCCCACCCGTGAATTGAACAAAGACAGGGTTATTTTTAGGGCCCGGGCCAACAAGTTATTCTGTTCTTTGAAGACCATTAAGGGGGCATCCTTTCACCCGTAATGATCAAATTTAAACAAAGACCAATCTCCCATTTTTTTACCCTGCCCTAGCACCTTAAATTGGGGTCAATTGTTGGGTTAAAAATCCCCTAACAGTTTTAGAAAAAACGTCGCAAAAAAAATCCCCCCTTTAAACCTTTTAAAACGAGTTTTATTTCCTTCAATTCCTAAACTTTTCTTATAAAAACAACAAAACCCGGCAATAATGGAAGAGTTTGGGGGAGAATTTACCGTGCACTCTAACAAACCTTTAATCGCTACATCCCTTTATTTCCCGGAAAAAAGAATTTTTTAAAAACCCTTTCACAATCACTTTCCCTCTCATTACTTTTTTTTTCCCAAACCCTGAATAATGTGGTTTTTTCTGTCTTGACCGGCCCCTTTTTGGGTCGTCTCCTCCCTTTCCCATTTTTTCCTTTTTTCCATCAGTTCGTATTGAAATTCTTCAATCTAAATTTTCAGTCCAAATTGTTCATGTCTTGTCCCAAAATCGCACATTTCCCTTTTAAGGGGATCAACAAATGTTTTTCAACATTTGTATTTCATTCTTCATACCTGTTGTTGTCTTTAACAAATTTTTCCACTTTCTCCCTCTTGGGCCCTCAAACGTGGTAAATTTCTCATCAGAGCCACTGTAGGGGAGGACTCCTGTCTACGTGTATGGTTTTAGGTGTCTGGCGGCCATTATCCACTTACTTAAATTTTTTTGTGCACATTTTTTTCCCCGTGATGGCGCTACGACCAACCCGCACCGCTCATCAGGCTGGGTTTTCCCCACTTTTTTTCCCGACCACCCGATTTAGGGGGGGTCCAGGGTTTGTCTCCACATCACCCCCGGGAGCAAAAAACCCCCCCAAAAAAGAAGTGAGGTCAGCCTAAAAACACCGTCTCGCCCGCTTTTTTGCGTCCAAAGGGGGAAAACCCCCCTGGCCGATGTAAATTCTGGGCCCCTTTTAAAATGGAGCAAACGAATACTGCCCCCAAATGTCCCACAACAGCCCGTAAAAACTTCAGTATATTCCCCTCCCCTTACCCAACTGTAAACAACAAAGAAAAACTAAGGCCACTTAAACAGTTACTATTTTACAAAAAAACTAGGCAAATTTTTAGTTCCCTTTACCTTCACATTCGTGATCGCCCCCCCCCTTTCCCCCCATAGAGAAATACTACATACATTCATACATACATATATACAACCTTTCAGACAGAAAAGACCCAAAACAGGTTTTTTTGGGAGTTTTTTGGGTTTGGGCTGCAGTCTTTTTGTAAGAAACCAAGCAGCAACCTTACCCTCTTTCATCTGCCCCCCGTCCTGGGCACTGACGTAACGGTAACAGGAGGAGTCCCTACAAGGTTTCCCTCCCCCTTAGGAAAAGCTGCTGGGTGGGGTCACTGGCACAACCCCCAACCAAAGGGGCTATTGCAAACAAAATTTTTTTCCCCTTTTTTAATTAAATACACCTTTTTTTTTTAATGGAACAAAATTTTCCAATCTTTTTAAATTTAAAAAAGCCAAATTTTTTTTCAACCTGGCACCAATTTGTTTTTTTGCTTTAAATTTTCACAGCAAAAAAATAAATTTTTTTTCCAATTTTTTTCTGTTTTTTTGTTTTGGGGTGACCCGTTTTCTTTCTTTTTAGCCTATCTATAGCTCTTTTCCCCGCCAAAAATCACAGCAAACAATTTTGGTTTCCGACCTTTTTTGTTTAGTGCAAACCTATTTTTCCTTTTAACCCATCTTTAAAAACTTTCTTGTTTAATTATCCAATAAGAAAAAGAATAAAATTTTCCCTCTTGTGTTTAATGGTATCTTTTTTCTTTCAATCAACAAAAAAAAAGCTTCAAACTTTTTTCTTTAATGATTGTCATCATCTTTCAAAAAAAGAAAAAAAGTCCAAACCCTTTTTCTTTAGTGGCTTTTTGAATTTTGTTTTAAAACCCCCTTACAGAGTTTTTGGTTTTAAACCCCCTTTTTTACCCCCCCCCCCCCCCCCCCCCAAAAAAAAAAAAAAAATTTTTTTTTTTAAAAAAGACTGTTTTATTTTAGCCGTTAACAGCTTGTTTCCCAGTTTATCATACGGATAGAAAAAAATGTGCCAAACCCTTTTTTTTGAACAGTTCTTTATTTTCCTGAACCTAGCAAAGGGGCCTTCCTGGTTTTTTCCTCTTCCCCTTCCCAAACCCCAACCAACTGTTGTTTTCCTTTTTATGAGTGAAAATGCGTTTACGCTGCCCTTAAGCGCCCAAAATCAGGCCCACACAACCTTCTGGGAAAAAGATAACTGTTTTTTGGGTTTAAATCCCTTTTTGGGAAAAAAGGGGTGAAAATGGACCAAGGGCGGGAGGAACAAAACAAAACGGAGGGGGTAACAGGGAACCCGGGAGAGCCCAAAATGAGTGATAAAAAAAGGAAAGTTTCCCGCACAGACTTTCCAGGAAAAGGGGGGGGAGACTACTCAAAACTGATTGCCCCCCCCCCCCCCCCCCCCCTCCCCCTCACGGGAGCCCTGTTTAAATATCACAGCATGAAAAAAGGGTTTCATTCCCCACTTCTTTTTTGAAAAATACCTTTTCTTACAACCGAAAACAAACGTGACAGTTTTCCCCCCCTACTTTTATTTGAGAAACACTGTGTTTTTTCTCAGCCCCGTCTGACACTCTTTCCCCGGTTTTTGTTTTCACAAAATCAACAAATAATTATAGTTTCCAACCTTTTTCAAGTTGAATATTTTCCCCATTAGCTAACCGTCCCGACAGCTCTTTCCTGGGTTTTGTTATCACAACCTCAAAAAATAATTTTTAGTTTTTCCCAAACCCTTTTCTTGTTGAATAGTTTTCCCCATTAGCTAACCTGTCGACAGCTCTTTTTCCCGGTTTTGGTTTACACAACATCAACAAATAAAAATTTTATTTCCCCCAAACCCTTTTCCCTTTTTTGAATAGTTTTTCCCCATTACTAACCGTCGACAGCTCTTTCCTGGTTTTTTTTATCAAAACATCAACAAATAATTAAAAAGTTTCCCAAACCGTTTTTGTTGACTAGTTCCCTCTTGTCAACCTTTTTTACAGCTCTTTCCTGGTTTGTTATCACAACATCAACAAAAAAAATTTTATTTCCAACCTTTTCTGTTGACTAGGTTTTCCCCCCCCCCCCCCCCAATCAACCGTCTTAAAAAGCCCCCTGCCCGGGTTAACTGTCCAGCCAGCAAAGCAACAAACCCAAAATTACGATCCTACCCTTTTGGTTTAAAGTACTATTTTTTCAAGCCTGTCCCTTTTTTAATAATCACAACCGGGGAAAAAAAACCATTTTTCCCAAACACAAAATAAAAAAAAAAATAATAATAATAAAAACAATGGAACTTGTATAGCGCCCATAAACTTTAAAGACAAAACCTAAAAATTTTAGTGGAGTTCTTGGCAATTTTCGACATCAAAATAATTTACACAGCTTTTTGGGCCCGGGCCAATATAGCATTCTTTTTTAAATAAAGCACTTTTTCCCGCCCCTTTTCCCCACAAATCCCTCCAAATTTACCCCCCCCCCCCACCCTTTCCATTGTTTTTTTTTCTTTTTTTGTTTTGTTGTCCCCCATGGTGAAGGGGGATTATTATTATTGTAAAACCCTATCATTTTTTATTTTAATTTTCTGATTTTATTGTTTTTGGGTTTTGGGTATTAAAATATTTAAAAAAACGTAATTTAAGATAAAGTTTCATAATTATTACACACGTTTGGGGTATGTGGGGGGGGAGCTGCGCAGTATGTCATTTCAAAGGGCTTTTGGATGACCAGTATTGGGGGGTGTTTTGCTCCTGGTCTTTGTGCTTTTTTTTTCATTTTTATAAATCAGTATGAACATGAAAGAATGTGATATGGTAACTTGATGTAATTCGTTTGACATCTTATGAATTTTTTCCCCTCTTTATCCCCCCCTTAAGTGTGTGCAAGTGCCTCCGTTTTGTGTGTGTGTGTGTGTGTGTGTTAAATACTATTATAAAGTACTTTTTGTTCCTAGATAGATGGCTTGATGAAAAGAGTTGCACATTCAATGTATCACCTGGAAATAAAAATGACTTTGACATACACACACATGCCTGTGCACACACATCATGTGATTCATGGGTTACCTGAGGCGGGTTGGTAGACAGTCAGTCCTATCACTAAGGAGACAAAACTGGTCCACTTGAATGAGAGCCACATTTTGAAGGGCAGCTGAAACACACATGCACTCAAAACAACACACACACAATATAGATTTATTTTTTCCCGGGTTGACAGATCGTTCTACTTTTAATGATGGAATAACGAAAGCCCACCAACCTCATTAGTATTTAAAACGGACACATCAGTATCTGTGTGTGTGTGTGTAGATCTATCTATATGTAATCTCAAACTTCTTACTGTGTATATATGTTGATCTATCTCAAGCTCCTGTCTGTGTGTGTGTGTGTGTGTGTGTAGATCTATACACACATCTCAAACTCCTCTGTGTGTGTGGTGTGTGTGTGTGTACGTTTGCGTGACTTCAAATGAGAGAGAGAGAGAGAGAGAGAGAGAGTGAGTGTGTGTGTGTGTAACAGTGGCAAACAAGAAAGTTGCCTTTCCATGAGGCCATTAAGTAAGCAAACGTCAAGGGTATAAACCGTTACTTTCTGTAAACAAAAAAAATCAGAGAAAGCTTCCTTCCTTTGTAATGGCATGCCTGCAGATGGTGACATGTGCAGTGAACGTTGGAAAGAAAATAATGGACAGGGTGACATGCTGCCATCATTTGCATCCTGGTTAAACCAGTGTCTGGTCACACTATGACGTCAGCTACAGACTTTGGACCCATCTGGAATGCATGGAACAAGAAACCCCAAGCTAGGAGGTCAAGGCTACATTCCCTGCTACAGCAATGGACATGGGCGCTGCCTACTTGGCAGCAACGGAGAGGTAGTTTTGGAATCTGTCATGCCTTCTGCCTGATTTACCAGGACTTTTCAGCAGTTAAAAGGACCCATAATACTTTTTTTAAATGATCAACTTGCCGATGGAAAGACCAAAAAGAGCTTTTAACTCAAAGCACACTTAGAAGGACTGGATGTAAAAAAGCACGAGTGCTTATTCCATTATCCTCGATATAAAAGAATAATAAATAAATAAAAGGCCCCCATGAACCTTGTCATGAAACTGGTTAGTAGTGTACAAGGGGCTTACCCACCATTCAAAACTTCACTATGCCTACCATTTGAAAGAGAGAGAGATAGAGAGAGAGATAGATAGAGAGAGAGAGAGAAGAGGAGAGAGAGAGAGAGAGAGAGAGAGAGAGAGAGAGAGACTCATTCCCATACCCCTTCACCTCCATTCAGATAGTTAGGCCAATCACCAGGACTGCAAGCTGGCACTGTGACAATGTCTTCTACTAGATCTACTTGACCATCAACATATTAACTTTCTTTTATCTGCCCTTGCTTGATCTGTTTGGGCACTGATCAAATTTTTGCTTTTTTTTGGAAGGAAAATTGCTGTTGGCCTTTTACGAAATCACAGACTTTATTTGGCTAGGACTTGTATGAACCCTGTACATGCATTGAAGCCTTAAGTTAAACACTCATTGTCAGCATCACCTGTTGGTTTGATCTTTGACTGCCGTGGCTAGATCTAATTCAGGTGTCTTGAGATGACACAAGTTCACTGCTATTACTAGTGCTGCTACAAGCACTGGAAGTGTCCATGCTTGGGGAAACTAGATCTACTTTTCATAGAAACAGATCTAGAGGAAAAAGTAAACTTTTTTTTATAAATCAGTCTCACTGCATGTAGTGTATATCTTGATCTGTCTCTCAATTTTCCATGTCTCTGCATGCTGCCTATGACCACTTTCGCTCATTGATGTAAGCTTTGATGACACCCCCACAAGAAAGGTAGCTTGCAGTGTACTTTTCAGATCTATAGCTGTTCTAATCCACTCACAGTAATCCTTAGCAGCCAACCATGTAGCCTACATTACAGGCACAGGCCAAAGGCTACTTGCAAGGAAAATAGGTTAATTCCCTTACTGCCTTCAGAGATCATGCTCCCATAGCCCACACTGCTCAGCAACAATACAGGACCTTGAGGGGGAGGGGGGGGAGAGACACAGCTCCCAAATGAAGCCCACTGAATCCTTACTGCATTCAATGATCCCATAGGGCACGCCTGTTCAGCAGCATTACATAACCTTCAAGGGCGGACACAGCTCCTAAACAAAGCCCTCTTACCTCCCACCCATGCTTTGACTGTAAACTTAGGTTGTTGTTTTTTGCTCCCCTCCATCACCCACAGAATTTTTTTTTTCTGAAGGAGATTCCAAAACCAGGAAATTTGCTTTCCACCAATACTTGTAAAGTTTTCAGTACCTGTCAACTTGTTTTCATTTTACACCACATACTCCAAACAGAATTGCAAAAACTTTGAAAATAAGCAAACACAGAATGAAGTTGAAATACCCTTATTAGTTGAGTGTGGGTGGTGTAGACACCCATAGTTTTACAGAACCAAAATTCCTAATGGTGGTTCAGACACCCGTGCATTCACAGAGTGAAAAAGCGTATCTAGTGACTGTAAGTGTTTTCGTCACCCTTCCCTTTCACAATACAACATGTTGCTGTTGCCATGGTAACAGACTGGAGCATTGTCGCAGTCTCAAACAGTGAGGTGTTGCATCCAGAAAGGCAACTTCCTCATCAGTAGTAACAATGTTACCACTGCAAGTACTTCACTTCAGGTCTGGTAGACCTGTGTGTAGGAACAGGGAAGGGCCAGTTTGCTTTGTTCTCCCTTTGAGCGTTGTTGGTTTTCGATTTTAGATCTGTTCACTCAAAGTGATATAAGTGTGTGTGTGTGTGTGTTTTGACATACGATGGCTAGAGAACGACAACTAAACGCCATTGGTCGATATTTATAGTAACGATTACCCTTGTGTGACGTCATTCAGGGGTTTCCTACCTGCATTAGTCTAATATGTTTCGATTTTTTTCTGTGCTTCCGGCTCCGCTGAAACTGAAACTGGAAGTGCAAGCGGGCGTTTTTTGTCTTACAAGATTCAAGATTGTTTATTATTACAAGATGCAAAATCAACAGAGAGGTAAAAGACAGTAGATCTAGACCTATAGATTATTGTTTTTAGGGGGGGGGGGGTGAGGGATGTGCATGATTTCTATTTTTGCCACTCACCCAGTGTAGGCCAGTAGGCCTAAAGGAAGTGGGTGAACACTAGTGGAGTCACGAAAGATTAGTTGGGTGATCTAGATCTATATTTTTAGAATACTATTGGTTAGCGGGGTGGGTTGGTGTGTTGGGTTGTTTGTTAGTAAGTTAGGTCGGCTGGTTGGTTGGTGGATTGGGTTGGTGTGTTAGGTTGGTGGGTTGGGTGAGTTGGGCTGGTGGGTAGTAGGGTTGATGAGGTGGTGGGTTGGGTTTGTTTGTTCGTTAGTTAGTTAGTTTGTTTGTATTAAGTGCGGTTATGGGTGAATGGGGATGTTCAACCTGTGCTGTGTGCTGGTATATATAGTGGAGTCCACTTATAACGAGTCCCGAAATAACGAGAAGTCTGCAATAATACGAGAACGTTTTCAATCCCTGTTTTTTTCCTTCTTTATCTTTATAAACAAAATATTGCTATAGCGCAATCAGTCAACCGCGCGATTCGGTTATAGCGGAATATTTCGGCTGCTGTCCACTGTGCATCTTTTCCAATCAAACCTCGCTAAGCATTGTTGAGAATCGGTGATCTAGAATCTAGATCTAGTGTCGATTTCCAGTACTAAGGAGACCTATGGATCATCTTGAACGAAATTGTCATCAGGGGAGATACCACAAAGAAAGAACAGAACACCAAATTCATAGATTAGGCATACTTTATTATTTCCGTTGAATTAGTAATCCGTTATAACCGGAATCTTGCTATAACAGAATATGCGCACAGGTCCCACCCCTCCCCTCTCGTTACAACAGGATTCCACTGTGATACTGTGTGTTTTATCTAGTCTGGAGAATATAAAACAGTCACAGTGTATGTGTGAATCACATGTTGTTCCTGTTTGCAGATGACTTCCAGGAAACCAGGAAACAGCAGTATCCTGGAAAGAACACGCTGGAATGGGAATGGTTCCAGTCTGTCGTTGTGCCCCCCTTTTTACGGGATGGCATCGTGCCATGGACATGGAGATGTTCCAGGACATCATATGGAATAGGCCGGCGACCGAATTTCTGAAGCAGTACGGTAAGCCCAGGTGCTAATACGTGGTCATCTCCGCTGCTTTTATGAGGGGGACACATTTAGAGCTGACAGATATGACTTTTATTTTTTTCAAAAACTGTGAAGAGTTCTTATCTTCTACTTTGAATATTAGTTCCTCATGGACTGAGAGGCATCAAAATCCATGATTCTGGAGTGATGATAGTACTTTTTTATTAAATACAAATTAAATAACAGTTTTTATCTTCTGCTTACATGGACTTATATACTAGCATTGAATTAACTTTATAAACATGATGGGTTTTTTTTCAATCTTTTATCCACTTTTTAGGTAGATTTGGCACCTTTTGACCTCGGCTCAAATTTACTTGTTTAACTTGCAGTTGCTCTGTGAGGAAATGGCTAGCCTGTGCCGCAATGAGTGGTTGTATTCGTCACAGTCGGTGTGGCTCATGGCCCGGGTCAACGACAACCACCAGTCCCGTGCCATTGGACTATGTGCAGCAGTGCATCCAACCCAGATGAGCTGCGCCGCCTGGCTGCTCGCAGGGAGAACGTCGAGAGGCTGGTCCTAATTGTCAATGTGGGGAGGGCTCAAACGCAAGCTGGAGTCGAGACCTACGTTGGAAGCTTCGGCCAGGGATCGGGTAACCACTGGTTGTGTAGCTCTTGATTTGACAGACAGGCCCAGCATTTTGTACTGCGATACCCTAGCGTGGGACATCCCACATAACCTCAGGCAGCACCTCGTGCGGTTCACCTCTGTCTTCGGCATTGACAGTCTGGATGATTGCACAATTACTCCCATGCATGTTCCCAGTCCCGCAGCAGTTGGGCACACGCATATGTGCACTGCCAGGTGTACAAACTACCCCCTGCAGCAGTGCAGTGATGTATGTGGTGTTATTAGTGGTGTTTGTGCTGTTGTAGCAGCCCTAGATCCTCTTCTTTCAGAAACTTACTGGCCGCAGAGTCAGTGATGGGCTGTTTCTGAAGCACCCGACCAAGTATGCAAACTACTGGAGGAGGGTGCTCATCAGATGTTCATGACAGAAACTCTGGACTTGAGCCTTCTCATACAACACTTCCCTGAACATACCCCACACCAGACAAGCACTGACAACACAGTTAACAAAAGCAATAAGAGGTATGGACAGAAAAGAAAAGCAGGGCCTACAACCCAGGAGCGGAACACAAAGCACTCCTTAACCTCAGGCACACATACATGCATAGCAAACACTCACACAAGCAGTCAAGACACAAAGGGGAATCCTCACCAACAACCACCGAATTCAGACCAAACAGACAGTCATAAAGCCAGCATTCCCATCTCTGAACCCAAACCACAAACACCAAACGCAGAACAAAACAGCACTCACCAGGCAGGCAGCGACAGCACTGATAAAAAAAGCAAAGACAGGTATGAGAACAACTGGAGATGCGATTCAAACACACCAAAATCAGATTCACTGAGTGAAACACCAAACTCTCAACAATCAAACACAAGCAAAAACACCCCACCTTCTACTGCAAACACAAAAAGAACATGGACTTGTACTTTCTGTGACAAAATCTATGGGTCAAGGCAAGGTCTATTAAAGCATAGAAAAAAAGAACATCACATAAAAAATACACCAACTAATTGTTTATGTCAAGACTGTCAGGAATTCAGCTGCTCTACAATTCAAAACCTCATAAAACACTATCGTATCAAACACAACAAAGTCATGACTGTACAAAAAAACAATTGCAAATCACAATCAGTTCATTGAATGGGAGAAGGAAATAGAAAAGGCAACAAAATCACAGTTTAGACAACTATGTGGTAAAAAGCAAGAAAAAGACTGTATTGTTTGTTATTATTCATGTAACCGTTCTGGCAATCCAGAACTTGTACAGAATCGCAAGAGAGCTTTAAAGTCTCAGGGTTCATGCAAGATTGGATTCAGGTGTACATCATACATAACTACTCGTGAAGAGAGAACAACTGGAAGTGTGACTGCTGAATTTTGTCTTGAACACACTGGTCACTGCCTAAAACTTGCACACACACAACTTTCTGAGGACCTGAAACATACTATTGTTGGGAAACTCAAAGAGGGGCTCGATGAACAAACTATTTTAAACAAAATTAGGAATAAAACAACATGTATTGATCGAGACGCAATGATTACAAAAAGAGACATTCAAAACATAAAACAACAGTATGGTATTTCACATGCAAGGAGAGATACAGATGATGCAAAAAGCTGCCAGCTGTGGGTGGAGGCACTAAAGGAAGACTCTGACAATCCAATCATTTACTTCAAACAAAAAGGCCATTCACACGAGACACTAGAAAAAGATGACTTTCTTCTTGCAATTCAAACTGATTTTCAGAGAAATATGATGCTACAACATGGATCCAAAATTATTTGTGTGGACTCCACCCATGGCACCACACAATACAAATACTTACTTACAACCATTTTTGTGTTAGATGATTTCCAAGAGGCCATTCCAGTGGCATGGGCTATATCTAATAGTGGAGAATCAAAGATAATGACGGTCTTCATGAATGCTGTCAAAAATGCTTGTGGTCAGTCCTTTGTGCCAGATGTTTTCATGAGTGACCTCGCCAATAATTTTTATAATGCCTGGTGCAGTGCATTTGAACAAGTACCAAAGAAGAGACTCTACTGCTCCTGGCATGTTGATAAAGCATGGCGCAAACAACTCAGAGAATGTTTTGGCAAAGACTATGTGCACAATTTACAAACATATAATCTTTTGAAAATGTTACAGACTGAAACCCAGGAATCTAAGTTTCGAACTCTGCTCCAGTTCGCTCTGAGTGACTGGCAATATCCTGTCAAAAATTTTTGCATGCTTTTATGACAATTACTGTAGGGGCAACAAACCTGAACTTTGGGCGGCTGTTATCGTATTGGAGCTCTGGCAAACGCGAATATGTTTGCAGAATCTTTTCATCGCTTACTAAAAACCACGTACATGGAAAAAAGCAGAACAGACGAATAGATGAGCTTTTGGTAATTCTACATGAAGATAGTGAAGAATAAAGCTGTTGAGCAGTTCATTAAACATGAAGAAGGGTAAAGTTACTAGTCGTATCACCGCTATCAGAAACAGACACACTACTGCTCTCAGTATGACCCTGACAGATATAACTCAATTTAACGCTGAAGATCAAGAGGGATGAACTGTACCATCTTCCACAGAACCTGGTCATTTGCACATAGTCCAAAGAACAGACTCTAATGAGTGTTCCTGTAAACTGGTTTGTGATTTTTGTCATATTTGTATCCACATGTACACATGTACCTGTTCAGATTTTCTTTTAAGATGTGTAATATGTAAACACATTCATGCAGTCCACATGAATTTGAAACCTCCAGATGAAATTGAATGGGTGCAAAACTCTGATGAAACTGAGGTAAAGCAACCTGACTTTTTTGAGTCTGTTCTGTGCTATCCTAACAAACTGGATGAGCAGAGTGTTGATAAAGTAAAACAACTGAAAGCCTCAGAAAGTGTCTTTTTCAGTGTACTTGAATTTATGCGAAATGTTGATGATGACGATATTCATCAAGATATGCGAAGTGGTATGCTGAATGTACTGAAAAAGGCCAAAGGTATGTTAAAATTCAAACAGGAAGGTGTAAGAACATCATGTCTTGAGAGAAAAGAAAAGTTTGCATCAAATAAAAAGTCAGATCCACAGGTGCGGTTTGAAATACCAAAAAGAAAAGCAAGAACTAAACTTAAATTAAAGAAACCTGCCTTTCAAGATAAACAGAAGGTTAGAGAAGCCCTTTCCTCTGTCTCGGTAAGTGTCTGCTCAGTTTGTTACAGTCATGACGATAACACTACCAAAAATTCTACACTTACAGTCAGCTGGATTCAATGCACAAACTGCCAAGCTTGGTTCCATGTGCAATGTGATGACAGTTTGCAGGAAATAGCAATAGAGGGTCTTGCAAATTACAACTGTCCAGCTTGCAGAAACTCATGTGTCATTTGTACATGAATTTTGGAACGGTACTAGAGTCTACAGTTGCAATAAATGTTGTGGTGCGTATAAAATAATAAATGAATACATAATTAATGCGTCATTTGGTGTTAAGTTACTGATTTTGGCATTTTTAACAATATTCTAGCATTAGAGTATTATCCATTTCCATCGACAGTTGGTAGTATTTGGGTCCATTTTTAAATCGGGCGATAGGAGTAACCCCAATGACTATAGAGGAATAACGTTGATAAGTTGTCTTGGAAAACTGTTCACCAGCATTATAAATAATATGTTATGAAAATGGGCGGAACAAGAGGCAATTCTGAGTGAGGGACAATGTGGATTCAGGAAAGGGAGAGGGTGGTTGTTTGTGTATACGGTTACAGAACGGTTACATGAATAATAACAAACAATGCAGTCTTTTTCTTGTGTTCAAAATGAATACATTCATTCTACACAGCCTGATTGAAATATTTGTTCTGTATAACAGAAATCTGTATGTACGTTTATGGACTATGAAAATGTTCTCCATATATTTTTTTATCGAAAATAAGACTATTTTTCCATAACTTGATGGTGGCGAGAGGAAAGTTGCTTTCGATTTCGAAGAAAGAAAATGCAAAGTGTGTAACGCCCTGGAAAATGGGTATCATTATCTAATAGAATGCTCTATGTATCAAAAGACATAACTCATTACTTGCCAGTTAATCTAAAAACGTAAGCCAAGCATGTTCTACTTTGTACAATTTTTAAAGTGTGAAAACTACGAGGATATTATAAATTCCGCCCTATTGAACAAGCGCATATTTACAGAATGCATGTACCAGAAAAATGTTTGAAACTTCCTCCGGCAGTTTCAAGTGAGCATGCGTTCATATATGTATAGTAATATCAATGTGACTCCGATGCTTTAAAAAAATATATTGGTCAAGTCAGACCGACGTAATTGATCAAGTCAGACAGACGTAATTGGGTGACTCCAATGCTTTGTTGTTCATTTATGTGTGTGTGGTTGTGCTCGTGTATACTGGTGTATTTTAAGGTGTTTGATTGTGGGAGAAAAAGAAATCGGAATGGGAAAGAGACAGTGCGAGAGAGAGAGAGAGAGAGAGAGAGAGAGAGAGAGAGAGAGAGAGAAGAGAGAGAGAGAGAGAGAGAGTAAGGTGGTGTAAGCCACTGATCTTGACCATTGCCGTTGATTCCAACATGTCTCTTATTTCTCTCCAGATATCCATATCATTACTTACATACCCCCATATGAAATACCTACATGGACAACACTGCAAGGAAAGACATGCCGGATCGGTTGAGGCCCGGAATACCAACAACCGCGCCTTCCATTGGAGCGTCCAGGATGGAGGTGGAAAATATGCGACTGGGACGCAAACAACAGCTATCAAACTCCAGGCTGAAAGGACCATCATTGGTACATGGAACATCCGTACCTTGCACGCATGTAGGAAGCTCCAAGAGCTAACCCACGAACTTCGAAAATACGAATGGGACATACTGGGACTGGCCGAAGTCCGTTGGGTCGGATTCGGCGAAGCAACTACAGAGGAGGATCACAAACTATGGTATAGTGGCGACGACTCCAAACACCAACACGAAGTAGGATTTCTTGTCAACAAGAAGAGGACTAACAGTGTCATCACTGTACCCCAATTTCAAGCAGACTGATCTCCATGCGTGTCGCAGCAAAACCACACAACATGACCATCATACAAGTCTATGCACCAACATCAGACTACGATGATGAAGCAATCGAGTGTTCTACGAAGATTTGGAGAGCGCCATCAAATCAACTCCAAAGAGGACTTTCTCGTGATCCAGGGCGACTGGAATGCCAAGATCGGACCTGACGCTTATGACCAATGGCCAGGACAGTAGGCCGTTTTGGCGTGACGAAACTAATGATAGAGGTCCTCAGACTTTGGAATTCGCGAGCAGCCACAATCTTACTGTCGCCAACACCTTATACCCCCACAAGACATCAAGAAGAACGACGTGGCACTCACCAAATGGAAAGACACATAACCAGATTGACTACATCTTGGCCCCCAAACGATTTAAGTCGAGCATCAACAAAGCCCAGACAAGAAGTTTCACTGGCGCTGATATTGGTAGTGACCACGACATGGTACTCATGACCTTACAGATCAAGCTGAAGACAAAGAACCAGAAGAGAAATCCCCGTTTGCGGTTCAACATGGAAAAGCTGAAGGACCCCGAAGTCGCTGAAATCTTTAAAGCTGAGATAGGGGGCAGATTTGCAGCATTGAATTTCCTCCAAGATGACATCAACAACCTCACTGAGACCTTCAGCAAGACCATTCGGAGACAGCGCTGGAGATCCTTGGAAAGAAGGAAAAAAAACCAGCCGTGGGTTACCAACGATATCCTGGACCTGTGCGACCAACGTAGGGAGCTAAAGCCAGTGAAGAACAAAAACCCAGAAACGGCCGACGAGTATAGAACAGTCAACAGGTCAATCAAGAAGAAGATGACTGAGGCCATGGGAACTGGATGTCAGAACAATGCTCCAAGGTTGAGAAGCAATGGCGAAGAGACAGCAAAGAGGCGTACCAGACCATCAAGATACTAACCAAGTCCCAGCAGCCAAAGACCTCCGTTATTGAAGACAAAGAGGGTCAGTCCTTACAGAGAGCGCCACTATCATGAAGAGATGGACAGAATATTGCAGAGACCTGTACAACTACAAGCATGAAGGCTGATCCAAACAACTTCACGAGCAAGATCCCAGACCATCAGATCCTGAAAGCACACAGGTGCTGGAGGAAGAGGTAGAAGAAGCAGTAAGATCCCTGAAAGGAGGCAAGTCACCAGGATTGACAACATCCCGGCTGAGCTCATCAAGTACGGAGGCCCAGAGATGATCAAGGCATTAACAATCATCTGCCAACGCATCTGGACCAGCAAGAGTGGCCTGAACAGTGGACCCAATCATCATAGTTCCACTTCCAAGAACGGAGACCTGAAGAAGTGCCAAAATTACAGAACAATCAGTCTGATAAGCCATCCAAGCAAAGTTATGCTACGCATTGCCTTGAACAGACTGAAACCACAAGCAGAAGAAATCCTATCAGAAGAACAGCAGATTCAGACCAGGTCGAAGCACTGTCGACACAGATACTTCAACATCAGAATTCTCATAGAGAAGCATCTCCAACATCAGCTACAGCCTACAACAACTTCATTGACTTCAAGAAGGCCTTCGATCGAGTGTGGCAAGAAGCACTGTGGCAAGTCATGAGAGACTATAGCTTCGACGAGGACCTGATTCAAGTCTCCAGGCGCTGTATGACAGCTCCCACAGTGCATCCTCATGGGTGGAGAAATCGGGGAGTTCTTCCGGACTTCAGTTGGAGTTCGACAAGGCTATCCGCTACCCCCGTTCTTTTCAACGTGTTCCTGGAGAACATCAATGCAGGAGGCCCTCCTTGGCTTCAAGACCACAATCACAATAGGAGGAAGGCCAGTCTGCAATCTTCGATTCGCAGACGATATTGATCTCATGGGCCGCAGTGAAGAAGAACTCCAGGATCTCACCACCAGACTGGAAACATCAGCCAATGCCCACGGTATGGAGATCAGCACGGAAAAGAGCAAGATCCAAGTGAACAGTACCACACCGACCACTCCCACCAGCATCAAGATGAGTGGCGAGACACTAGAGGAGGTGGAAACTTTCAAGTACCTTGGATCAGTCATCACCAAAGAAGGCACGAGCACACAAGAGGTGAAGATCAGACTTGCTGTGGCACTCTCCTCCATGACTAAGCTGGCGAAAGTGTGGAGAAACCACAGCATCAGAACCAACACTAAGGTCAGACTCTACAAGGCACTCGTCACATCCATTGCCTTGTACAGCTATGAAGCATGGACACTTGCTGCCGATTTAGAACGTCGCATTCAAGCCTTTGAGATGAAGTGCCTCAGGCGGATCCTGAACATCACCTACAGAGACCGCAAAACCAATGACTACGTCTGGCAGCAGATCGAGGCACTGGCTGGCAAACAAGAACCATTGCTAGATACAGTCAAACGGAGGAAACTGAAGTGGTTTGGCCACACAACAAGGCATAACAGCCTGTCAAAGACAGTCCTGCAGGGAATGGTGGAAGGAGCAAGGAGGCAGGGACGACCACGCAAAAGCTGGATATCCAACATCAAGGAGTGGACCGGCCTCACTGTACCAAGCCTCCTGAAAACAGCCCAGGACAGAACCATTTTGCGGTCCACTTGCAGCGTCCGTGCGGGTACCCCAACGGTTGTCCCGACCAAGGGATGAGTGAGTGAGTGAGTGATAAATCTGGTGTTGTTATGATTCATGGAAACGATTCTAATGAAAAACAATTATATGATGTTTGGTCAAAAGCCTAATAAACAATTGAACTGAAATTGAATATTTAGTCTTACATCTGTGTTTTAATAGTAAATTGTATGTGTTTTCTATCAATCCAGTGAGGAAATGTGTCATTCTGCCAATCTCTAAGAGTTTAATAAACTCCTCTGTGTACCCACACTTTGTGACACCCTGTATTCTGTTATTCTGCTCCTCTCCTAGATGAGGTCAATCAGAGTAGTCTTGGGCACACCGAATTGCTTTGTTTGTTTATTTAGCGTCACCAGCAACACATTGTAGGGCCTATACTATAGGTTATTTTGGTAAAACCAGCCACGGTGGTCTAGTGATTAAGGTTTCCACCTCGTGACTGGGGGGGGGGGGGGGGGGTCGCGGGTTCGATTCCCTGCCCTGTCACACCTAAAACAATAAATCATAATCTAATGACTTTCCCACCAGGCGATAATATGAAGTTGCTACTTGTATATCCAGTGTGGCAGCACAAACAATTGTCTAAGCTAGCATTGTCGCCAAAATAACCTTTACAGTGTGTTGTTGGCAACGCAAAATAAATACATTGCTCAGTTTCATCCCTGTTCAGGTAGATTTATAAGGCTTTGGCCAAAAGAAGGCTGGGTGGAGTTTCAGGCAAGTTCGCAGTCAAAGGGTGTACAGTCATACATGTATTATGTAGTATATAGATCTCTAAACAATCAAAATGAAATTTTTCACAAACAGTATTATAGTAATACACGACATGCTAGGCCTAGATCTATCTAGATCTAGATCTAGAACCTGGATCTAAATCGTCCCCAAACTAAAAACTTTAGTAGCCTACCGGTGGGTGAATCTCTCATAAAGGTGGGAATCCCCTGAATGACGTCACACAAGGGTAATCGTTACTATAAATATCGACCAATGGCGTTTAGTTGTTCTCTAGCCATCCGTATGTTGTGTTTTGTGTTCATAGATCTGGATGCTGTCTGCCACATGCAAATGGTTCAACCTCCTAAAGTTCAGAAATCTTGTTAGAGGAAGCTCTTCTGTTCAGAGAGAAAGAGTGCATCAGCTACCCACACTGGCAAAGTGAGGATTGATAGCATGATTTCCTCTACAGAGAGTATGGGTGTTTTCACCACCCACAGTCGCAGAATGAGGATAAGTCCTCTACAGAGAGTAAGGGTGTCTGAACAACCCACAATCAACCACTATGAAAAGTTGTAGTCTGTGAGGAAGGTTAAATCTGTCAATGAGGGATAACACATTTCTGACGCTCCACAACATAATGAGTCGCATTGCACCAGAGGTAAATGTTTAGTTATCCACATGTTAACTAATCTGCAATTAAAAAAAAGATATTTAGTACAAAAATCAGATTGAAAAAATCGGCCAATTCTATGAAAAGCTATTACAAACTGAAATGATACACTGCAGGAAGTGACAAAATGAGAAAATGTCAAGTTCAGCATCGTAATAGGTGGTCAGAATGAGGGCTTGGGTCTTTTCAAAACATGTTTAAAAGCATAACAAAAACAAAATTATTCTTTGGTATTTCATTACAAGGTAGATTACTACCTATAGTTTTAAAATCAATTAAAAACTCAAAATCGACAACCTGACTTCACCTGCCTAAAATGGCTCCTAGCAGAAAAATGGGTCAGGTGCTAAGCGACTCATGTCATGGTGGAGTGTCAAATTATTGAGATTATACCAACCCTGGACTGTGCCAGAACTGAAGTACTTTGAAAATGTACTATTTTTTGAGATTATACCAACCCCTGACTGTGCCAGAACTGAAGTACTTTGAAAATGTACTAATTTTTGAGATTATACCAACCCCTGACTGTGCCAGAACTGAAGTACTTTGAAAATGTACTAATTTTTTTAGATTATACCAACCCCTGACTGTGCTAGAACTGAAGTACTTTGAAAATGTACTATCTTTCTTGTGCAAATATCATCAAGACAATGGCCAGAATCGCTGATCTTTCTAAAATGCCCCCAGCATGCATTTTTCAACAAGCTGTATCCCTCATGATGTAGAGATATTGAAACATCTATTTCGCAAGAATCATTTCCAATCAATGCTCCATAGTTTGCAAGCCAGTCGACTTTTTCACTGAAATAGATTCCACAGTGTGCAGGACCCCACAGAAAATAGCAGTACTACCTCATAACATTAGAAAATATACCAGATGCCTGATTTCAATGATGAGATCTGTTTTCACTTTAAAATTAAAATTGTTTAAGGCATGTAAAACTGAGAATGTTTAAAATGTCTTTTTGGACGTCAAGTAAATGGTATAGTTCCAACAATATAGCAGTTAGCTCAGCTGTAAATAATAATAATAATAGTAATAATAATAATAGCTAATAATTATGGGATTTATATAGCGCTGAATCTTGTAAAGTAAACAAATCAAAGCGCTTACAAACACAAGGATTTACAAAATGACAAAGACAAGAGGAATGATCGATGTGAAGTTATTCTACAACTGCGACTACATACAAAAGTGATGAAGAAGGCAGCAATAACGCATCCTCAAGAACAAATATTGATGACTCCCACTGAGCTGAGAAGAAATCTACATTAAAAAAAGTACCAATGGCAACAACAGGAATCAGCTGGCTGTCAGCAGTGAAGTTTGTCTTTTACGGAATTACAGACAACTATCGGGCAACTGACTGACAAAATAACCAGCCTAGAAAAGACCATGGCAAGCCAGACACCAGTTTTAGCTGCAAAGGGCATCACCCAAAGAGAGAGCTCTACAAGGGAAGAGTCTGGCAGGGCTACCACAGGAAACCAAATGGAACCAGTTCTACCTGCCTCCCCATCCCTGCCTGCCACCTAGGCAGGCGTAGTTCAACAGCAAAGGGCTCCTACCTGATGTAAGGGACGCCAGTTACCAGTAAAGAGGTCGTGTTCACAAGTCCAGCACCCAACACTAAATAAGTTGATCCAGACACAACCGGGCGCCAAAATTGGCGCCAAACTCTGACGCATAAAACATATGACGTCAAATCATATAGCACAGAAGAAAATTCAAATTCAAATTCCTAATTCTTTACTTCTGCAAGACTTAACAGCGTTAATGGCAAACCTCTTGGGCAGTCTTATGGGTTCAGAGTGGAAAAAAGAAATCTATCAAATCAGTGAAATTCCTTTGATAACGAGTAGATCCACTGATATTAAAAAACCTGCATGTTGTAGTCGTTCATTGAAGGGGTAAATGATGTAAAAGAGTCGAATCCCCAAGAAGCTAGCAAACACCTAGGTTTTGTTTTGTTTTTAAAATTGTAAAACTGGTTTCAGCTTCTGTTACCTATACAAAAGTTGTGATAAGCAAAGTTGCCTCCTGTGAAAAGTCCCAGCCTTCAGATAAAAAGAGAACTTTTCAATGCTATGACATGTTCAGAATTATATAACCAAAGCAATGTGTTATTTGTCTCACATAAAAATAAGTACACTCATCATCATTATAACAATTCATTTCATCCTAGCGTTCATGGCTCAAGTATTCTGGCCAGAAACATTGTTCATGCATTGCTTGGCAAACATCAAAGAGGAAACCAAGAACTAGGTTTCATCCCAGAACAAAAGACGACCCTCACCCTCTGCCTATGAAGACCGCCAGCAACAGCCAGCCTACAGCCAGCAACAGCCAGCCTACAGCCAGCCTACAGCCAGCAACAGCCAGCCTACAGCCAGCAACAGCCAGCCTACAGCCAGCAACAGCCAGCAACAGCCAGCCTACAGCCAGCAACAGCCAGCAACAGCCAGCCTACAGCCAGCAACAGCCAGCCTACAGCCAGCCTACAGCCAGCAACAGCCAGCCTACAGCCAGCAACAGCCAGCAACAGCCAGAAACATCCAGCCTACAGCCAGCAACAGCCAGCAACAGCCAGAAACAGCCAGCCTACAGCCAGCAACAGCCAGCCTACAGCCAGCCTACAGCCAGCCTACAGCCAGCAACAGCCAGCCTACAGCCAGCAACAGCCAGCTACAGCCAGCCTACAGCCAGGGACAGTACCGCTACCAGCAGGACTGCCCTAGGTGGAGGCAGCATACCCGTTAGAAAAATGGCCCGTGTTGAAAAATCACTTTGAATGTTGGCATTTCGTACGTCAATGCTTTGCACCAGCTGCAGTACAGATAACAGTCACTGCAATCTCCCCTCACAGCAGCTGTTTCACCTGATTCAGAACTGCTTTTGTTGCTCTAGTTTATTTATTAATTTAACTATTTATTTATTATTTTTATTCATCTGTTCTCTATTGTGTGGTGGGCTTTAGATGAAATCATTGACTGTGGTTACTGGCGTACCAGCAATCTTTTAATTCCGTAGGCCTACCAGTTAGTTCATATTTTACTTTATTTATTGGTTGATTAGGCATTTATGTTTATATAATCATAGAATGCCTTCAAACAATTCACAAATGCTTAAACGTTATGCAGTGGAATGCTAGATCTATTTCCACTAATCTGCCATATTAGTTCAACATCTTTCAGGGTAGCAAGTTATATAACAGTCCCCCACTGTAAAGAAATGTTAACTACCTAATCTTCAAGATTGTAGCTGGGTGTACTTTGTGTGTGCATGTGAGCTTGAGAGAGAGAGAGAGAGAGAGAAGAGAGAGAGAGAGAGAGAAGGGGGGGGGGGATATGATTAATTTTGACCTATTTCCCTTTAATGCCATTATTCCTATGCTAGATCTAGGAAAGAAAGATCATCAACAGCATCTTTGATAAGGTATATTATTTGCACATATCCATGAATATAATTGTTAAAAGTATGGTATTCATTTGATTTATTTCAAAGGAAGGTGATGGGTCTTTATTCCTTCTAAATTAATATTTTCTCCATTGCACTATGCAAGCTTATAACACATTGATCTCTCCATCTGCAAAACATTCGGAATTCCTGTTAGTGTAACCGTTTGCAGTAAATCTACTGTTGGTTGAAAATAATAGAATAAGTTTATGTAAATACGTAAAACATTGCTCAATAAAAGCTACAATAGATCCTAAGACTTATTTTTATGTATTTATTTATTTCATATCAAGGATAATGGAATAAGCACTTATGTGCTTTTTTACATCCAGTCCCTGTGCGTATGCGGTTTTGTAAATTCTGTCATCTGTTCCCACCGGCACACAATGGCCTACTCTTACGAAAACCGGAACAGGATTTTAACGTGTGCGCAAGATATCCTGCGTGCGTTCGCACACAGGGCCTCGGTTTATAGTCTCATCCGAAAGACTTTTGGGGAGAGTGGAGGAGTCTGCACTGATGTTACCTCGGGGGAAAATATCCCCCTTGAACGGGAATCGAAACCGGGTTGTCAAATTGCGAGCACAATGTTCTAACCACTAGGCTATCCCGTCCCCCTTATGACGTCTTTTGACACATGGCAGTAAACTCCCTTTGTTCTTGCTTACCAAGTTGGGATGAAGAGAATTGACTGTGTAAGCAGATTAGTATAGATCTGAGTTTGCACAGCTGTTTAGGTATAACTATCTCCGGGACCATGTCTATGTTCCCTAGCCCTATGTTCCCTAGCTCTATGTTCCCTAGCTCTATGTTCCCTCAATTCAAGTTACACGATGACCAAAGGTCAACTAATGATCGGAGTGACCATTGGTCAAGCAATGGTCAGAATGACCTGTGGTCAAGCAATGGTTAAATTGACCAGAGGTCAAGCGTAAGTTTATAATGAAAATGACGTGAGAGAGAGAGAGAGAGAGAGAGAGAGAGGGGAGAGAGAAGAGAGAGAGAGAGAGAGAGAGAGAGGAGAGAGAAGCAAACGATGGACAGACAATACATACATACAGAAATACGGGCAGGAAAAAAAGACAAACAAATAAAGGAGTAATAACTACAATATCACGCATGTCTTGCAGTTTTAAGCGAGATAACGCTTTTAAAAATCAAATGTTTTGTCCTTCCATTGACTTCCACAATGAAAAAGCAAGAAATGATAGAAAGAAAAATAATTGTCATTTGCACATAAGCACTTATCAAAAAATTCAATGAATAAACAAAATGAAATAATTGAATATAAAAGGCAACTTTTGAGTCGATTCCCGAGTTGTTTTCCAGTGGAAGCATATGTAAGCATATGAAAGTCCCATCATCTGAAAGTTTACAGAGCTGCATACGCAGTGGCTGACCGGCCCGCCGTATCCTCAAACCCCCTCTTTCGCCATTGTTTACTGAGTTTTCAACCTGACACCCGCTGCTCAAGGACCCTCCACTTCCGCCGACGCCTTGGGGGAGCGCCCATCGCAGCAGCCCTCGGATTAGTCGCTTGGGCAGTGTTTTGGCTGTCCTTCAAATGGCGGATAAACACCAAAGGTGGGTGCCTGATTTTGCACCCCCGCATTGAGCGTGCGGTGGAACGCGGAAACAGAACATAGACACTATAAAACAATGAAGAGAAATAAAAACGACATCAACGCTTGAAAAAAATAAACACATTGTGTCTGTCTTTATGAATAGAAAATTTGACAGGCACAAAAAACTGGGCAGTTTTACACAGAGCTCAAACTGACATTTGCTTGAACACTAGGCAAAACTGTAACAATCCGACTGCAAGTTCCTCTGATAATAATAAAGAAACAAACCACAGAAAATACAGACACTTTTTTAAGTTAAACCAACAGAAAACAAAGCGATTGTTCGATTAAATTCTTCGTCAGGTGACAAATACAAAAACAAAAGTGAAATAGTTTAGAAAGACAGGTGAGGAAAGTATGGACTCCCTGTTATGTTTCTTTGTCCAGAAAAGAAGTTATGTGGGTTTCTTTCAGAAAAATAAGTTATGTTTTTCTTTTTTTCAGAAAATAATTCTGAGCTCTGAAATAAAAATAATAACAATTAAAAACAAGATGGCAAGCCATTTAAATGTACTCCCAGTTTGAATTATTTTTTAATCAAGGCATAGTTGCGCATGCGTATGTAGGTGCGCATGCGTACTATCAACCCAATACTATTAGTTGGTGATAGGGGGTGACGTCCGACTACAGACAGGCAAAAATTTCATTCAAATTGGTTGAGCCGTTTTGGAGTTATCGCCAATTAAGTGTTTTGTAGAAAACGCGCGCGCGCGCTGCGCGCGCACATCACAAGGAAATTTAATACAGACGGGCATCATCCCTGATGTTATGGGAACACGTGACTAAAATTTCAAATCGATCGAGCCAGTAGTTTTGCCTGGGCAGCATGGAGATCATTTTTTGTTCACACACACACACACATACACACATACACACACACACAGACAGACAGACAGACATTTTTCTCGTCCCCATCGCAAAGTACTCCCTGTTTTTATAAAACTGGGAGTACAAAAACAAAAACACACAGAACAAAATACACAAAATAGAGCATATAAACAAATTACAAATGTGTACAATCATATAAAAAGAATATTTTGAGAAAAGAGGGAGAGAGAAAAAGAGAGAGAGAGAGAGAAGGGAGAAAAGAGAGAGAAGAAAGAAGAGAAGAGGAGAGAAGAGAGGGAGAGAGACATACATCATTCAACGTGGTTGTTTGTTCTTTGATCCATATCACGATGAAAAAAACGTTTTCCCCACAAGGGGAGGGAATGGACAGCCAGGCCTGATGTAGGTGTTTTTTTCACGTACTCCAAGAACTCCTCAAGTTCAGGTGCTGGTCGATGAGTCGCCGTGTCCCCGTTGGTTCACCAGACTTGAAATTAAGCGCACAAGGGGCCCCGGGTAATACCCGAGCGCCATGACCTTCTTTTTGGGTTTTTGCAAAACGGTCATCGGCTCGGTATGGTCCACTAGACCCAAGTGCTGGATGCCCTCCAGCGAACTGATTGAATGGAAGTAGCACCCTCCCATTTGGCCTCAGGGAATTCCGTTTCTATTGCAGTCTTTAGCGCTTGCTCAATAATCAAATATCACTTGCTCTGGGCGGGAAACGGTGATGGGTCACACTCCCACTGCTGTTTTAAAGCTGGGTAAAACCGCGTAATGTCCACCGTTTTCTGCTCCATTAAAACATGGATCAGAGAAGAACAAAACCATGGTCTTCCCAAAAATTGAAAACACCTGTTGGTAGGGACGAGGGCAGCTTCTGAAGGTTCCGTCCATGTAAACTGTAGAACAACGTTTTAAAACAGTTTTAAATTTTGGTCAGTTGCGAAAATAAGAAGTCCCCACTGATTATCGGCGTGTAACAAACCTCTCGTCAGTCCAGGTTTGTGCCCATCTCCTTTAATCTGGAAAAGCATCCACTGTTTTCGGAATGGCTGGCAAAGATGCTGCCCCAGCTCTTTGCATGAAGACCCTGAAGCCTCTCCAAGGGGGCAACCGGGTCTGTCTCCACCGCCCTGGGCTTGTCTGCATAGTCGAACGACTTCAACATTGTAGGTCGGCGACATGGCCGTGTAGAGTCTTCAAGACACTGCTCAACCAAACGTGCCGCATTCTGGATCTGTTGTGTGGTTATGATCCTGCAACTCCAGAACGAAAATACGTGGTTCTCTCCTGCCACATCAAAGATATTGGTTTTGACCTTAGCACTGCAGCGTTATCTCCAACAGGGCCAATGGATGTTGTCCCCACTTGCTTGGTGCCTGTGGTACCGAAAGCTCCTGTATGCTAGTAATTTTCCTCCTCTGTCTCCTTTATTAAAAAAGCCATGGTCAGCAGACAAGCGAACTACACTTTGCAGGGGTTTAAAAAAGGGATGTGGGTGCGGTGACGTAAAACCAAGACCTAGATGACAAGAAAAGACGGTGACGTAAAGCCAAGCCCGAGATGAGCAGAAAAGATCTTACAGAAGCAGTCACAATTGTTTTGTATCCAATTTACTTTCACTTTAAAATATTATGACCGGATCAATGACAGTATGTCACTGCTTTACCACTGGTCACTTTGACATGACATGACATGACATGTTACTTGACTTGAGGGAACATAGAGCTTAGGGAACATAGGGCTAGGGAACATAGAGCTTAGGGAACATAGAGCTCGGGAACATAGGGCTAGGGAACATAGAGCTAGGGAACATAGAGCTCGGGAACATAGGGCTAGGGAACATAGAGCTAGGGAACATAGGGCTAGGGAACATAGAGCTAGGGAACATAGCAACTTAACAAACAAAACACACCTCTATTCACACCCATCTCCTTCTTTTCCCCATATCCTGCCTACAATTGGGAGCATGTCGTTGTGCCGCCGACCTGCTATGCCGCCGACCGGTTGTGACGCCGACCCGCTATGCCGCCGACCCGTTGTTACTAGGTACTGGTGAAACACATTTTATAATCTAGACTATCATGCACATATATATAGCTGTTTTGATTTTCGCACTGTCGTCTACGTTTTCAGTCACAGGTGGATAGAAAAAATTCGACAGTTTGGGCAAATTGCGTCTGGTCACATTCAGTGATTGAAGTATAAGCATCTGATAGCTGTTTGAGAAACTTTCCTTTAAAATTCGTTTCTAGCACACTGTTTTTTCTTTTTGTTATTGTTTTTGTATCTCATTAAAAATATAGAAAATTAAACGTATCCCATTTGTCTTCAGTGTCGTTCAGTGTTTTCATCATAATAAACGTCATTTAAAACTTTTCACGGGCATGAAAAATAACCCCCAGAAACGGAATAGCGGCATATCGGGTCGGCGGCACAGCGGGTCGGCGGCACAGCGGGTACCTCCCCTACAATTCCCCTAAAAGACTTGATGGAGTTATTTCTTTACTGTTACTGTTCTTGGTTGTTTTTTAAGTGTTGTTTTTGCTACCCTTATGTAGCCGGGTAGACACACACGGCTATACTTAACTTAGATTCAAACAGCCAAACCGATACTAGCCTTGTCCCACGGCTACACATAACTTAGATTCAAACAGCCAAACCATTACTAGCCTTGTGGTCAATATAGATTCAGTTTTCTCAACTCTCTATGTAAACTGTCATTATTATGCTTAGGATATATTTATATTTTTATATTCAGTATATTATCTAAATAAGTTTATTTTCCAATATTCTGAACATTGTCTAAATAATTCTTTTAGTCATTCAATAATAGGGCCCCAGTTATCTCCCTTAAATGTGAGCGTTGGTCTGATCTAGCAAAGAAAATCAATAATAATAACTTTATTAAGTCATATTGTTTGCTCATATTCATGGATATGATTGTTGAAGTATTGATCTTGACTAGATTTATTTCAACCACAATGAGAGTTCTCTATTTTGTTGTAAATCAATATTTTTCGTCTATTGGTATAGGTACTGTATGTATTCAAATATTAACTGCTAGAAAAGCAGTTCTAATTTTTATTTAAGGAATCTTTAATAAATCATAATTATTGTGCGATTGAAGAACATGTGGAATAAACTCTATTTAGATCAATAAAACAGCTCATATTAAGTAGTAGTAGATTGTAAGGCATAAGGTGTACACAATGTGCCAGTCCTAAATTTTAGCTAACGTCCATTCCTTGTTGTAAACAAGTTTGAATTGTCGAACTAAATTCTACCAAATGCAGACATAAAAATATAAATGTATGGTATGTTTTGGGTTTTGTTATAAATAAATATAAGATTAGAAGATGTAAGTATGGATAATTTGTAGTATTAGAGATCGTTATATTTTAGATCTGACGAACAGCTTTAAGAAGCTTGCTTAGGTGCAAGCAGACCAGAAACTGTGTTTTCACACAACTGGTTAATTATGAACATCTCCTCTCATGGACATCTGTGGTTTATAATATGTATATGTATACAAACTGTGGTGCATATCCTTCTTTTTATAGTCATAAAGTACTTAGTTTTGTTGAAGTTTTAATGTTTTATTTCCGAAAGTTATAGTGTGCAGCTGTTAAAAGTGTATCTAGTCAGAGGCTTTAATCGCTAATAGTTTGCAGCTAAATGATTTTTGTGCAAAATGCAATAATGCATCTTAATGCTTATACTTTCTAGTTTATTTTGATATATAATATGTCTAGTTTCGTTACCCGGACAGCAAGATAACCACCACTGAAGCTGCAGGAGAAAACACAAAATCTCCTTCACCTTGGGCCAAATCAGCCAAAATGATCGCAGTGTGGTGGCGCTGTCTTTGCAGTTCGCGTGGCAGGGATATATAGAGGGGTGGTTCAGGAGGCTAGGCAGGGAGGAGAGAATGCCACATGCTAGGCTACAGGCCAAGGAAAGCAGAGAGAGAGAGAGGGAGAGAGAGAAACCATTCACTCACACAGCAGTAGATGGCTGAATAAAGAGGTGCTAACCAAAGCTGCTGTCTTCCACTGAGTCTTCTTTTGCCTGGTTGCTGTGTTCCACTCTTTCCCTACCCTGCTTCTATCCTTGCCCCTCGGCATGGTCACACTTATTTCCCTTATCCTACTTAAACAATGGTTTTGAAGAGACAGCAGGCTATTAAAATCGTGCAGTGGAATGCAAGATCTATTTCCACAAACCTGGCGTATTTGATCCACCACCTTTCAAAAAATGATTACCAGGCCCTTGTTTTACAATCTCTAAATGTGAACAAAAACAAATTGCCCAGATTACCAGGGTACTATTACCCACCTATACACCAGAAAGTAGTGGGTCTAACAAAGATTAGTGCAGCTATTTACATTAAAGAAGGAATAGAGTACAGTGTGAAATCTTGAATACCTGGTAACATCCCAGATTTACATTCATGTGCAGCATGTGTCAAGTTAAATAAGCAGCTAATCTTAAATATTGTTTCTGTATATTTACCAAAAGGACATAACAACCTAAACACAGATTGGATCCATAATCTCCACGATAACGAAAAATGGCTTATTGGTGGAGATTTCAACTGCACAATTCTGGGATAAAGATTGCATTTCAGTTACAAGCAACAGGTTTGTAGAAAACCTGGTTGATTCTTGTCTATGTTTATTGAATGACAGCAGCGTCACTAGAATTCCTGATGTCTCAAGTCACAGAGGGTCAGCAATAGATCTAACTTTTGTGTCACCAACACTTGTTCCTGATTGTGATTGGTCAACCCAGAAAGATACTATAGGCAGTGATCACTTACCTATTATTATAACCTTTAATAACTAATTATGCCAATGTGATATTACAAAAGACAGAGTTCCAAAATATAATTAAAAGTGTGCTGACTGGGAAAAGTTTATACATATTCCTGCTTCTTACAATGCAGTGTGCATAGATACTAACGATGTAGATCAAAAATGTATTCTGACATAACAAGTAATATACTACAAGCTGCCAATATTTCTATTCCTAGATGTCATTCTGAAAAATCTATCAAACATTTGGGAAATGTCTGGTGGACACAGGCATGTGAGGCAGCTTTGCATAAAAAAACATGTAATGCATAAAAATGTTCTCAAAAACAAATGCCTAGTAACCATGTTGAGCAGAAAAAGGCCAAAAACTACTGTAACATGGTCATAGCACAAGCTATGAAACAGTATTGGTCCTCTTTTTGTAGAAGTTACAAATCATAAAGACATTCCAAAAGTATGGACAAAATTTAATGAAATGACAAAAGGAATAAACTTACCAACATGTCCAATTGTTCTACAAAAAAAAGAGTTTCCATCTAGTGCAGAAAAGGCTGAAGCGTTTGCCACGATGTTTTCAAATACCATGCTTAAGGAGGGTCTATCAGCTAATCACAGAACATTCAGAAGTGAAGAAGAAGTCAAAAATGAATATGTAAACCCAGTGCCTGATACCACTTTTATATCAATGCTCAAATTAACACTCCAGGAAGTAAAAGATGCTATTCTGTCACTTCCTAGTAAGAAAACATCGTTGGAGCTGATGCAATTTCCAATGATATGATCAAACACTTACCAGAACATTTCATTATACTACTTCATAAACTTTTTTGTAAATGCTGGGTCCGGGGTGTCATTCCAGTACAATGGAAATGGTCTATTGTGGTACCAATCCACAAAAAAGGAAAGCCCAAGACAAATAAAGCTAGTTACAGGCCCATAGCATTGACCTCACATACTGGAAAGCTCATGGAGAGAGTTGTTCTTGCAAGGTTGTTATACTATTGCCAGAAGAATAACATTATTGCAAGCAGCCAAGCGGGAGGTAGATCTTCTATTGATAATTTAGTCAAACTTACAACACATATAAAACAACAATTTGCCCTAGAAAAAAATGGCCTTACAACGTTTTTTGACATAAAGCCTATGATGAAGTTTTGCATGCAAAGTTACTAAGTAAGTTGAAGACACTTGGCCTTTCTGGTAACATTTACCATTACATCAAGAGCTTCCTTAGCAAAGATCTATTCAAGAAAAGGTAGGAAATAACTACTCAGATCCTAGATATCTTGATATGGGCTTACCACAAGGATCCATTATAGCACCAGTTCTATTTAATATCCTGTTACATGATCTTCCTAAACATTTGTCTCAGAACGTTGTCTTAGTACAATATGCAGACGACATATGCATGTGGATGAATGTTACCATGAAACAAAACACACGGAAAAGGTCTTTAAATTATATTAAAAAACTATACTAAAAAGACCTTGTTAATTTAAATAAGTACATAATTGAAAATGACCTAAAATCATGTACAGAAAAAACCGCATAATATGCTTTTTAAAAATGGTGGCAATCCAGAAAACTTACCTGTGTTCAAATTAAAAAAGAGATAGTTGAATATAAACACTTCATCAAGTTTTTGGGTGTTTTTCTTTCCTCAAATTTAACTTGGAATGTCCATAGTGAATATGTCTTAACTAAAGGAAGAAAATGTTTAAATCTGCTAAAAATTGTACGAAAGCAGTATTGGGGACAAGACATTACAGTTCTGAAACTTTTATCTACTTCTCTAATTAGATCTAAATTATCATATGACAAGAAGTCTTTTTTAGCGCACCTAAGTATTTACTAAAGAAACTTCAAAGTGTAGACTGTACGGCATATAGATTCGTTCTAGGTGTACCATTTTATGCCTCTGGGTTCCATACATATAAAGAAATTGGAATGTTACCACTTGATGAGTACCATAACTTGTATGTGCCAAATATATTCTAAGAAGTTCAACATCTGAAAACTTTGCTTCAGAAGAACTAGAAATGAGGTCTGAAACTGATTTTTGCAAAAGAACCCGAAACATAACCTCATAAAATAAATACCTACACACCAGATCTTTATGAGCATTCTGACATTTTAAAATATGATGTAAACCCACAAAGGGCAGTTCCAGTTTGTCCTGTTTGGGAAATGAAGCAGGCTCACTTTGATTTTGATTATATGAACATGAAAAAGAATGAGCATCCAAATATAATGGCAGTTAATGTTCATTCACATATACAACATCATTATTGTCATTGTCTTAAAATTTATACAGATGACTCACTTTTAGACAATCATCAAGCAGGTTCAGCATTTGTCTTGTGGGCACTAGAAATAGAAAAGTCCTATCATGTTGATAAAAATCTATCTGTTTTTACAGCTGAACTGATGCTTTTGTCATGACTTTGAATTTCATTTTAGATTCATCCCTACTCTTTCTTTCATATATTACTTTGTGTGGATTCAAAATCAGTACTATGTGCCTTGAAGTCTATACCCTATAAGCAATCTACTAACCTTATACTAAAGGTCAAATACTTCCTAAATCTTCGGCGTTTAAGAGGAATCCATGTTTCCTTTTGCTGGATACTTTCACATATAGGACTATTTTCTAATGAGTGGGCTGATCAGGCTGCGAAGAAAGGTGCATGTAATGAAAAGGGGTCTATAGTACTGCATGTCCCTCTATCCATTGCAGAGGCTTACCAGTTGTTAGAAGAAGCATCCTTGAATAAATGTATAGAAAAGTTCAGCAAAACAATCCGCTTTCACATTCAGCTCAGAGATTCATACAAATGCTGTAAAGGAAAGACAACTCAAGGCATTATTTTTCAGGATAAGATTAAATACATTCATGACAAAATTCAGCAAGGATGTTAAATGCTTATATGGTGAATATATCTCAAATACCCACGTCATACTTGAATGTTAGAAGTTAAAACCTCATCTCCCTGCCTTTTCTGAGAATTCCATTGAAGAAGTTTTGAACAATGTTAAGTTAACAATTGACATTGCCAAAGGTTTATTATTAAGTCCTATAGGGCATTTGTTGTAGTTCTTTTTTAAATTTAAATTTGTTTTGTTTTTTAACATTTCTGTTCTTGATCTGTTCATGTTAAGAATACTATTTTTTGGTTTTACTATTTATTACACACACGAGCATGCACACACATGCATGCAGGGACACACACACACGCACATGCACTCACACAAACATGTGAAGAATACTATTTTGTTGTTATTATTATTATTTATTACACACACGAGCACGCACACGCATGCATGCAGGGACACACACACATGCACTCACACGAGTAGATTTCTCTCTCTCTCTCTCTCTCCTCTCTCTCTCTCTCTCTCTCTCTCTCTCTCTCTCTCTCTCTCTCCTCTCTTCTCTCTCTCTCTTTCTCTCTCTCCCTCTCTCTGTGTCTCTCTCTCTCATATTCAGTCGCCTATTTTAGGGTCGTCTGGTGTCACTTTAAGTGGAAAGACGTTAAAATTGAAGACATACCATACATACATACTTTACTTTAAAATACAACATACACACATCCCACACATTACCAAACACACACACACACACACAACACACACACACACACACACACACACACACAGACATACAGACATACATACATACATACATACAAACATACATACATACATACATACATACATACATACATAAATACATACATACAACCCATACATACATACATACATACATACATACATACATTACATACATACATACATACATACATACAAACAAAGACAATAGATAGATAGACAGACAGATAGATAGATAGATGGATGGATAGATAGACAGACAGACAGATAGTTAGATAGATAGACAAACAGATAGATAAATAGATAGATAGATATATAGATAGATAGATAGATAGATATATAGATAGACAAACAGACCGACAGACAGATAGATAGACAGACAGATAGATAGATAAATAAATAGATAGACAGATAGATAGATATATAGATAGATAGATAGACAGACAGATAGATAGATAGATAGATAGATTGATAGATTGATAGATAGATAGACAGACAGTGTACTACGACACATAAATAGCTACATATAGTGACAAACGTACATTATATGCTCACACACATACCAACAGACATACATACAGACAGTTGCTACCCCCCTCCCCCCAAAAAAAAACACAGAAAAAAAAAACCTCACAACCCAAACAAAGACCGCACCCCCAATAGAGAGACACACCAAACTACTCACATCTGGAACAAAACGGACTGGTTTCAACCGCTTTCCCCTTTGTTTCGTTTTGTGCCACCTCTGTTACTTGCCACACAGAGGAGGAGGTCATGTCATTGACGTCCACACCATGTCGCCAGTCTCCGCCCCCAAGTCAGAGACTTCACTTCACCTCACCTCACTTCACCTCACTTCACCTCACTTGACTTCACTTCACTTCACCTCACTTCACCTCACTTGACTTCACCTCACTTCACCTCATTTCACCTCACTTCACTTCACTTCACTTCACCTCACTTCACCTCACTTCACCTCACTTCACTTCATTCACCTCACTCATTTTCACTTCACCTCACTTCACCTCACTCACCTCACTTCACCTCACTTCATTTCACTTCCTCACTTCACTTCACTTCACCTCACTTCACCTCACTTCACTTCACTTCACCTCACTTCACTTCACTTCACCTCACTTCACCTCACTTCACTTCACTTCACTTCACTTCACCTCACTTCACCTCATTTCACCTCACTTCACTTCACCTCACTTCACCTCATTTCACCTCACTTCACTTCAGTTCACTTCACCTTGACTCCCTGAGGAAGAGTTGTTTGGGCTTTCACTCCGTTGTTTTTTTCAGAATGGGAATCTTAGACAAGTTGAACCTGGTGGAGCCTATCATTGTGGATTGCATGCTGGGTCTGTTTGTGTCATTTGTGCCCCGTCATGGTGCACCTACTTGTTTGCAGGTTTAAAAAACGAGAAGAAGAAGAAGACTTTGAAGGAAGAGGAGAAGAAGATGAAGAAGAGTTTGAAGAAGACAGGGGAGGAGAAGGGGTAGAATTTGAATAATAATAATAAAATAATAAAATAAAAATAATAAAAAATTTAATATAATAATAATAATAATAATAATAATAATAATAGTAATAATAATGTATGGAATGTATATAGCACTGAACCTTGTAAAGCAACAAATCAAAGCGCCAGATTTTTTATTTTTTTTATTTTATATCTATAAGTAAAAAATATATATATATATATATTAAAATTTATATATAATATATATATATATATTATATATATATATATAATATAAAGGATAAGGGAAAATATGCACTCTTGTGCTTTTTTAATCCATCCCCGTGTGTATGCAGTTTTATAAATTTTGTCATCTGTTCCCACCAGCACACAATGGCCTACTCTTTCAAAAAGGGGAACAGGATTTAACGTGTGCGCAGATTTTTCTAAAATGCGAAGAAGAAGAAAAAAATAAAGGCTACAAGCAAATGCAACCCCTTTTAAATGCAACAATGATAACAAAAACCATGAGCAAAACCACACACACACACACACACACCAACACACACAAACACAAAACACACACACACACACACACACACACCCACACACACACACACAACACACCACACAACCACCACATCCTTCGGATAAAACTAAAAAAACTGAGGCCCCGTGTGCGAACACATGCAGAACATCTTGCGCACACGTTAAATCCTGTTCCGCTTTTCGGAAGAGTAGGCCATTGTGTGCCAGTGGGAACAGATGACAATAATTTACAAAACCGCGTACACACGGGGACTGGATGTAAAAAAGCACAAGAGTGCTTATTCCATTATTCTCGATATAAAATTATAAATAAAAAAACAACACACACACACACACACACACACAAACACACCACTTCAAGGCAAGCTCACTAAAAAAGAAAGAGTGTGTGTTTATTATAAAATGGTTAATAAAATGTGTCCAGCCTATGTGTCCAATCTCGTAAGGGACATCGTTTCAGAAAGTAATCCATACCATAGACGTAGACCACTGGAGAGAAAGACAGTCAGATGTCACAGTGGAACTTATCGAAAATCTGTTCTCCCTTCTACCGCTGTCCTCTGGAACTCTCTGCCAGATGCTGTTAAAACTAGCAACTCCCTGAGTGCTCTCCAACATGACCTGTCTGCTGATGACACTGTTGTACCTCCTCCTTATTATTGTTATTACCTTGGGGACAGGACAGGAACAGATCATCCATTGTCGCCTGCGCCTTGGAATGAGTGATCTGAATTATGACATGTGTAAAAGAGAGTTAATTGAAGATCCCCACTGCGCATGTGGTAATGAAAACGAAACAGCAGAACATTACCTGTTACTCTGTCCCCTTACGACGCAGTACGTGAAAACACTAGCTATGAGTCTCTGTGAGGAACCTGAACAGTTCATTTTTGTTCTCATTTACCAGCAGAAAATGTTGCCAGTTTCCTGGAATCTGTGCTGAAGCCATAACCCTTCTTCAAGCACCAGAACCTGGCTTTTTTCCATGTAGCAGACTTTAAGCTGTCAGCCCTAATGGCTATAGACATCAAAAGCAATGAAACCCCATGATAACAAACCAAGCTGGCACGTAATGTCTGGAAAGACAGATGACATCCACATATGCCTGAGAGGTAGTTGTCAGCTTTGATGATGGCATTTAGATGAGAGCAGCACCATCAACAAGCTTGGCGTCCACTTGTGGAGCATTTTCAGGAATAAGGACAAGGACGATCTCGTGAGGGATATTTTGTGCAAAGTCAGGAGTCTTTAACTAGACAGTTCTGCCTTCAGTTACATCATCCAGTACATTATCAGGAATGGATGTAAAGTTGTCAGCAACTGCAACAAAATTGACAGCAACTGCAACAAAGTTGACAGCAACTGCAACAAAGTTGACAGCAACTGCAGCAGGGATCTCATCAGAAAGTGAAGCTGAACAACTGTGAGCAAGCCGTGTTTCTGGGCCTGAAGGCAAGAAGTCAGATCATCTATGGGTCCTAATGTAAGCTGACCAAGTACAGGTCAAGTACAGTCAAAAACACTTTAATCATCCCATGGAGGACAGTTACAAAACTGACAGGCACACAGGTACGAATCATAAATCTCCAAAGACACAAGAAGGCAACATTTCATATTGTATGAACATTCCAATCTTCAAACAAAAAATATCACACACACATGCAAGCACATATCATATATTATTTTGTGTGGATTCTAAGTCTGCCTTATATGCTTTAAGATCTTCAAATTATAAGAAAATGTCTAGAATCATATTGGATATCAAGTATATGATAAACTTTATTAGCTTAAGAGGTATAAATGTCACCTTTTGTTGGACTTCACATATAGGGCTATATTCAAATGAGTGGGGTGATAGATCTGCTAAAAAGGTGCGAATAATGACAGTAGATCCACAGCATTGAATATTCCTTTATCGGTAGGAGAATGTTATGAATAATTAGAACAGGCATCCTTTAACAAATTTATGGAGTCATATCAGCACAAAGGACAGTTCCTGAAACGGATTCTAAGTAGGAAGAGCGTGTTTGAAGACATTATCCATTGAAAGACTCATCCATATGCTGTCAGAGACAGACAACTCAAGGCATTATTCTTCAGATTGAGACTAAACGCATTCGCTACAAACTTTAGCAAGAATTTTGAATGCTTATGCGGAGATTATATATTCCAATGCTCATATCATACTTGACTGCCAGGATTTAAAACCCTATTTGCCTCTCATTTCTAAGACTTCTATTGAAGAAGTTTTCAAAGATATAGATAATTATAATGTTTGATATTGCTAGGGGTTTGTAGTCAAGTCCCATCGGACATTTGTTATAATTATTGAAGTTTTGTTTGTTTCTGTTTAAAAAAAAATCATGTCTTAGTTATGTTGTTTACCACGTTCTGTTTGTCATTTTGATGTATTCAAACACACACAAGCACTCACGCACGCACACACATACACACACGCACGCACGCATGCTCACACACACTCTTTCGAATTATTCGTTTTGCTCATCTGGTATCAATTAAAACTGGAAAGACTTTAAAACTAAAGGCTACTACTACATGGACGCACGCACAGAGAGAGAGTTTTCCCATTTTTAGACTGATAAGATAGGTAAAAAGTGAAGACACCATTTTTAGATTGACAAGATAGGTACAATATGAAACACTGCAGTAACACTATACACACACACACACACCACACACACCACACACACCACACACACACACACGCACGTGCACGCGCGGCACGCGGCGGCACACGAGGCATAGAGTTATTATTTTTAGATTGACAAGATAGGTACAATTTGAAACACTGGAGTAACACACACACACACACACACACACACACATGAACCCCCCCTCCCCTCATGCACACACACAGGTGAAGGCTATGTAGCCTATTGGTAGCTATTAAGACATTAAATCAACTTAATTATCTTCCTGAGCACACAGACAGTTTAGATCAACAAGACTTTATGCACTGATTTTAATGTCAATAGCATCAGTGATTTGTTGAGAAAGTTAATGAATGAAGTACTTGCACACAAAAACACATAAAGATAAACAGATAGATAGAGGGAGATAGAGACAGACAGACAGACAGACAGATAGACAGACAGACAGATAGACAGACAGACAAAGTAGAGACAGGCAGGCAAACACATATTGATTGATTGATAATCTTTATTCCCAAGGGTAACAGATAAATATTGACATACTTTTTTCATCCGGCCCTTGCCCTAAGAAGGGACTATCTTTAGTAATCACAACTAATAATTTCAAGTTAACATAAACAACATTATTATGATATGGAAGAGAGAGACAGAGATAGAGTGGGTTATATTGTCAATCTAAATCTGGCATCAACAAAATCAAATCAATTAGAAAGCTGATATAAACAAACATAAAAAGACCAAACAGGAAACAACAAAACACACACAAACACACACAACACACAACACACACACACACACACACACACACACACACACACACACACACACACACACACACTCAGAGAGAGACAATGACAATGACAATGACAATGACAATAATTTATTGTGATTTAAGCTGTGAAGCCCATTCACAAGGGGACAGTGGGAAGGGGACTGGGCACAACACATATATTGAATAATAACAACAACAGCAACAAATATGGTTGTAGCCCAAATGATCTTCATGGCATGGATTCCACGTCATGGTACAGAGATAGAGATCCAGAGTCAGACACAGCATTGCAGCAAAGTGTTCAGTCAGGCAGGGCCACTGGCTCCTGCTAGTTTGTTACACAAAACACGTGAGGAAAACGAAACTGGCGAGGACACGTATGCGGCAGTCCGTTTATGCTCTCTCTCTCTCTCTCTCTCCTCTCTCTCTCTCTCTCTCTCTCTCTCTCTTCTCTCCTCTTCTCTCTCTCTCTCTCTCTCTCTCTCTCTCTCTCTCTCACACACACAAACACACACACGCACGCACGCTCGCACACACACACACACACGCGCGCGCGCGCGCACGCTCGCACACACACGTACAAACACACACATCACACACACACACACGCACGCTAGCACAAACACACACACACGCACCCTAGCACAAACACCACACATACACGCACACGCACGCACATGCACACACCTATTCCAAAATAGGCAGTCACAATCACAACTATCCAAGCTGATATTGAACAACACCCATGATCACATGCAGAAAATGAAGACTGGCATCAATCCTCTTTTTCATTCTTTTACGATCTGCCAAAGTCCACAGCTGTAGCCTGGAAAAAATGACACGTTCTTCCTCAGTCAGGTGTTTAATGTCCTTTTTTTATAAACCAAAAGAAATCGGCTAGTTCATCAGAGCTATCTGTCCACTAGAACTGAATGACCAAGTCCTCACTTTCACAGATAACAGTGTCTGGTGTACTGTCAGAAACAAACACTTTGGGAAGTCCTGGTTTCTCTGGGTGTCCCTCAGTCTTCTCTGCAGCGATCTGTCTGTCAGCTCTGCCACATAGTCCCTGATCAGCTCCACACTGCAGCCCATCTCTTCCGCCTTCTGCAGAGAAATGTCGCAACTGTTGTCCTCAGTGGTGTCTGGTGCACTACACACATCAGCAAGGTCAATGTCGTGTTGCTGATCAGAGACTGTGCCTGCTTCTAGCGCGGTGACATCCCGTGACGTAGGGCGAAATTCACGTGCTGAAGACAGCACGTGCAGCAGTGTGTTGTCAGAAGACAGGAGCGTGTTGGTGTGTGAGACAGCATGGCTTGTTGGGGGAGTTGGCATAATAAAGTATGAGATTTTTCATAAGTGAGACTCACTTGCTTCATTTTTCTCCTCCCTTATTGCTGTCTGCCTCATTTCCTCTGTCTGTCTCCTTTCCTCTCTCTGTTTCCTTTCCTCTGTCTGTCTCCTCTCCTGTATCCGTCTCCTGTCCCTGTTCAGTTGACTGGGAGTTGTTTTTTTCGGAAATGCTGGCAGGTAGAAGTTTGCTGGCCAGCCATGTTGACTCTGTCACTGTCTGTCCTCAGTCGAAGTATGACTGTCGTATTGCTCCCTTCTCCACAAATTCTCCAGGAAGTCAAGTGACTGTCTTGCAGCAGGGCACCAGGGTTGCTTCCAGTGCTGTTGGAAGTCCAACAACAGGCATGGTGTGGATGATTGGTAATTTTTACCAAAAATTAGCAGACCAAAGACAACACTTGACTATAACCAAGGGAGATTACCGAGAGAGCCACTCAGAGAGAGAGAGAGAGAGAGAGAGAGAGGGGGAGAGAGAGAGAGAGAGAGAGAGAGAGAGAGAAGAGAGAGAGAGAGAGAGAGAGAGAGAGAGAGATGTTTTGATCCTAATGGTGTGCCATACTTACGCACTGGGTTGGCATGACCGTTGCTTCTGGGTGGGTGGGCAGCAGGGGGGAAGGGGTAGGGGTAGATTTATCTATGGCAAACCAAAAGTATCAAAGTTGTCCAGTTCCAGGAGTGTTGCGTAACTTAATTCTTTACCATATCTCCCAGGGGACACAGAGTCATTGTTTCCCACGCGAATATTGTTCATCATCATCATCATCAGTCCCGTGACCTTGGCGGTCGTGGGGGAAACACGAAAGACGATGCCGTGGTAATCCTCCTCCATCCATCTCGGTCCTCGGCTCTGTGCAGTAGTGCCGAGTCATTCATCCTGGTCCATTCTCTGATGTTGTCCATTCATAACTTGTTCTGTCTTCCCCTCTTTCTGCCACCTTCGAGTGTTCCCTGCAGTACTGTTTTTGGCAAAGTGTTGTGGCGGGTGACGTGGCCGAACCATGTCAGCTTTTTCTTCTTGACGATGGTGAGAAAGGGTTCCTGTGGACCTGCCAGCCGTGTTATTTGGCTCTTGACAAAATTATTGGTCTTTCGTTCTCTCCAGGATATGCCCAGCAGTTTTCTATGGCATTTTATTTCAATGACTTGATTCGCTTTGCTGTTTCAGCAGTCAGTGTCCATGTTTAACTTCCGTACAGCAGGATAGTCTGAATTAGGGCTTTGTAGAGCTTTAGTTTGATTGGGAAACTGATCTCTTTATTTTTCCATATGGTGGTGAGTTGTGTCATGGAAGATGTTGCCATGGCTAGTCTGACTTTGATTTCTGTCGTCGATCGCCCGTCCTTTGTGAGTGTAGTGCCAAGGTATTTAAAAGCATCTACCTCCTCCAGTTGCTGGCCGTTCATGTAAATTTTAGCAGTGGCATTGCTCGTGC
>CM054168.1:24065941-24073693 GCA_028751875.1 Rapana venosa | reverse complement strand
ATGGCTAAGCTCATACTCTAGTTCTTTGATTTTTTCCGCACTGGTAGAGTGTACGGACGTTCCATGTACCAATGGTGATTTGTTCTCTAGGGAGCTTAAGTAATGTTTTAACTCCAGTAGCTGACTTGTCACTTCCACCCTGGTGTTGATCAATGGAAAGCGCGGTCGTTGGTAACCCGGGCCTCGGCCGATCCGGTATCATTTCGGCTTTGCATTTGTCTTTCATGTTTTTTCTGTGGGCTTAGGATATTGCTTGGTGGCGCCAATCTCCTCTCCAAGTCTCCATATGTTTTGGGTTTTTTCTATTGGGGTTTCCTCCCCCACATGCGACAGGTTGTACTGGGTTACATGGATACCAGTAGCAGTAGCAGAGAACTTTTCTGACTGACCGGACTGTTTTGTCCATACTGAGTCTCAACTAAAATCTCTCACTCATATAGTAAGAAAAAAAATTAATTAATTAATTAATTGCTTCTTGTTTTTTTGTTTTGCTACGGTATGAAGCAGTGAATCTACCGCAGGTAATTCTTAGCTCCTTAATAGAGTACTCAGCTGATCCTTTAAAGCACTGTCTTGGCCAAGCAGATACCCCTTTTTATATATTCCTTTTTTATTGAGTCAATGTCCACAGGCATAGCTTTGTGTTGTTTGTTCTGGAGGTCAAACTTTTGACACTTGTAGTCATCATAGTCATCCTGAAGACGCTTGAACTCCTCTTCTGATATTGTGGAATCTGTTAGAGCTTTGCTAATAATGAGCCTGAATGAGCTTAGCTTGGCTAATGTCAAGGCAACAACAGCATCATGTTTTTCTAGTTTACGCACAACCTTCTTCGAAAAGACTGATGTGACAAATGAACAGGCTCCTGCTGTTATTGAAACAGAGCCCAATGCTATTGATGCAGGAGCACCAATTCCAGTAGCCAAGAGAGCAATGCCTGTTCCTGCTGCGGCTGTAGACAGTGTTGCTGTACCTGTAGTAATAGAGCTCAACACAGTAAATGCTGATCTGTACCTACGCCTGCATTTTGTATACTTTGCTAGTTGTTGCTCAATGTCATGCTGCATCTGTGTAATGTTTGTCAAACGAAAGGTATTAGCATTATCATTAAGAGGTTCAGGATCTGGTGCACTAGGAACTTTAGGATATTTAGCGGTCGTCATCTTCTTCTTCTTATACTGTTTAAAAAAAACGTGTGTAATTTTTATTGGTATTCATTCAGTAAGTCTTGTAATTGATTGTCGGGCAGTACAACATCTGTGTAATAGACTGCAACGAGGTCAATGTGGTGTAGATTGAGGGTTTTTGCTATTGGGGTCGTGTGGTGGGTCTAGGGAAAAGTTGCTTTATTAGGAAATGTTCCCTTTCAATGTCATTGTCCCCCCGCTTTTCCCAAATAGAAATAGAAATTGAGGGCATCAAGTAAAGGTCTTTCCATTTAATAGTAATCCCACGAACAAGAAAAGAAGCTCTTCTTCTCTTGAAACCAGAACAAACACCAAGTATACTGATCATCCAGGGGAAAAGTAGGGAAGGAATCTTTGAAATGGGGTTGTGGTTTTTTCATGATTTTTTAAAAAGCGAGTAACCCCCTTTTTTGTATGCTATTATCTCACTTCTTTTTGGGCTGATTGGTGGCTTGTATGTTTACTGGTCCCGCTTTTAGGGGCTTTACGGAAAGTTCTGTCGGGTCATAGAGGGTATGGACTAAAAAACTAAAACTTGATTCCCAGTCGATGCTGGTTTAAAGGCCTTTTTTTGTTTATATTTTACTTTTAAGTAAAATCATCTGTAATGCTTCAGCTTCAACATTTACGAACTGTTCAAGTTTGGGGAAACCCGAGGGGTTTTTGCTTTTTCTTTGCTGTGGCGGAAGTAAAGGGGTAAACTGTTGTTTTTTAAAAAATATGCAAGTTTTTGGTTCGTGAGGCTTTTACCTATCTTTTTGTTGATGTGTGTTGCTGTTGTGTTTTTAAATGTTGTCATCATTTTTTTGTTGATGTTGATTTGATGGTTGTTCACCTGCCCGCCCATCTGGGTCACCAAAATCTTCACCTGTCTCTTTTATCACACCTGGGAATTCCTGTAAAAGCTGTAGGAAAACACTGGGTGAATAGTTTGCAAAATGGTTAAATTTTAATCCCACGATTAATTCAGAGAGTTCCAACATTTTTAGGTTATTTGTTGGATGAAAAGAACTTGTCGTGTATGAAGACTTTGTCACTTTAACACTTAAAAATAACCATATACATGCACAACACACATATATAATAATAAATATTTCAAATTTGGATTATAGTCAACATATTAGTGGTAGGAAAAAAGTGTTGTAAATTCACTTTGGTAATCACAGAGCTCTATCAAAGGAACAAAACCCAGTGAAAAAGAAGTCAATAGAAAAGTCTCAATGTACTCATAACGATGCACACTGTACAGAAATACACAGTGACTGTCATTTGCACAGTACCATAATTTTCATCCTTTTTTCATTTTAAAAAAAAAAAATCTTTTTAAATGTGTATTCATTCATTTTATTTTTTTTCCCGCTGACCTCGAAATGTTTTTTTAAATTTTTAAAAAAAATTTTCAATATGCAAAATTTTTTCCTTTTTGATTGTTGGAAACTTATATTCCCAAATTTGTGTATGGTTCAGTTATTACATCACTCGTTTTTTCCCTTTGTAAGGGTCCACAAATTTGTATCTAAATGCTCTTTATTTTATAAAGCCCTTTAAAGGAAATTAAAACTGTTTTCTATCTCTCGCTCACTCTCTCACTCCTCTCCTCTTCCCTTCTCTCTCTCTCTCTTCTTCTCTCTTTTCCCCCTTTCTCTCTCTTCTTAAATCGCTTGCTTGTTGCCGCTCGCTCTCTCATATTTGTCTTTGAGGTAATTTTTGCTGCCCAAAGACCCCCCTTAAAACCCCCGGAGAATCCCCAAGAAGAAAGAGGTTGGGTTTTCTCTAGCCCGGGGTTTGATTGGGGTATGGCCCAACCCATGGGATGACGTTCACAACCCCCTGGTCACATCAACAGAGAAAGGTTTTGCCTAACACAATGGAGTCATTACCAGGACCTGCACAGGTACCAGCACAGTGCAGACTTAAAACAGGGACCCTGCAAACCCCGTTCCATCAATGGACCCCTTTGGTGTTTTAAACACAGCAGATGACGGTAAGTGATTTAACTTATTGAATACTTATGGGGAAATTCTTTCTTCCGTTTGGTTTATCAAACATGTTTTTGGGTATTGTATATGAGATAATATGTATGTCAAGGTTTGTGTGATCATAATGCAAAAAAAAAAAAATTGGTCATGGCAATGGTGGGCGTTGTTGGCAATTGGGGGTTATAGACTGGAAGGTAGGGGTTTGAAACCCAAAAAAGGCATAGGGTATTTGGCTCTGGGCCCCCCTTTCCCCAGTTGGGTACTGGGCACACGTTGGATTCACTTATGCTCACATAATTATGTGAATGTCCCGTGTTTCTCAAAGCAGGCACTTCATAGCGGTCATCACGCCCTCCCCATTTATAATATTATGTATAATAATGAACATATTTTGGTTCTGTGGCCCCAGTTGCCGGGTTTTAGTTTACCCCCGCTTTGGGGTTTTCCCTAACCCCTGTGCCCGTGGTGAGTTGTGTTTAGGGATGAGGTCTGTTGTCAGGGGGGGGCGGGGGGGTTGGGGTTTTGGGGGGGTTCTGCTCAATTGTGTGTTTTGGGGGGAAATTGTGTTTTCTTATTTTCCTGGGTTGGGTCCCGGGGGGGGGGGGGGTGGTTTTAAAGCCCTGCTTTGGTTTAAAAAAATGGTTGAAAATTTGTTGCCCGGGGGTGCGTTCTTTTAGCAGGGGTGGCCCTTAAGGGGGGTTTTCCTAAAATGGGTTAAATTTGTTCCGGGGGTTTGGTGGGGGTCAGGACAGCTTACAGTACGCAGTGAATACCCCAGAATAAGGGGAACTGTGTGGGGTGCAGTGGGGGGGAAAAAGGCTTTACCCAGTGTATACATGTAAAAATCTTCAGAGGGAAAGAATATTTAAAAAACAACAAATGATGTACCCACAAAAGTAAAACAACACAAGGGCCCCAAAAATTTGAAAAAAGCTCGCCCCAAAGGGGATAATAAAAAAACACACAGTGACACTAAAAAAGGGGTTTTACAATTGCCGCATTGTGATATGACGTTTACCACAAAACGCCATTTAGAAAGACACATCAGAACCCATACAGGCGAAAAGCCATACACTTGTACAGTGTGTGGAATGAAGTTTTCCCGGAAAGAAAGTTTAAAGAAACACACGCTCCTTCATACATAACAGTGGCCATATAAATGCCCGCTTTGTGAAAAAGGATTCTCAAGAAAATATGAGTTAACCAGACACATGTCAATCCATGCAGACAGTGGCCACAGTATACAGAATGCAGAACAACGTTTAGTGGAACATCCAGTTCAGTCAGACACAGGCAGTACCACACAGAACTGGTAAAGAAACACATGTGAACACACTCCTACAAGATGCAGCTGAAAACGTTATAAAAACAACAACAACAACCTAGTGCAAAGAGTAGGCGACCTCATTCTTGCAACAACAACAGCACAGCAATAAAGTGACGTAGTTTGTTATGCATTAAATCCTGTAATTCCTTATCATGTATACAAGTGAAATTTGTAAATCAACAGCAAAGCCACCTTAAAAATGAAGTGTGTCTGCTTAAGAAATATACGTGTGCTTTTATTGTATTTTTACTGAAATGCCAGATTGATTTTCCCCCCAAATATTTTACACCAGCTGAAAAAGAAAGGCTAGATAGCAGGCTAGCATGCACATTCATGTTGTTATATTTAATGATGTGGAAGTTTTTAGGCTCTTTCCTCCCCAAATCATGGTTTTTGTTTTATTGGCTGGGATTTCAGTGATATCTTTTTATTTATAATTAGTAATGTCTTTTAACTGTAAATATAGTGCATTAATTTTGTAATGTCGTAGCACTTGTTCAGGTTCCAATGTATAAGTGAAATGAATCAAGGGACTGAGCCATGCTTTCTATACCTGTCAGCAAAATGCATGATTGTAAAATATATCTGATTTCATGTACTAGAAATAAACATGTCCAAATATAGTGAAACAGCTTTCAGGGTATTGAGTCTGTCTAGATAAAATGGTGTAACGCTTTATGGGTTACGTGCTACGTGTGTGTGTGTGTGTGTGTGTGTGTGTGTGTGTGGGGTGTGTGTGTGTGTGTGTGTGTGTGTGTGTGTGTTTTGTGTGTGTGTGTGTGCGTATGTATTTTTTGAGGTGTGTTTGAGTGTGGTGTGTGTGTGTGTGTGGGGTTGTGTGTTGTGTGGGGTGTGTGTGTGTGTGTGGTGTGGTTTGGGGTGCGTGCTTGTATGTATGTGTGTGTGTATGTTTGTGTGTTGTGAGTTTATATGTGTGTTTATAAGGGAGGAGGAGCATGACTTTAAGAGTAATTACAAAGCCCTTAACATGCCATTACCATTTTCCAGGGTTTACTTTTATCTCTTTTTTACCACGAGGTCTTGTTTTAAAGTCCCATGTCCAGAGGATTATTTTCTTTTGCAGTGGTTAGTCTTTATTACCTTGATTTATAATAGGCTTTAAGAGGTGCACCATATATAACTGGTTGTTTCTAGATGGATGAAGTTAGCATGATCCCAAAACATTGTGTGGATGTATGTGTCACTCTCTAATCAGACTTTCCAAAGCTGTTAGCCAAGTCGAGAAAGTGAAGCTGAGTTTTAGAATTGTTGCCTGTATAAATCCATGTATATTCATGTTTCCACAATAAAGAATGCAATTTTTTCAAAACCCGCCTTGTGACCATAACTGACTGGATGAATGTATTTCATGTAATACAGGAATATGGATTTGCATAGCTTCATAAGTGATTGAAGCCTTGGAATATAGTTTAGCAAGGCTTCATGCGTGACTGAAGCCTTCAGAGAGAAGGAAACTAAGCGAGAAATGATTTGGAATTGGGAGTGGTTTGAGAAGGGCAGACAACAGTAAACTCACAACACACACAAAACACACACACACACAAAACACACACCACACACACCACACACAACACACCACAACACCCCACACGCACCGTGCGCGCGCGCTCTGTCTGTGTCATGCGTCTGTGTATCTGTTTCTCTGTCTCTTTGTCACTGTCTGTCTGTCTGCCTGTCTGTCTGTTTGTCTGTCTGTCTGTCTGTCTGTCTGTCTGTCTGTCTGTCTCTTCTCTCTCCCTCATCTCTCTCTCTCTCTCTCTCTCTCTCTCTCCTCTCTCTCTCTCTTATGTAGCCTGTGTGTGAGATATTGGTGCAAATTGTTAGAAATGAATATTGGAAACGTTTGCCAGCAAAGCTTATCAAATGTTACGAGAATTAGACATCTGTGGTAAACAATGTTGGGTCTCAAAGTAAGAGAAGTTCTGTGTGCAATCTGGCTTTAACATTGTTTGGCTTCAACGGGGTGTTGGAGATGTAAACTTTTCTTGGCCACATTCAAACAGAGGCTTGTTGATATGCACATTCAAGAATGGACAGGCATATTAGAGATCGCGATAGATACCAGCCTTATCGATCATTTAAGACCATTTTTGGAAAGAACAGTACATTCTTGATATGGATGTGTTTTGCTTTCGTGTTGCCATTACACAAATAAGATTTAATGTTCTTCCTTTAAATAATAATGTACATCGATATAGCAAATCGTTTCGTGACAAATACTGTCCATTTTGCAAAAATCAGATTGAAAATGAACAGCATTTTGTGTTTATGTGTAATGCATATGACAATATAAGGAACAAATTCCTTAGCGATTTTGTTACTCTTCCTCTAAACGTGCTTCTCAGAGCCAAAAATACCACTCTCAGATATAGTTTATCTAGATATGTATTTCATGCTACAAACCAAAGGACACAGATGATACTGTAGATCTGTCATTTGGAACATTACTTTTGGTATGTTTCACTATACTGCATTATTTTTTTTGCCTTTTTCTATTGGTTTTTGGAGTGGCATTTATTGTCAGAAAGGAAGTAGTGGGTTGCATTATCAGCTGTACACCGGCTTCCAGCAGGATTATCAGCATCCGGGTGTCGGCCAAGCCCAAGAACATCACCATCATACAAATCTATGCACCATCATCTGACCATACAGATGAAGAAGTAGAAACATTTTATGAAGATCTTGAAGTGACCATTAAGAAAATACCCAAGAAGGACATCATCATCATCCAAGGGGATTTTAACGCCAAAGTAGGTCCTGACTCTTATAACCAATGGGCCGGAACAGTTGGTCAGTTTGGAAACTGGGGAGACCAACGACAGGGACTACGTCTGCTGGAGTTTGCCTGCACCACAGACTTACCATTGCCAATACCCTCTATCCCCACAAGCAGTCAAGGAGGACAACCTGGCATGCGCCAAACGGCAAGATCCATAACCAAATAGATTTTATCTTAAACCACGGCGCTTCAAATCCAGCATCAACAGAGCCAGAACAAGAACCTACCCTGGAGCTGACATAGGCAGTGACCACGACCTTGTGCTGCTGGTATTCAAAATGAAGCTGAAGAAAAACAAACAGCCTGCAAACCCGGTATCAAATTTGACGTGGACAAACTAAAAGATCCAGATGTCGAGGAGATCTTCCAAGCTAAGCTTGGCGGACGTTTCGCGGCATTACCCTCCTGGACAATGACATCAATGACCTCACCAACAACTTCAATGAGCAGTCCGAGAAA
>CM054168.1:24050941-24058441 GCA_028751875.1 Rapana venosa | reverse complement strand
AGAGATTAACAAAACCTGACTGGGAATCACGTGCATTTTGTTCACTATACAAAAGTAGAGTTCACCCATTCACCCACAACCCTTCAGATATGTGAGCACAGGTCAGTATAGTGTGAGAGGTCAGTGTGTGGGCCACTGTCAGTTACTGTGTCAATGCTCTGACAGCAAGATGGAGAAGGTATATCTTTCTGTTTTGTTCTTCTTTTGTCTGAATTTCTAATTCATTTTTGTCTGTTCTGTCTTGTTTATATGTTTTTCATTTTCTTTTTACACTAATTGATGTACAATAAAAGTAAAAACTACAGTAGCATCTAATAAGCTAATTTCCATTATTATAGGACTAAAAATATACACCTATTTTTCTCCTTATTTAGGAGTAGATATTGATGAACAAATAATTTGTCACATATCAAGACGTTGCCACCATAACATTAAATATTGAACCATATAACACGGCGAAAAAGAGAAAACTCAGATGGTATGGGCACGTAACACCTCAGAAGGACTTGCAAAGACCATCCTGCAAGGAACAGTCCAGGGGAAGAGAAGACGAGGCAGACAGAGGAAAAAGTGGGCCCACGACATCAGTGATTGGACAGGGGAGGACTTCAGTGTCACCCAGGCACTCGCCCACGACCGTACTAAGGGAGCCAGCTGGTCCACCGTTCGTCCACCATGGAGCGCCCCTACGACCCTGGCGGGTTTACGAGACCAGTGAACAGTGAACAGTGAACCAGCATGACAATAACTAAACATTGACCTCTGAAGCAATGCAGCACATTGTGTGGTGGAGCGTCACATCTGTTTAATTTATGTTGCACGTGTGGACTTGGCTGGTTGTCTCATCTTAAAAAGACTAGCACCTAGACCACCACTGATGGTATAGAAGATGGAAAAAAAATGTCTGCAATTCCTGAGGAACTGAATCGGTAACCTTCCATTTTCTAGACACGCAAAAGCACTGCTCCGGTAATCTGCTTGTATCCATTTTCACTTGTTTAGGTACCCAGAAGCACACACACACCTACATGGGCACACACATCTCACATGCATAGGCACACACACATACAAACACATGTTCACGCACGCACGCATACACACACTCGCACGCACGTATGTACACACGCACGGACGCACGCACACACATGCACATTCAAACACACACACACACACACACACACACACACCAAAAATTAACACTTATGCCCTTTAAGGTTAAGAGATGGATAACATGCTTAATTTCTAATATAATTTTTGAAGTTTTCTTATAACATGGAGATTTTAAAGCATACAATACCGACTTAGAATCAACGCAATGAAGGATTTGAAATATATACAATGGCAAATCAAGAATATAAGTAAGACCCATTAATATTGCTATTAATTCTGCTGTAAATATCGAGTGATATTTACCAACATAGTATGATTTTTCAATTTTCAACGCTGGTATAACAAAAGCAGAACCTGTTTCTTGATTATCTAGACGTGATCCGTCTGTATAAATTTGTAAATGGTCAACATATTTATGATGAATGTGGGATCGGACATCAGAAACCATTATATTCAAATTGTCATTCTTGTTTACATTAGACACCTCTATGTCAAAGTGTGCTTTATTCATCTCCCATGATGGACAAGGTAAGATTGCTTCTCGTGTATCCATGCTGAGTTGATTGACTTCAGAGTTTTGTACCAGATCAGACACATATGTACTTATGGGCATTATAGAGGCAATATATTTCGCTCTTTTAGGAAAATCTAATTCTGATTGTACTTGTATTTCTTCTGAAATAAAGTTTTCAGTCGTTTTGTTTCTAAGCACATATTTACCACATGCCAGTTGACGGTAATCATCCAAAGGCAACATGCCGACTTCGTTATATGTTCCCAGGGCTGAGGCGTGATAAGGCACACCAAGAGCCAGTCTGTATGCTTTGCAGTCTATACTTTGTAACTTTTAAAGTAAATACTTAGGAGCACTGAAAAATACCTCTTGGCCATACGATAATTTTGAACGAATAAGAGAAGTAGCTAAATATTTCAGATTTAATGCGTCTTGGCCCCAAAACTGTTTACTTACCATCTTCAAAAAGTTTAAACCTTTCTTTGCTTTAGTTAAATTGTGTTCAATATGTGCATTCCAAGTTAGCTTGGAAGTGAGAATAACACCCAAGAACTTTTGTTGGGTGCCTTCACACACTGGATTCTTTCCAAATGAGTGGGCGGATAGAGCTGCCAAAAAAGGTGCAAAACATGAACGGGATGCAATAGAATTGAATGTGCCTCTATCCTTAAAAGAGGGGTACAGCTTACTAGAACAAAAATCATGGAGAAAGGTCACCGAAACTAATCAGCAAAATGATAGATCTTTAACTAGAACTGCAATTAACACCGATAATTTAACAGTCGTGAACCATTCAAAGGATTGTGTAAATGTTTTTACGTCAAGAAGAATAACTGCTTTATTTTATAGAATGAAATTAAATGCATTGATAACCAAATTCAGCAAAAATGGTAAATGTCTATGATGGTGAGAATATCACCAATACTCATATACTTTTGGACTGCCAGAGTGTAAAACCTTTCATGCCCCATTTTTCTGAAAATTCCCTTACCAGCATATTCAATAATTTAAAACTGGCATTTGAAATTGTGAAAGGCCTTTATCCAGTCCCTTAGGACATTTGTTATAGTTGCATTAACGTTAATGACATGTTTTTAGGTTTTTATAATTCCTGTTGCATTCCCAAAAACCTTTATGTGATTTTTTTGTAAAAGCATGGTTGGTGTTGGTTTTGGGGGGGGTTTTTTGGGGGTTTTTTTTTGGGGGGGGGGTTGCTAATTTTTATTTTTATTTATTTATCTATTTTTTGTTGTAAATAAGACATCCACCCCTCCATTTGTTCCCCTCGTCTAATATCACTAGAAGTGAACAGACGTAAAATTGAAGTCAACAACAACAACAACAACAACACACACACACACACACACACACACACACACACACACACACACACACACACACACACACACACACACACACACACACACACACATATGCGCTATTGGAGGTTGTGATAGCACTGGTGGTTAGAGGCATCCACATTGCACTCATGATCTGCTGACCTAGGCTAAAATCTCATTAAAGAGAAAAAAATACTTTAGAGTAAACATCAGTGCTGGCCCTACTTCCCCCCAAAAGCCTTTCGGCTGAGATTATCAACTGAAATCCCATGTGTGAATGCACACAGAACATATTGCGCATATGTTGACCCTGTTCGACTTTTCAGAGTGGGCCATTGTGTGCCAGTAAGAACGTATGACGAAAATTGACCAAACTGCATACACATGGGGACTGTATGTAAAAAAGCACATGATGATATATTCCATTATCATCGAAATAAACTTAAACAGTAAAAAAGAATAAGATTTTTTTTCAAATAAATAAAAACAAACATGCACATGCACACATGCACAGACAACAAACAAGTAGTTAACCAAACAGCAAGCTTGCTAGACAGAAAGAGAGACTTGATACTTCTGGCAGCCACAAATATTAACATACAGCTATCCACGGTAAGGTAAAGGTAAAGGAGTCCCATAACCTATAAGGTCATAGGGGAGTGAGGCATCAGAGACCTCACTTCTCTAGGGCCAGCATATTGAGGGCGGCGCCCATCTCCTCTCCCTCGCTGCTTTACCTTCCCTGACCCTAAGGAGGGCAGGTACCCATTTACAGCTGGGTGAACTGGGGGAACTGTACTGAAGCCAAGGCGCGCAAACGGTCACCCATCCAACTGGTTACCACGCTCGACGCTGCTTAACTTGGCTGGGGGAAAGCGAGTGCTCCGACCACTGAGCTATCCCGTCCCCTATCCATGAACAATAGTAAAAACAGCTATCAAAGAATGAATCAATAATGTCAACTTTCTTCAAGCTCCTTTACACCCACCTTGACCAAAGCTGGAGCACGTGCAGCACGAGAAGTGTTCTAGGTCAGTGAACAATCTTCTCGTGCTGCACGTGCTCCAACTTTGGACAAGGGGGGAGTAAAGGAGCTTGAAGAAAGTTGACATAATTTGTTCATTCTTTGATAGCTGTGATACTACCTTTTAGGGATAACTGTATCGTTATATTTTAGATGCCTGTTGTATTATTGTCTTTCCCTCTATTTAACAGACTTGCTAACTGATTAATTACTTGTTTGTTGTCTGTGTGTGTGTGTGTGTGTGTGTGTGTGTGTGTGTGTGTGTGTGTGTGTGTGTGTGTGTGTGTGTGTGTGGTGTGTGTGTGTGAGTGTGTGTGTGAGTTCGTGCATGTGTGTGCGCGCGGGTGTGTATTTTAAAAAAAAAATATTTGTTTTATTCATCTGTTCTATTTTGTTCTTTTTATTTTGAGGATAAGGGAATGAGTTATTGTGTGCTTTTTCACATCCAGTCCCCATAAATATGCAGTTTGGGCATTTCATTATACCTCCTTACTGCCACATAATGGTCTACTCCTCTGAAAAGTAGTAACAGGGTTATTGTGTGCTCCTGATGTTTTGCGTGCATTCCACATAGACACGACTCTGCCTGGTCAGATCGCCACTGTGTCTGCGACCAGCTCAGTGAGAGGATGCCGGGGAGCCGAACTCTCTGCCGAAGCGAGAGACCCGAACTGACCGAAGCCAGTGGCGATGAATGTCCCTGTATACACCAGCTAGGTGGGTGGGTTGAGGATTGGGGAACATTACTTTGGGTTTGACTTCCTCTGGAAGAAGCGTTGTTGTTTCAAGCATCCCGCTTTTATTTTTCTGTGCAGTGTAAGGCGCTGCAGGAAGATGTCCTTCTCCTGGAGGGAGGGGATCAAAGCTGTTATCGTTTGTTTTAACGGTTGTCTGGGTGCTAGTACTTCGGTGAGGCGCCACAGAAGTAGGTCCAGACCGCACTACATTTGTTTGGTTATTTTATTCTTTATTTTCAGCAGTTGTCCAATCAACTTATATTCAATTACAGCGGATTTACTGTCATGGATCGAAGATTAGAACTGCAGATTTCCTGGTGTACTGTCCGCAATATTCTGACTTGCGTCGCATATAGTTCGTCCTTTAGGTCGTGTGGAAGAGTTGTTAAATTATGTAGTGTAAGACGATTGGACTGTATGTATGATTCATTAGAATATGCTTTAAAGGTAGGGTTTTTAAAAGTAGAAATTGATGGTTATGAATAGTATAATGAAGAAAGAACGTTGTTATGCTGATGGAGGGCATAAGAATTGCGAACTGTAAATATAAGTAAGTTAAGACAGAGAACACAACTATACCAGCCGTAAAATATCCCCAAAGACATTTATTCTTTCAACTTTTGGTCGAGAAAAAAAACACTATATGTTTTTAATCTAGCATTGACTAGGACTAAAGAAAGTAGACTTCACGTGACGTATTTGTCAAAAAAACGTCATAATTTTGGGGCGGAAATGTTGTTGTGATGCAAAAAGCATCTTTCGCTGATAGTTGGAGCTAAAAATTATGAAATTATAATGAACACCATGGCGTCGAGTGGATAATCCATAGACTATGTTACAGCCCGGTTTTATTTCTTTTTTAAATTCATGTGAACAACTGAGAACTCAAGTCAGTGTCCGTAATCTCATCATGTGCTTGTGCTTTATATATTCTTGTAGTAAAGTATCAGTTTATTTGATTGAGGAGAGCGGGCCTAACTCCTTTAAAGCTACCGGGGGGAGTAAGGGAAGGGGGGTTGTACCTAGCAATGTTTGCCAAGATGACTTACGTCATGCACATCTTCATAGGTGAGCTGACCAGGATGTCTGGCAGCTTTCTGAAGAAACCTGACGACCTGGAGAGCAGTGGTGGAAGTCTGGCAGCGTGCTGAAGAAACCTGACGACCTGGAGAGCAGTGGTGGAAGTCTGGCAGCGTGCTGAAGAAACCTGACGACCTGGAGAGCAGTGGTGGAAGTCTGGCAGCGTGCTGAAGAAACCTGACGACCTGGAGAGCAGTGGTGGAAGTCTGGCAGCGTGCTGAAGAAACCTGACGACCTGGAGAGCAGTGGTGGAAGTCTGGCAGCGTGCTGAAGAAATCCTGGAGGTGGACGAGACCAGGCGTCGTCGTGTTTGACCAGCCGGTCCAGGACTGCCGCTACCCAGCGCTGCGGCAAGTGCTACCCCTTAGTACATCATATATGCCGAAAATACAGAACAGTCATTGCAATTACACGACTAGATTTTGTTGTAAAAAATCACTGCAAGATAGACAGACCTACCTTTAGATTTCCTTTAGATCTACACATAATGTTTTCACTTACAATGGTATACAATGCATTTGTCTTCTTTTGTACCATAATACACGATGTATATGTAGAACTCTTATGTGGACAAATTTCACTGAAAAAATGTTATTTACTTAGCGGAAAGATGATCACACACACACAAACAAACAAACAAAACAATAAACAAACACATTTGCATATGTGCAGGCATACACATAAAAACGTATACTATTTGATGAACACATATGCACGGAAATTGTACATTTACACACGCAGGTTTTCTCTTTCTTTATACACACACACACGTGTTCTCTTGCTGCGCGCGCACACACACACACACACACACACACACACACACACACACACACACACACACACACACTTGTTGCAATTCTTATGGCTCTTAACTATATTCTTGATTCTGTTTTTCTCATCATTCCTATCTTATTCTGTGTAGACTCTAAGTCAGTACCATATGCTATCAAATCCCCAAATTGCAAGAAAGTATCCAGAATCATTTTTGAAATTAAATATGTCATACAACTTTTAAGTTTAAGGGGTATTCCTGTTTCCTTTTGTTGGGTACCTTCGCACGTTGGAATTTTTTCAAGTGAGTGGGCTGACAGAGCTGCAGAAAGGGGGGCAAGACATCATTTGGACTCAATAGAACTGCATGTTCCATTATTTCTACAGGAGGGATACGTTTATTAGAACAAACGTCGTGGAGTAAGTGGAGAGAATCTGATCAATTCAAGGAACGATCTTTAAAGAGTTGCCTGATTAATAACCTTATTTCATGTTACAGGAATCCTCAAACAAACTTAAGTATCGTAACCACGAGAAGAGTTAATACACTATATTTTAGAATAAAATTAAATGCATTTATAACACAATTTTGTAAAAATGTCAGGTGCCTCTGTGGGGAACATATTCCAACACTCACATCCTATTTGAGTGTCCAATTATAAAACCATTTTTACCCACATTTTGTGAGCAGTCTGTGGAAACAGTATTTAAAAATCCAAAATTAGCCTTTGCCATTGGTAAATGTCTATTGCACAGCCCTGTAGAATATTTGTTGTAGTTACTTTATAGTTGTTTTATATTAACAGTTTGTTGAATTTAAATTTATGCTCATGTTTAAGATTCCCTCCCCCCCTCCCTTTTGATTGAATGAAAATTCCACCACACTTGTTACCTAGTCAGTCTGTTCTCTGTCCATTCCCTTCT
>CM054168.1:24038441-24048441 GCA_028751875.1 Rapana venosa | reverse complement strand
TACATACTATATTTTGTCGGGATAAATTTCAGTCGTAAGTCACTGAGAAAACTGCAGTGAAAAAGAAAGTGTATTTCTGTTTCTATAGCACTATGACAAAATGAACACTGAAGATCTTGCTCAGAAACGGCTGTGCAGCGTTTTCTGTGCGTCTGTAGGTCTGATATTCCTAGTCTAAATCTGATCAAAATGTCACGGATATGCTTATTAGGCACCAAGGAAAAGTACGTTTCCATAGATACAGATAATTTAAATGTACGATATACACTGAATCTTGTGCTATTGTTAATATGTTCATTCCACTTTTGATAGAAGCAATCGATCAATCTTTGCTTAAGCTGGCTTAAGAAAGCTTTATGATTAGTGACATCTTGGTTTTCCCATACAAAGCCGAAACCAGTCTCGTATAACATTTTAGAAATATGTGATACCCAACACATTTTACCATCATTATGGAGAGACAAAAACATGCTGTAGGCCATTCTTTGGAGTCTGGATTATTTTAGTTCGGTCAGCCGCAGCCAATATCGGATTGTACATACATAACTAGAAATATGTAATGGGTAACGACCCGTTTCACTGTAAACCATGTCATTTGGAGTTCGGGCGCTTACATTTAACAGTTTTTTAAGAGCAAATGTGTGGACATTCTCCACTGCTTTCTGTTGAGACAGGCCCCATATTTCTGCTCCATACAATAGAATCGGTTTAATTTGTGAGTCAAACAGTTTGACAAAAATCTCTGTTGAAAAATCTCCCAGTTTCCATAGAGTTCTGAAGATGTTAATTACCCCTCTTCATGCTTTACATGAGAGTTCACGTACTGCTTTACTGTACGCCAATTTAGTTGAAAGAAATAAGCCCAGGTACTTATAGGAATTTACGATAGCTATTTCATTTCCCTTGTAAAACCAAACCTCTTTCTTAGCCACATGCCCACCATTTCTGAATATGACGATATTTGATTTATCAAGATTTACATGCAAATCTAGCTTTTGTGACTGATTATCAAGAACGTTTAACTGGTTTTGTAACCCTGCAACACTGTCCGATATTAAAACGATGTCGTCAGCAAACAACAAAATGAACATTTCTAGTGTATCAGGGTAAAGCTGAACACCGTGTTTTCCGTTTTTAATAACTTCTTGGGCCAACTCGTTGATGAACAATGAAAATAAGAGAGGGCTGGTTATTTCGCCTTGTTTTAAGCCTTTGAAGCAAGATATGGCTTCTGATATCTTGCTCCCATAACGAGTCCGGATTTTAACAGTTGCGTACATGCTATGTAATATTTTCAAAATATTTCCATTTACACCATTTTTTTGCAAGGTCGGCCAAAGTTTGTTAAGAGAAATAAGATCAAAAACCTTTTTGAAATCGATAAAAGCGACATACAATTTTCTGTTTCTTAGGAGTTGTCTTTGGATAATTACAAACAATGTAAAAAATATGATCTACCGTGGAGTGATCTTTTCGAAAACCTGCCTGTATTTCACCAAGGATATTTCTGTTTTCTACGAAAGCTGATAAACGTTTATTAATTATATAGCTTAGGAGTTTACTACATATGTTTAATAATGAGATGCCTCTATGATTGTCTGGATTGTGGATGGTTCCTTTCTTATGAATGGGGTGGATGATAGCTTCTGTCCAAGATTCTGGATAGAGTCCAGAAGAAAAAATCTTGTTAAACAGATGGACAAGGAAGGATATTATTCTTCTATGATTAGCTACTGACTTAAAATTTCAGGGATAATCCCATCGAGACCAGCAGCTTTGTTATGTTTCAGATGTTTAATGGCCGTAACAATTTCTTCCTCATTGATATCTGAATTTAACTCTATCACATCCTGCAGAATGTCCACTGAGTCAGATAAACTTTCACTGCTGCCAGTGACTTCCTCCTGTTCACCTCCCCCATCACCAAAGAGCCCTTTAAAGTGTTCAACCCATTGCTCCATAGCTACATTGCCTATCTCCGATGTTTTCCTTGAAAATTTCTTTATGTGTCTCCAAAACTTTGCAGAATCATTTATACTGTTTACAAGTTCCTCTCTGCTTTTTCTTTTGAATTCTTTTTCTTTGGTGACTAAAAGCTTCTTGTAATTTCTACGGGTATTACAGTATACTGTTCTGTCCAATGAAGACTTAGTACGTAAATAACTACGAAGAGCAGAACGAGTGACCCTTCTGGCACGCTCACACTCCCCATCAAACCACTCACTCTCTTTCTTTCTTTGTCCCCTGAATGTTTTCTTAAAACAGGAGGCAGCAGAAGACAGCATGTTCGTAAAAACATTTACAGCCTGATTAATGTTGGAATCACTGAGTAAGAACGCTTCATCTAGTTTCTGTAAGTTGTCAGGCGAATCAAGATTGCTGAGAAAAGTGTCCTGTTTATCCTGCGACCATACAAGTTTATCAAAACAAACACTTCTGTCCTTTAACTGCTCAATTTTGGCATTACATAAAGCATGACAGACTATGGGCATATGTTTAGAATCAATACGTTCTTCAACATGCATGTCACAAGGGATTGAACAAAGAGAACAGGAAAATAAAAAATAATCTATGACGCTGTTACCAGTAGTGGAGATGAATGTAAAGGAGCCATTTCTGTCACCTGCAGTAGAACCATTTAGTATGTAAAGATCAAAACTTGTACACAAACATAGCAAATTTTTCCCGCAACTGTTTTGACTGTGATCTTGTGAACATCTCTGTGGAGCAGTAGATACATCAGTATTGGAAAGGGTTGGTAAGTTGAAGGATTCATCTTGCTCGAAGCAAAAAGAATCATCATCAAAACACCATGGCTGTTTGCTTGCTGTTCTTGCATTTAGATCACCACATATGATGAACTGTGCATCATTATTGCCTTCAACAATATCAAGCATGCAACGTTCAAGCATTGAAATACCATATGTGAAATCACTATTTTCATAAAATGGGCTATCAGTTGGGTTTAGATATGTACAAATCATAAATACATCAGACAGAGTACCATAAAGTTCATTAGATAGTTGCATTATGATCATATTGTTATATGGAGTAGACACGTCTTTAACAAAGTGCAAAAATTCATTTCTAACTAAAACAACTACCCCACCACTATTTCTTCCTTGTTTTGAAAACTTCTGGGCTGGTGCATGAAAAGCGGTATGACGGGGAAATGCGCTTGAACAAAAGTTTTTCATAAAGGTTTCAGTGAAAGAAACAAAATCATACTGAGACACAAAAGATGTAAATGAACTGTCCTTCAGTGTTGATGCCAAGCCTTCCACATTCCAGGCCAGTATTGTGCACTGATGCGGGGGCGGAGAAATACTGTCTGTCACTCTTCCTCTTAGGGTCATGACCTTGGCGTCATTTCTCTTTCTTAGAAGTACTGGGCTTTGAGGCCTGCTTCTTGTTTTTGTGGTGAGCACTCATCCAGCTAGTTGGCAGTCTTGCCTGCGTTCTGCCTGTCCGTCTGTCCGCGGAGGCTTGTTGTGAATTGCTGTCACTCAAAGTCCGTGCATCGCTGCTCTGCTCGCCTGCAATGTTCAGTGCAGGGGAATCCCCTGTCTTCTGCACTGCCCTTTGCGGTGCAGCTGCACTTAGTTCTGTTACACGCTCTTTTCCCTCATGGTTATTGTTTGCTGAGCCATCAAGGGGAGGGTGGGGGTTAAACAACAAGCCCTGGGTGGAGGAGGGAAGGGGGAAAGTAGTAGCGGTAGTCGTTGTTGTATTGTCTTTCTGTCTTTGCAAAGTATGTCTGTCATCAGCTGTCACACCTCTCCTCTGACCTTCTCCCGTGTTTGGTGCTGGGGGGAAAGCAGGCTCAGAGCCGGCAGGATCCCACACAGCAGGACGGGGCGGAGTGCTGCGCTCCTCACACACTGTCTCACGGAGAGGGGGCTGACTTGCTCTGTTGCTCCCGGCACTGGACTCAGCCTCTGGACACTGGCAGCAGTCTCCACGATGTTCCTTGAGGTGGGAGGAGGAGACAGGTCTGGCTCTTCCATAGCTCCTTCAGAGGTGGATGGAACATCAGCCAACACCTCACTGTAGAGGCGTGTACCAGGGGCTATGGGTACCGTCATGGGGCGTGGCCCTGAAGTTTCAGAGGAGGTAGATCTTGAAGCCTGATGGGGTTGTAGCATAGAGAATGTGTCTCGTCTGCTGTTTGCTTCTGTCTGCCTCCAACTTCTCCTTTCGCCCTGGGGGGAAGGGTAACGTTCCTTCTGTACTTGACTGTCTCTGCGTGGAACTGGTTCTGTTTGGCTGTCGTATGCATTCCTCTGGTGCCTTGAGTCCAGTTCCTCCCAAGTTCCATGGCGGTAAGTGTGATGATCTCTCCGGTGATTCCCGCTGTACCTAGGTGGGCGTGGCTGGCGATCTTCCACTTGCAGTCGGCCTGCTCTGAAGTAGGCCAGTTGACCCTGCTGACGATGGTGTTCCACTTCCTCTCTTTGGCGGACAGTCAGATCTGCAGAGATCCTGATGTTTTTTTGCCGGAGGAGATCTCTCAGCGCTTTGTTGGTCAGGATTTCCATTTTGCTACTCCACCTGTGCGTACGGACAATCAGTGGTCGCGGAGGATCTCTGTGTGTTCGCCGAGTAGCACCTTTCAATATCCGATTCCTGCCATGTCCGTGACGATGAATACTCATTGAGCAGATCGACAACAAACTGCAAACTGTTCTGGGTGGTTTCATAACCATCTTCTCTGACGCCAAGAAATTTCAAGGTACACTGTCGGGAATCCTTCTGCAGTTCTAGTTCCCTTTCCATTCTGTCCATCCGTTCATGAAAGTATGTTTGGTTTTCTTTGAGTTCGTAGATGTCTTGCCTGTCTTCCCGAGCCCATTCCTGGAGGGAGTACAATTCCGAAGCCAGACGATCAAAGGAACTTTGTAGTTTTGCCAGGTTCTCATCCACTTTATGGCACACGTCGGTAGCGTGGGTTTGAAGGAAAATCATGAAGTCGGAAAATTTGTTGTCCAGGGACATTTGTACTTGTTGCATGAAAGAGTTGGAGTAGTTGTAGTCGTTATAGTCATTGTAGCTATTGTAGTTTGTTTCATGAGTGTAATCTCTGGGTCCTGGATTCAGTTCAATGTCCCCACTCAACAAGAGCAGGAGAAGGAACAGACAGTAAAGTGCAGAGACAGTCACAGCAGTGCACCAGCCTGTCACTTCTGTTGTCACTGAACATGGCCGGGCTAGTGGCTTGTTTCTCTGTTGCTGTTTTTTTCCTCTTGCAGATATCTTCACTGCTATGCAGTAGAATCGTCCAATTTTTTGTTTGTGGATTTCTGCTGTTGTTGGCATTTTGATGGTACCATTAAACAGCCACTGGTAATTAACGATCCTGCTTAATTAACAAAAATGTCATTAATTGCAGAGAGCTACAAAACACGTCTTGCTGCGACTGTGAACACGAGTTCACCCGAGAGAGAGAGAGAGAGAGAGAGAGAGAGTAGAGAGAGAGAGAGAGAGAGAGAGACAGACAGACAGACAGACAGACAGACAGACAGACAGACAGTAGACAGACAGACAGTGAAGGAGAGAGAGAGAAAAGACAGAGGGGGAGAGAGAGTTGGGAGAGAGAGGGAGAAGAGAGAGAGGGTGGAGGGGTTGTGTCGTATACAATAAATAGCATGATAAATAACAAGCTAAAAACGCTGTTCTTGGTGCTACTGGTGCAGTTGTTATTGTTTCTCTTCTTGTTACTCATTGTTGTTGTTGATGATGATGAGGGGGGTGATGAAGATGATGACGACGATGATGATACTACTACTACTACTTTTACTACTACTACTTCTTCTAGTCATACTCCTCCTACTACTACTACTCATACTCCTACTCCTACAACTCCTACTACTACTACTTCTGCTACTGCTACTAGAGCTACTGCTGCTGCTGCTACTACTACTACTACTACTACTACTACTACTACTACTACTACTACTACTACTACTACTACCACCACTACGACCACTACTACTACTACCACTACTACAACTACCACTACTACTGCCACTACTTCTACCACTACTACTACTACTACTACTACTACTACTACTACTACTACTACTACTTCTACTACTGCTGCTGCTGCTACTACTGCTGCTGCTGCTACTACTGCTGCTGCTGCTACTACTGCTACTACTACTACTACTGCTACTACTACTACTACTACTACTACTACCACCACTACTACCACTACTACTACTACCACTACTACAACTACCACTACTACTGCCACTACTTCTACCACTACTACTACTACTACTACTACTACTACTACTACTACTACTACTTCTACTACTGCTGCTGCTGCTACTACTGCTGCTGCTGCTACTACTGCTGCTGCTGCTACTACTGCTACTACTACTACTACTGCTACTACTACTACTACTACTACTACCACTGCTACTACAACTACTTACACTACTACTACTACCACAACTACTACCACTACTACTACTACTACTACTACTACAACTACCACTAATACTGCCACTACTTCTACCACTTCTACTACTACTACTACTACTTCTACTTCTACCACTATTACTACTACTACTACTTCTACTCGTACTACTACTCCTCCTACTACTACTACTATTACTACTCCTACTACTAAGACGATTACTACTACTACTGCTGCTGCTGCCACTACTACTAGTACTTCTTCTGCTATTGCTACTACTCCTTCTACTTCTACTACTACTACTACCACTACTACTACTAGTACTACTACTACTTCTTCTTCTACTTCTACTACTACTGCTACTACTACTACTACTAGTACTTCTACTACTACTGCTGCTGCTGCTACTACAAACTATAACTTCTGCTACTGCTACTACTCCTTCTACACTACTGCTACTACTACTACTACCCACTAACCTACTAGTACTACTACTACTTCTTCTTCTAACTTTACTACTACTACTACTACTCTACTAACTACTACACTATCTACTACTACTACTACAAACTATTGCAACTACTACTACTACCACTACTACTTCTACTACTACTACTAACTACTCCCCAACCACCATTACTACCACTACTCCTACTACTACTACTACCACCACTACTACCCACTACTACTACTACACTAACCACAACTACTACTACTACTACTTCTACTACAAACCACTACTACTACTACTACTACTATACTACTTCTACTGCTACTACTACTACTACTGCTACTACTGCTACAACTACTACTACTACTACGGCTGCTGCTGCTGCTACTGCTACTACTACTGCTACTACTACTGCTATTACTACTACTGCTACTACTGCTACTACCTCTACTACTACTACTGCTACTACTACTGCTATTACTACTACTGCTACTACTGCTACTACCTCTACTACTACTACTACTACTACTCTACTACTACCACTACTACTACTACTACTACACTACAGTACTACTACTACTACTTATTCTCTACTACTACCACTATTACTACTACTACTACCACTACCACTACTACTACTACCACTACTACTACTGCCACCACTACTACTACAACCACTACTTCTACCACTACTACTACTACTACTACTACTACTACTACTACTACTACTACTACTACTACTTCTACTACTGCTGCTGCTGGCTACTACTGCTGCTGCTGCTACTACTGCTGCTGCTGCCTACTGCTGCGCTGCTACTACTGCTGCTGCTGCTACACTGCTGCGCTGTACTACTGCTACTCTACTACTACTGCTACTACTACTACTACAACTACTACTACACCACCACTACTACCACTACTACTATACCACACACAAAACCTACCACTACTACGCCATTTACTTCTACCACTACTACTACTACTACTACTACTACTACTTCTACTACTGCTGCTGCGCTACACTGCTGCTGCTGCTACTACTGCTGCTGCTGCTACTACTGCTACTACTACAAACTACTGCTACTACTACTACTACTACTACTACTCCCACTGCTACTACAACTACTTACACTACTACTACTACCACAACTACTACCATACTACTACTATACTACTACTACTACTACAAACAACTACCACAAATACTGCCAACTACTTCACCACTTCTACACTACACTACTACTTCTACTTCTCTACCACTATTACTACTACTACTACTTCTACCGACTACTACTCCTCCTACTACTACTACTTTACTACTCCTACTACTAAAAACGATTACTACTACTTCTGCTGCTTGCCACTACTACAAAGTACTTCTTCTACTACTACTACTACTACCACTACTACTTCTACTACTACTACTACTACTACCACCACCGTTACTACCACACTCCTACTACTACTACTAACCACCACAACTACCACTACTACTACTACATACTACCACAACACTACTATTGCTACTACTACTACTACCACTACTACTTCTACTACTACTACTACTACAAACCAACCACCGTTACTACCACTACTCCTACTACTACTACTACCACCACTACTACCACTACTACTACTACTACTACCACAACTACTACTACTACTATTTTACACAACCACTACTAACTACTACTACTACACTACTACTAACTACTTCTACTGCTGCTACTACTACTACGCTACTAGCTACTACACTACTACTACACTGCTGCTGCTGCTGCTACTGCCTACTACTACGCTACTACTCCCTGCTATTACTACAACTGCTACTACTGCTACTACCTCTACTACTACTAAAACTACTACTGCTATTACTACTACTGCTACTACTGCTACAAACCTCTACTACTACTATTTAACAACTACTTCTACTACTACCACACTACACTACTACTACTACTACTACTACTGGTACTACTACTACTACTTATTCTGCTACTACTCCCACTATTACTACTACTACTACCACTAACCACTACTACTACTACCACTACTACTACTGCCACCACTACTACTACAACCACTACTACTACTACTACTACTACTACTACTACTACCCCACTACTACTACTGCCACCACTACTGCTACTGCTACTTCTGCTACTACTACTACTGCTACTACTACTACTACTGCTACTACTACTACTACTGCTACTACTACTACTACTACTACTACTACCACTACTACTACCACTACTACTACTACTACTACTTCTACTACTACTACTACCACTACTACTACTACTACTGCTACTTTTACTACTACTATTACCACTACTATTACTACTACTACTACTACTACTACTACTACTATTTCCCTACAAACTACCCACACTACTACTACTCATTACAACTACTACCACTACTACTACCACTCCCTACTACTACCCACTACTACTACAACACTTACTACTACTACTATACTAACCACTACTACCACTACTACTACTACTACCTACTACTACTACTACTACTACCACTACTAACTACTACTACTACTACAACCACCTTCTACTACTACCACTACAACTACTACTGCTATACTACTACTACTACTACTACTCTTACACTACCACCACTACTATACTACTACTACTACTACTACACTACACACCATACTACTACTATTTACTACTACTACACTATACAAACTACTACCACTACAAACCACTACTACTACTACTACTACTACTACTCCCCCCAGGAAACAGACGGAAACGATCCTGGAGATGACGCAAGCTTTCACGCAGCAGATTCTACAGTCACGAGGAATAAAGAAGGCCGCCGGCAGCAACCCTGCCAAAGCGGGCCCCCTCCACAAGCACGAACACCGCCACTGCCGCTTCCAAACAGCCACCCACCGTTGACCCTTCACGCCAAAGTAAGCGTGTTCTGAGCAGTGTCAGCATCTTACTTTACTTTACCTTTTCCTTCCGCTTGTACTCTGTGGCGTCGCAGGGAGATATAACTGTCTGTCTGCTGCAAGGCGGGTAGCTTGGAGGAGGGACAGTCCATGGACTTTCAGTGTTTCTGCCACTATCATATAATGCTTGTTCAAAAATCTAAAT
>CM054168.1:23963441-24033441 GCA_028751875.1 Rapana venosa | reverse complement strand
TGTACCATGAAAAGATAAATACCACAATATTTGACAATACCATTATCACTTATCAGGAATGAGGAAGATGGGTTTGGTGGATTTGTTAAAATTAATCATAGTTGTTAAAAGAAAATGGTCAAAATCAACCAATCCAAAATAGCACATTTGATTTACTGATCAGTAGTGATAATGCTGATCAATATGCCACAAAGATTGTGTCTGTACAGCTGTTCTAAGTTTGAAACAAAAGGTTAAACGTGAACTGATCAAAAGTAAAACACCAAACCATGTGCCCACAATTTTTGGTGAAGTTTGTGTCAAATCAGAAACTGAGAGTGATTAAGTTCAACTGGTCATATTTATACTATTACTATTACTGTATAACTATATATGTATTACTATTACTGTATTACTATTAAAGTATTATTTTAATTTAATACCCATTCATACTATCAGTGCCCAAGACGGCAATAGACATGTTGCCAGATTTGCATCTTGTTGCTTTTTGATATGTTGGATAAGAGGCAACATTTTACATTCATTCAGTCGAGAAGTGCCAGTGACTCAATAACTGACTAAGATAAGGATGATGCCTTCAACTTGTGTTCAAGGTGTTCAGTTTACACATAATTGATCAAAAACAGACAAAATTGTTCAGTTTACACATTTATATGAAAAACAAACTAAATTCTTCTCTGTGACTGTGAGCACTCTAAATCCAATCATCTAACTGACCATTCCGCAGGATCATTTTTATGTGCTATCTCAGTGTCTGTCTCTGCCATTTGTAGTCTGTTTACAAATTACAACCACCAGGTCATGTGTTCTTCTGTGGCCACAAAGCACATACACACACACACACACACACTGTATACATGTATACACACACTTTTGTAAACACGCTTATTCACATGTGCATATATCAATTTATTTGATTTTGTGTCTTAATGAGTTTAACATTTTTGTCTACAGAAATGTCCACAATGAAGAGTCAGCGTGCTGAGCTGCTAGCCATTGCTGAAAAAGGCGACACAGAAGCATTGGTTCAGTTTGTGAAAAATGTAAGTACACTTGAATTATAAATGTTTTATTAATATATTAGATGGATGCTGTTTAACCAAGCGGTTAAGACCGTTTGATTCAATTCCATGGGTCCATGAAGTCGTGGGTTCCAATCTCGATGACAATTGATATCTACTAATCTAGTGAATTATTTAAGGGTAAGGGATTTTCAGGTCAATTTCAAGTCCAGACCTGCCAGTGCATTAATTCCCTTGATGTATACGCGTGCAGAAGATCAAATAAGAATGTTTAATATCCAAAAACTCTTGTCGGTGTTTGGTGGGTCATTTTTTTGTAATGGAACCAGGAAACACGAACATACCCAGCAAACATCCCTAAAGTCTGAATGCGACTGCGTTCATTGTGGTTGGCAAAAATGGTTGCAATATGCAAAATCTCACCATTGGTGAACCGCAGAGCTCTTGCTGAGGAACAAAAAAAGTATCTATATCATACAAAAAATATAAGTATACTATAGTACATGGGTCAGTCTCTGACAAGGGGGTTCAAACGTGTGACAGAGGAGGTAAAAAATAAAACTGTTCACTTTTGTAAAAAAAAAATCACTTCCAGCATTGTGTGCCCACAACACACACACACACACACACACACACACACACACACACACACACACACACACCACACCACACCACAACCACACCACACACCCACATACACAAGCACACCCCTCCCTCCCTCACACACACAACACACACACAGCACTTCCCCCCCTTCCCCCCCTCACACACACACACACACAGCACCCCCTCCCTCCCTCACACACACACACACACACACACACACACACACACACACACGCACACCACACACACACACACACACACACACACACACACACACACACACACACAGCACCCCCTCCCCACCCCCACCCCCACACACTCCTACACCTAGGCCACACCACAGTTGATAGAACTGCGCTGTGTCCTTGTCTGCAGGCGAAGCAGCAGAGCAGGGGTCTGGCGGACCTGGTGGCGGAGTACAGCCGGCGGCAGCGGGAAGACCTGTGGGAGGCGTTGCGCCACGCCTGCTCCCAGGGCTCTTCAACCACAGCGCTGAGCAAGGGGAAGACGCAGACAAGAAGGTGAGAGCAACGGAGGGAAGAAGCTTATCACGATTGTATGTTCTTCACTGTGTTTTCATTGTGTGGTGAGTGGTTTATTATAGTGGTGGTGGTGGTGGTGGCGGTGGTGGTGGTGGTGGTGGTGATGATGATGATGGTGATGATAGTGATGATGGTTGCAGTCGTTAGTATTATTAGTAGTGGTAATCATTATTATCATTATTGTCATTGTTATTATTGTCACTTTTATTATTATCATCATCATCCTTGTAATTATTATCATAATATTTTTATTATTATCATCATTATTTTTATCATTGTTATTATTTTATTGTTTTTGTTATTATTATTGTCCTCCTCCTCCTCCTCCTCCTCACATCATCATGACATTATCACCATTATAATTATAATAATAATATATGAAATTTATAGAGCACTATATCTTGCAATTACAAATCAGAGCGCTTCCATTCAATCCGCTCCCACACAAACAACCAATAATGATTAACAATATTCTAACAAATGCACACACACACACACACACACACACACACACACACACACACACACACACAGGTCATCAAGATGGCGGAGACCGCCTGGAGCTAATTGTTAACTGCCAGACTTTATGTGGAATACGCAAACATGACGAGAACAAGAAGTATGGGAGGCGTCCATAAATATACGCAAGCAGCACCTGTGAAGAATGTGTGCACGAGGAGGTCCACCACCACCAGTATGGACAGGAAAAGCAGCCTGACCAGGGGCATCGACAAGGCCTGTGGAAATGAAGGCCAAACAGACGGTTGCGGAGATCTAGATCTAGCGCGAACAGAGGAATCTCTCAGGTCTAGATCTACCAGTCCTCCTGCCGCTCTTCAAGGAAATTCCACGATGGCAGCCCTTACTGGAAGGTTACTTACTATACTATTGTCAGAAAAATAACATTATTGCAAACCAAGCAGGCTTCCAGCGAGGTAGATCTGCTATAGATAACCTAGTTAAACTTACAACACGTGTAAAACAACAATTTGCGCGTGAAAAAAAATGTTCTTGCAACGTGTTTTGACATACCTAAAGCCTATGATCAAGTTTGGCATGCAAAGTTATTAAGTAAGTTAAAGACAATTGGTCTTTCCGGTAACATTTATCATTACATCAAGAGCTTTCTTAGCAATAGATCTATTCAGATAAAGGTCGGAAATAACTATTCAGATCCTAGAAATCTTGATATGGGCTTACCACAAGGCTCCGTTATAGCACCAGTTTTATTTAATATCCTATTACCTGATCAACAAGACCTATACCACGTATTTTTTATCGATTTTAAGAAGGCATTTGACAGGGTGTGGCATGCAGCTTTGTGGGCAACCATGAACTTGTACAGCATCAATGCAAACCTGATCAGAGTCATCAAACAGCTGTACAGCGAGGCCACCAGTGCAGTGTACTACAACAACAACATTGGAGAATGGTTTTCGAACAACAGTTGGAGTAAGGCAGGGCTGTCTACTCTCACCCACTCTTTTCAACATCTTCCTTGAGAGAATCATGGCTGATGCACTGGAACATCATGAAGGATCAGTCAGCATTGGTGGCAGAACGATCACAAACCTCCGCTTCGCAGATGACATTGATGGAATAGCAGGATCAGAAAAAAGAGCTTGCCAGCCTAACAGAACACTTGGATAAGGCCTCCAAAACATACGGCATGGCAATCAGTGCAGAGAAGACCAAACTGATGACTAATAACACCAACGGCATTAGCACTGATATCAGGGTTAATGACCAGAAGCTGGAAACAGTTCAAAGCTTCAAGTACCTGGGAGCCATTGTATCCGACCAGGGATCCAAGCCAGAAGTAGTATGCAGGACTGCACAGACAATAACAGCTTTGTCAAAACTAAACACCATCTGGAGAGAATAAGAATATCTCACTTATCTCCAAGATCAGACTAATGCGCTCCCTTGTCATATCCATATTTCTGTATGCCTGTGAATCATGGACCCTGACTGCAGATTGGAGAGAAGAGTACAGGCAGTGGAGATGAGATGCTTTCGGAGACTCCTTGGCATCTCTTACAAAGACCACATAAGCAACGAAAGCGTGCATAACAGAATCCAGCAAACCATTGGACCCTATGAGAACCTTCTAACGATCGTGAAAAAGCGTAAACTTAAGTGGTATGGGCATGTCACAAGATCCCAAGGAATTACAAAGACAGTTTTTGCAAGGCACTGTCCAAGGAGGAAGAAGAAGAGGCAGACCAAGGAAGAGCTGGGAGGATAACATCAGTGAATGGACAGGCCTAGAACTCAACAAAACCCTGAGAAAGGCAGAACAGAGAGAAGAATGGAGGGAACTGGTTGCTGAGTCTTTGAGGGTGCCCCCGCGGTCGTCAGACTACGGGACAGATAGATAGATAGATAGATAGATAGATAGATTACATGATCTTCCCAAACATTTGTCTCAGAACGTTGTCCTAGTTCAATATGCAGACGATATATGGATGTGGATGAATGTTACCATGAAACAAAACACATCGAAAAGTTCTATAAATTATATTAAAAAACTGTACCAAAAAGACCTTGATAATTTAAATAAGTACATAATTGAAAATGGCCTAAAATTATCCACAGAAAAAACGCATATGATGCTTTTTAACAACGGTTGCAATCCAGACAACTTACCTGTGTTCAAAATTGAAAACGAGACAATTGAATATAAGCACTTAGTAAAGTTTTTAGGTGTTTTTCTTTCTTCAAAGTTAACTTGGAATGCCCACATTGAATATATTTTAACTAAAGGAAGAATATGTTTAAATCTGTTAAAAATTGTACGAAAGCAGTATTGGGGACAAGACATGACAATTCTGAAACATCTGTCTACCTCTCTAATTAGATCTAAATTATCCTATGGACAAGAAGTTTATTTTAGTGCACCTAAGTACTTATTAAAGAAGCTTCAAAGTGTAGACTGTAAGGCGTACAAACTAGCTCTAGGTGTGCCATTTCATGCCTCCGGCACTTGATACATATAACGAAACTGGAATGTTACCACTTGATGAGTACCGACAACTTGTATGTGCTAAATATATTCTGAGAAGCTCAACACCTGAAAACTTTGCTTCAGAAGAAATGAAAATGAGGTCTGAAACAGATTTTCCCAAAAGAGCCCGACACATAACCTCCTTAATTACAATAGGTACCTATACATCAGATCTTTACGAGCGTTCTGAAATTTTAACATCTGATGTAGACTCACAAAGAGCAGTTTCAGTCTGTCCTGTTTGGGAAATGAAGCGAGCTCACTTTGATGTAGATTATATTAACATGAAAAAGAATGAGAATCCAAATATCATGGCAGTTAATGTTCATTCACATATAGAACATAATTACTCTCATTATCTTAAAATGTATACAGATGGCTCTCTTTTAGACAATCATCAAGCAGGTTCAGCATTCGTCATACCAGCACTAAAAGTAGAAAAGTCATATTATGTTGGTAAAAATCGATCTGTTTTTATAGCTGAACTGATCGCTATTTTCATGGCTTTGAATTTCATTTTAGATCATCCATACTGTTTCTTTCACATATTACTTTGTGTGGATTCAAAATCAGTTTTATATGCCTTAAAGTCAATAACTTATAAGCAATCTCCTAAACTTATACTAAATATCAAATACTTCATAAATCGTCTGTGCTTAAGAGGAATTCATGTTTCCTTTTGCTGGATTCCTTCACATATAGGATTGTTTTCTAATGAGTGGGCTGATCGGGCTGCGAAGAAAGGTGCACGTAATGACAAGGGGTCTACGGTACTGCATGTCCCTCTATCCATTGCAGAGGGTTATCAGTTGTTAGAAGAAGCTTCCTTAAACAAATTCATAGAAAAACATCGGCAAATCAAGCGGCTTTCACATTCAGCTCCGAGTGGGAAGAACGTAATTGAATGCGTTGATCACTTAGAGATTCACATAAATGCTGTCAAAGAAAGACAACTCAAGGCATTGTTTTTCAGGATAAGATTAAATGCATTCACAACAAAATTCAGCAAGGATGTTAAATGCTTATCTGGTGAATATATTTCAAATACCCATATCATACTTGAATGTGAGAATTTAAAAACTTATATCCCTGCCTTTTTTGAGAATACCATTGACGAAGTTTTGAACAACGTAAAGCTAACGTTTGACATTGCTAAAGGTTTATTGTTAAGTCCTATAGGGCATTTATTGTAGTTGTAGTTCTGTTTGAATTTCTTTTCCTTTTTTTCCTTCTTTTTCTATTGTTTTTAAAATGTTCTTGATCTGTTTATGTTAAGACTACTACTTGTGTATTTCCCTTGTTATTACTCTTTATTACACACACACACACACACACACACACACACACACACACACAACACACACACACACACACACACACACTCGCACGCAACACACAGAGTAGATCTATCTATCTATCTATCCATCTCTTTCATTCAGTCTCCTATTTTAGGGCCGTCTGGTATCACTTAAAGTGGAAAGACGTTAAAATTGAAGACTTACTTACTTACTTACTTACACACACACACACACACACACACACACACACACACACACACACACACACACACACACACACAACGCACATGACACACACAGCATGAACAATTTTTGAGGGCATTATCTGTATTGTGTTCAGTACACTGACAGACACACACACACACACACACCACACACACACACACACACACACACACACACACACATCCTAATATCACGTAATGTGAAAAGACGTTAAATTAAAGAAGAACACACACACACACACACACACACACACACACACACCACAAAACACACACACACACACACACACACACACAACACCCAGCATTAACAATTTTTGAGGGCAGTATCTGTTTTGTGTATTCAGTACACTGAGCGAGGTGGTTAAGGGCAAACTGTACTCACGTGTGTCTACACACACACACACAAACACACACATACACACGCAACAGATGGCACTACAACACTGACTGGAAGTACAACCATGACGACAGAAAGGAGGAAGATGAACTGACGTGGAGACCACAAGGTTACTACCATCTGCATAGACGGGAACAAAACTGGAGACCATATCAACACCATGACTGGAGAAATACAAAATGAAATGTGTAATCAAAGACTGGCACATACAGATATTAAGATAACATATACATCTATCACGTACATATATACAAATAATAGGAAACATGCAGATAGAGGCAACTCCCCCCCCCCTTCCCCCTTCCAATACACATACATGCACCTTCCCTCATGATACACACACTTACACACACATAGACAACTTACCCACACTCACGTACACATATATATATATATATTATATACACGCGCACATGCGCACTCACATACACAAACGCGCACGCAACATGCACGCACACGCGTTCAAACACACACACACACACACACACACACACACACACACACACACACACACACACACACACACTACTGAGTACCAGAAACAAATACAACAATGTGATGCCAGATGACACTACGTCATTAAAAAAAAAAAATCTTTGATTTCAATTGTTGATCAAAGGTACTTAGCCCTATACACTTTCGATGGCGTAAATAGATCTACTTACTTGTATAGTATAAACAAGTCCAAGAGATGGTGAAATATAGAAAGTATGTAGGTTACACACACACACACACACACACACACACACACACACACACACACACACACACACACACACACACACACAATAATGTATGTTGTTCACCAATGCCTAATATCATTCCAGATTCATATTCATGTGCAGCACGTGTAAAGTTTACAAAGGATTTAGTCATTAATATCGTATGGTTTATTTACCAAAGGGAGCTAATGACTGTAATACAGAGTGGCTACATTCACTACAAGATAATCAGAAGTGGCTGGTAGGAGGAGATTTTAATGCCCACGCGCCTTTTTGGGATAAAGGAAGTATATCCATTTCCTGCAATCGTTTTTTAGAAAACATAACAGACTCTTGCCTGTGCCTACTAAATGATGGCAGTGTCACGAGAATACCTGACATTTGTACTCACAGAGCATCAGCATTAGATTTGTCTTTGATATCTTCTGCTCTTGCTCCAGAATGTACATGGGTAACAAATGATGATACATTGGGAAGTGATCATCTACCTATTGTAATAACATTTAATGAAATGCCAACCCTCTGTAACACTGAAAAAGACATAATTCCAAAATTTAAATATAAAGAGGCCAATTGGGAGAAGTTTAAAAGTATCCTTGCTGCCTACAATACAAACAGCTTAGATTCTGATAATATTGACCAATTTTATTCCACTTTTAAAAATTTGCTTTTGTTCAAGCTGCGCAATTATAAATTTCCCCAAATCATTAAATCACTAAATCAAAAAGTTTCAGGGAACGTTTGGTGGAACACCTGCTGCGAAGAAGCAGTGACTAACAAGCATTTACTTTTCAAAATATCTAAAAATAAGACATCAGAAAACCATAAAAAAACAGAAACGGCAAAAAATTATAGCAACATGGTCAAAAGCTCAGGCAAAGCGACAATTTTGGGTTTCATCATTTTGTTCCAGTGACATATCAAGTCATACAGATCTTAAAAAAGTGTGGAACAAATTTCATGAAATGAAAAAAAGTGTGACTTTACCACTTGTCCGATTAAGCTAAAAAACAACAAATTTTCCCATCCAATGCAGAAAAGGTGAGGCTTTTGCAGATATGTTCGAATCCATGCGTATTGAAGGTCTCTCACTTAAAAGTAGTAAGTACAGAAAATCTGAAGAGAACAAAAAAAAATATGAAAAACCCACTTTCTAATAACACTGAATACATTAATGCCCCAATAACAATCAATGAAGTAAAGATGTATTACATTTCTTCCTAATAAGAAAAACATCTTTTGGGATTAGATGCCATATCCAATGAAATGCTTAAAACATTTACCAGAAAAATTCATTTTTCTATTACATAAACTTTTTTAAAAAAGTGTTGGAATGAAGGTATAAATGCCAGTTAACGGGAAGCGTCTATCATTGTTCCCATTCATAAGCAAGGAAACCCCCAAAATGACAAAACTAGTTACAGACCCATAGCACTGACTTCTAACACAGGTAAGCAATGGAGCGATCTTTTCTAAGAAGGATTGTGTATTATTGTCAGAAAAAAAAGGGTAGTTCCAATCAATCAAGCAGGCTTTCAAAAAGGCAATCTGCAATTGATAATCTAGTTAAACTACAACACAAGTAAAACAACAGTTTGCGAGAAGAAAAAAAATTACTTGCAAACATTTTTTGATGTCAGAAAAGCCTACGACCAAGTCTGGCATGCTAAATTACTGCATAAACCCTGAAGACTATTGGATTATCTGGGCATGTTTATTATTAAAATCAAAAGCTTTTATGTAACAGAAGTAACAAGTGAGAGTAGGGAATACATATTCCCCACTCTAGGTCTCTCCATATGGGTTTACCACAGGGTTATGTTATAGCCCCTTTTCTGTTTAATATATGTTATATGATCTACCCACAAACTGTCTAAAGATATCACCCTAGTATAATTGGCTGAAGATTATGTATGTGGAAGAATGTCGCTATGAAGCGCAGTACAACAAAGGGATGATTCATTATACCAGAAAGATCAAATCAAAAAGAGTTAGATAATTTATATAAATATATATTGAAAATGGTCGGGCCCATTTTCCACAGAAAAACGCACATTATGCTTTTAAACAATGGCAGTGATCCAGATCCCACTACCACAGTTTAGGATTGGAGGGGAGCTAATTCAGTACACAAATACGTCAAATTTTTTTAGGCATCGTACTTTAAATCAAAATTGATTTGGGAGTGCTCATATTGGATACATTTTAACAAAAGCGAGAAAATGTATTAATTTTCTTAAAAGGGTTACCAACAGTCTTGGAGACAAGATATGGTCACTCTGAAATGCTTAGCTACGTCACTTGTTACGGTCCAAGCTGTCTTATGGACAAGAATTTCTATTTTAGTGCTCCTAATTATTTATTGAAAAAACTCCAAAGTGTAGACTGTAAAGCATATAAACTTGCACTTGGTGTACCATTCCACACCTCCACCGTAGCAACTTATTAATGAAATGGGGAACTTCCCCTGTTTGAATACCGACAACTTTCATGTGCCAGATATGTTTTTACGCAGCACAACAAATGAAAACTTTGCTTCTAGGGAAATAGAAGTCGAGCAAAAACAAATTATCCTAAAAGGGCTAGACTTTATTTCGTTTTTAAAACGCCTATTGGTACTTATGTACCAGACCTTTTCAAAAGTCTAAAACTTAATCATTATGAATTAGAAATGCAGAAAGAAGTTGTGCCATGCCCTTCGTGGGAAATAAATAAAGCAAATTTTGATATAAAATGTACTAATGAAAAGAAAGAACGAAAACCCAAATATCATGTTGAGATATCCAATCACATATTGAAAATACGTATTCAACAAAACTTAAAAGGATATACAGATTGGTCATTTTTAGAAAATAATGAAGCGGGTTTCAACATTCGTATCTCACTTAAAAAAGAGAGAATCATAATATCCTGGTAAAATCATTCAATATTTACATGAACTTTTGCAATTCTTTGGCTCTTAACTTATTTTGATTTTTTTATTCCCATATTCTATCTTATTTGTTGTAGACTCTAAGCGGATTGTATGCTATCAAATCCAAAATTCCCAAAAAGTATCTAGATTCATTTTTGAAATTAAATAATGTCATACACCTTTAAGTTTAAGAGGTTTTCCGTCACCTTTTGTTGGTACCTTCCCACGTTGGGGTTTTTTTCAAATAAAGTGGGCTGACAGAGCTGCAAAAAGGGGAGCAGACATTTTGGAATCGACAGAACTGCATGTTCCATTATCTAACAGGAGGTACCTTTTGTTTAGAACAAACATCGTGGGTAAGTGGTGAGAGAATCAGATCAACTCAAGGAACAATCTTTAAGAGTTGCCAGACTAATGGCCTTATTTTTATGTTATCCTTCTCAAAAAACATTTAAGTACGCAACTACGAGAAGATTAATCACTTATTTTGAATAAATTAAATGCATTTATAACAAAATTTGTAAAATGTTAGGTGTCTCTGTGGGAACATGTTTCCAACCCTCACATCATATTTGAGTGTTCCAATTGAAAACCTTTTTTACCCCGTTTTGTGAGCATCTGTGGAACATATTTAAAATCCCAAAATTAGCCTTGCCATTGTTAAATGTCATTGCACAGCCCATTAGATATTTGTTGTGTTACTTATAGTTATTCTGTTAAAAATTTTTTGAATTTAAATTTCTCATGTTTAGATCCCCCCCCCCTTTTTTTTAGTTGCATGAACATATCAACACACTGTTACCTAATCATTCTTTTCTCTTTCCATTCCCTTCTCTGTTTTAAACTTCCTCTTCATTTTCCACATCCCTCTTCTAATATCACTAAGAGTGAACAGCGTTAAATTGAAGAAAACAACAACAACAACAACAACACAACACACACACACACACACACACACAACACACACACGCACGCCCCCCACGCACACACACACACACACACACACCCCACACACCACACACACAAACACCAGTCGGGTACAATGATTTTAACCCAAAGAATGTCTGTCCATTTTAAAGTCTTTTGAACACATGTTATCATTTAATATATCTAATTTTTTTTTCGGATACAATGGATAGATTTGTCAAGTTTTTTAATTAATAGTTAAAATATGAATACACACTTAACGTAAAAATAATCTTTTGATTATGTAAATTTTAATGATTATGTAAATTTGTTGCCGTTGTTGTTTTGGTATAGTAGACATTTAAAACAATGATAAAAATGGAAAACATTCTATAGTTAGAGATATTATAACGGAAGAAACAACTACAATTCATTAAAATGATATGCACATGGTTTGTTTACCCCCATTAAAAAGATCTCTGTGTTCACAATGATATTTAACAAATGAGTAAAACATGAGAATATTATCGGGGGAAATACTAGAAGTATCTATGGAAAAGTTGATGGAATTAATGTAAACAAACTAAATGACGTACAAAATAAAAGACATGTTGATATTATACAATGTAATAATTTTACAAGAAACACATTTGATAACAAATCTGTAGAAGATGTAAGTCTACCAGGATAAAATGTCAGTGCACTACTGCAGACCAAAAGAAATAAATCTGTCAGTGCTTAAAGGAGGTATTTCAGTTTTAAATTAAGGAAGATTATCAAAAAGTAAAAATTGTTACCGCAAAATAGTTCAGATTTTGGTGGGGAAATGCAAATGATACAGGAAAACTCAAATTTAAAATCATCAAAAAAGAATATTTTTATAGGATGTGCATATATTCCACCCGAATTTTCTTCTTTTGGAAAAATTCATACACAGAAAATATGGGGAAAAATTAGAACAAGACATAGAAAGTTGTCTGAAAGAGGTCAGATAATATTGTGCGGAGATCTAAAAAGCGCGATCAGAAGACTGAGACTTTATAGAAATAGATCCAGAACCAAGTTACAAAAAATTTACCTGAAGAAAATGAATATGACCAATGCTATCAAAGGTGCTCAATGGATAGAATTGTACACAAATATGGTAGACTTTTAGCTAATATTTGTACCGACAATCAATTATATATATATTAAATGGCCGAACATTAGGAGATTTACAGGGTAGATTTACATGCTTTCAACCTCAAGGTTGTAGTGTTGTGAATTATTTCATTTGTTCAAAATCATTTATGAAAGAGGTGAAGCATATGAAAGTTAGAGATTTAATGGAATACTCAGATCATTGTCCACTAGATTTAGATATAGATATACCAGATATAGACAAAACACGTTTGCAGAGGTCTATAAAAATAGTAAGAGACACACAAGCAGAGTATATTACTAAAGATTCACCACAACAAACACGTTTTGTATGGGATACAAATTCCAAAGGACAGTTTGAAAAGGCACTTCTACTACCAGCAATACAATCACACATAACACAAATAAAAACTGAAACAAATACAGTATTAAAACAAATAAAACAAAGTACAAAGCAGCCTGATTCCTCAAACGTTGTAAATGAATATTCCAGACAGCTGTCTGATATTTTTTCTCAAAGTGGCACAATTAAGCTTGAAGACCAGAAAGTCAAAACCGGTAAGAAGAATTAAACACAATAAAAAATGGGTTTTATTCGGAAAGTAACAGTACAAGAAAAAAGTAAAGTCTCTACTAAATGCAATAAATAGAACCCCGTATAAACCTGAACTTCGAGAAAAATACTTTATGAAAAGAAAACAATAATTATAATACTTTAATAAAAAAGAAAAAGAAAATCTTCAAAAATTCACTAGTATCACAGCTACATGATGCCATTGACGAAGATCCGAGTATATTGTGGAAAACTTTACAAACATTAAAAGAAAGCGAAGATGATGGATTTAAAAAATCATAATCATAAATTTGTAGCAGTAAATGGACTGAACACTTTAAAAACACTTATTGGTAAAGAACCGCAAATAGATCCAGACCACAAAATCAAGTACAAATGGTTTAATGAATTAAAAGTACCTAATAACCCACCCGCTAGATAAGCAAATTACAACAGAGGAAATTACAAAACAATCAAAAAGCTGAAAAATAAAAAAATCGCCTGAAAAGATGGGAACACAAATGAAATGATCAAATCAGTTTCATCTAATGTTATAGAGATAATGCTGAATATTTTCAATTTAGTATTAGAAACGGTATATATCCCTGTGACTGGAAAGTAGGAGTAATGTCCCAATCTATAAAAACGGATGCTATACAACCCAGAAAACTACAGAGGAATAACGTTTTACAAACACAAATTGGAAAATTTTTTTGTCAAATACTGAACCATAGAATTTCTGAATATTTAGAAAATAACAATAGTATTGTCAGAGAAAACAAACTGGTTTCAGAAAAGCAAGCAGAACAATGGACCATATCTTCCTACTTAACAATTTAATAATAGTGCACTGAAAGTAAAAACTAAAAAAACTTTATTGCTGCTTTGTAGATTTTCAGAAAGCTTCGATAATGTGTGGCACGAGGGTCTTCTTATAAAGTTAAACGAAATAAGAATAGCAGGCACAACTTTTAATGTCATTAAAAACTATGTATTCCAAATGCAAACAATATTTACAGAAATACGAGGGAAAACAACAGATGAAATCATAGACAGAAAAGGGGGTACATCAGGGGGAAAAACATTAAGTTCTACATTATTTAATGTATAGTCCCAAAGATATAGTTCCAAAATGCTGATGAGAAAGATTCGCCATATATAACCGCAAAAAGACAGAATTCCTTGTTTACTCTTGCTGAGACCTGGTATTTTGCTATCAACAACCAAAATAGGTCTTCAAAATAAACTGAACAAACTGCAAGAATACTGTTCTAATTGGGGTTTTTAAAGATAAACAAAACAAAAACAAAGGTAATGTTTTTTACGAGATCACCTCCTAAAATTTTCCCAATTCATTCTGAATGTGGAGAGCATTAATTGAAACAGTAGAAACTTTAAAATATCTAGGTGTCGTTTTTCATCAGAACGGAAATTTCAAGCAACAAAGAACATTTAGTAAAACAAAGCAACAAAGCAATATACGCCTTTAAAAGAGCAATTCATGGACAAAATTTAAAGACTACTATAATAATTCGTTTATTCGACTCACTGAACCCCCCTGTTTAACCTATGGAGCAGAAGTTTGGCTTTCCTTTTGTTTTAATGGGGAGACAGGTTTCATACTGATAAACTGTTCAAGGCATGCTTAAACCAATCCGTTTTTGTATGAGAATTTCCATAAATTTTGTAAACAAATGATAGGAGTTCAATAAAAAGCATTAGTATCTACCCACTTTGGGTGAATTAGGGGGATTTCCACTGATCCTTAAAATCTATCCAGATAATATCCGTTTAGATTCATTTGACAGAATCAAAACCAGACTCTTATTTAGAATAGTATACGATTATTTGTATCAGAATAATACATACGATAAATGGATAAACACAGTGAAAAAAATTCTGTACACAATTGGATTCAAACATGTCTGGAAGAACCAAAGCACTTTAATGTTTCATCGGTTGAGTTATGCTGTTAGAAGAAAATTGAGGACATGTATAAAACATTTTGGATCTACCAAAGAAAGAGTTTTTCAAACTAAAATTTTATGATTTTGCTACCAAAAAAATACAGAATGAACCATACTTTGTAAACTATGAAAACAAAAACTCATAAGAAGCATATTGTAAATTTCGCACAAGCGTCACAATTTAATGATAGAGGAAAGGGAGACACCAAAATATATCCAGAGAGGACAGAAAAAGTAGACACTGTAACAAAATTTAAGATGAATTTCATTTACCTTTATGAAAGCATTTTATATGATGAACTCAGAAATAATTTGTTATTAAAAAATCAAAACGAAAGACAAGAACGCAAAAACTGTGTACATAAGTTAAGTGACATAATCATCAGTGATATATATCAAGCAGATATCATCAGATATGTTATGAGTGATTTTGAAAAGAGATAAAAAGAGAAGTAAAATACAACATGTTTTTAGTGTACATCACTTTTAGCCAAAATAGATAATAATTATAGTTGATGTTTTTGTTGTGTCAAATAAGTCTACATGATTTAAATGGTAATAAAATATTCTGAATCTGAATCTGAATCTGAATCTGAATCACACGCACACACACACACACACACACACACACACACACACACACACACACACACACACAGCATGAACCATTTTTGAGGGCCATCTCTGTGTTGTGTTCAGTACACTGAACGAGATGGTTCAGGGCAGACTGTACTCACTCACGTGTGTCTGCTGTGCAGGCAGGCTGTTGTGGCGTTGACATGGCTCATTCCTGCTGTGGTCAGGCAGTGTGCTCAACATGCATGTGTCCTGTCCCTCTTTCTTCCTTGGCTACAAGCTCCCAGGATCACCAGCGCTGACAGTGTTTTGCCTATGCGACCGTTTCGGTGGTCTAGAGGTAACGCGCCTGTCTAGAATGCAAAAGTCCGGGTCGGGTGTGTCCGTGGTTCGTATCCCGTTTGGGCCCAAAATTTTCCCACCATCCATTAGACCATGAGTGGTGGTCTGGGCGCTAGTCTTTCGGATGAGACGATAAACCCGAGGTTCCGTGTGTTACACAACATTTTCATCGCACGTAAAAGAACCCACGGCAACAAGAGAATTGTCCCTGGCAAAATTCTTAGAAAAAAAGCCACTCTGATAGGGAAACAAATACAGTTGCAGACCAAAAGAGAAAAAAAAGGTGGCGCTGCTCTTGTGGCGACGCTGGCGCTCTCCCTGGGAGAGCAGCCCGAAGTTCACGCAGAGAAATCTCGTGACTTAAAGTGGTATAAAATAAAATAAATATTTTTTAAAAATCCCCCCACCCCCAACCCCACCCACCATATAGGTATCCGCATTCCCGCTTCCTGGATGGCAGTGAGTCCTGGACTTGGCGTGCCCGGCAGCAGCAGGAGCAGGAGCTGCATGCTGGGTCCCTCCCATGCCTCGCCTCCCACGCGTAGGGACATCCCCTGGCAGGACGAAGTCCCAGAGGACACTCACTCACTCACTCAGTCCCATGTCCCAAAGGACGTAGGGAAGACATGAGAGAAGACGCGACAGAGATCTTTTTCCATGCTTCATGATCCTGAGTGGCTAGTAGAAGGTGTTGCAGGGGTTGGGCGGTCCATTCTTTGTTGTTGTCAACCCATGATTTCTTTTGGCGGCCTCTTCTTCTCTTGCCTTCAACTGTTCCCTGCAGGATGGTTTTTTTGCTAGGGTGTTGTGTCTTGTGGTGTGACCAAACCACATCAGTTTTCTCCTCTTTATGGTGGAGAGCAGAAGTTCTTGGGGGCCCACACGCTTTGTGATTTCTTCTTTCACATAGTTGGTGGTCTTGTGTTCTTTGTATGATATTTTGAGGAGTCTTCTGTGGCACTTGTTTTCAAATGCTTGGATTCTCCTCTCTAGCTCTGCTGACAGAGTCCATGATTCACAGCCATATAGGAAAAGAGCTGGAGGCACCAGCATGTACACGCTGCTGAAACAGAGACATATGCGCTGGCTTGGCCATTGTCGTGGGTGTGGATGACGGACAGATCCCTAAAGACGTCCTCGATGGAGGAACTGTGCGCAGGTTAACGCTGTGCCAGAATTAAGAAAACCTAGAGCGCAGCTCCACAGTCTTCCGAGGCTGACAGATGCCTGGTGTGGCCCGCTATACCGCCATCAGTTGAAGTAGCCCCATTCCCACTTTGGCAATAGTGTCCAAACACGCGCGCATGCATTTTTGAAAACTTTGACATCCGTTCCTACCGGCGCAAAAATGGCCTACTCTTCCGGAAGGCAGACAGGGTTTTAACGTGCGGAAGAAGTTCTGCTGGCATTTGCGCATGTGACCTTGGGTTGTAATCTAACCCCGATGACTTTGACAGTGGGTTCTACTTTCTTGTCAAGCTGGTAAGAAAGGGTTAGGGCTGGACATGAAACTGTAACTGTACAGTTCACTGGTTAAGCTCGTGAACGTCTTTATATATATATATATATATATATATATATCTATATCTATATCTATATATATCTATATCTATCTATATATATATATATATATTATATATATATATATAATATATATATATATATATATATCTATATATGGATGTATATATATCTATAGATTTAATATATATGTATAATATAGATATATATGTGTGTGTGCGTGTGTGTGTGTGTGTGTGTGTGTGTGTGTGTGTGTGTGTGTGTGGTGTGTGTGTGTGTGTGTGTGTGTGGTGTGTGAAGTCAAGTCAAATTTTTATTTCTAGATGCTACATTGATTAAACAATGCATTTGCTTTTTTCATCAAGCCATCTATCTAGGAAGAAAAACAACTTGATCAGTAATATCTAACTACATTATCACCATAACCAATGATAATGAAACAACTTGATCAGTAATATCTAACTACATTATCACCATAACCAATGATAATGAAACAACTTGATCAGTAATATCTAACTACATTATCACCATAACCAATGATAATGAAACAACTTGATCAGTAATATATAACTACATTATCACCATAACCAATGATAATAAAACAACTTGATCAGTAATATCTAACTACATTATCACCATAACCAATGATAATGAAACAACTTGATCAGTAATATCTAACTACATTATCACCATAACCAATAATAATGAAACAACTTGATCAGTAATATCTAACTACATTATCGCCATAACCAATGATAATGAAACAACTTGATCAGTAATATCTAACTACATTATCGCCATAACCAATGATAATGAAACAACTTGATCAGTAATATCTAACTACATTATCACCATAACCAATGATAATGAAACAACTTGATCAGTAATATCTAACTACATTATCACCATAACCAATGGTAATGAAAACAACTTGATCAGTAATAATCTAACTACATTATCACCATAACCAATGATAATGAAACAACTTGATCAGTAATATCTAACTACATTATCACCATAACCAATGATAATGAAACAACTTGATCAGTAATATCTAACTACATTATCACCATAACCAATGATAATGAAACAACTTGATCAGTAATATCTAACTACATTATCACCATAACCAATGATAATGAAACAACTTGATCAGTAATATCTAACTACATTATCACCATAACCAATGATAATGAAACAACTTGATCAGTAATATCTAACTACATTATCACCATCTATCTATCTATCTGTCCCGTAGTCTGACGACCGTGGGGGCACCTTCAAAGACTCAGTAACCAGTTCCCTCCATTCTTCTCTCTGTTCTGCCTTTCTCAGGGTTTTGTTGAGTTCTAGGCCTGTCCATTCACTGATGTTATCCTCCCAGCTCTTCCTTGGTCTGCCTCTTCTTCTTCCCTCTTGGACAGTGCCTTGCAAAACTGTCTTTGAAATTCCTTGGGATCTTGTGACATGCCCATACCACTTAAGTTTACGCTTTTTCACGATCGTTAGAAGGTTCTCATAGGGTCCAATGTTTGCTGGATTCTGTTATGCACGCTTTCGTTGCTTATGTGGTCTTTGTGAGATGCCAAGGAGTCTCCGAAAGCATCTCATCTCCACTGCCTGTACTCTTCTCCCCAAATCTGCAGTCAGGGTCCATGATTCACAGGCATACAGAAATATAGATATGACAAGGGAGCGCATTTAGTCTGATTTTGGGAGATAAGTGAGATATTCTTATCTCTCCAGATGGTGTTTAGTTTTGACAAAGCTGTTATTTCTGTGCAGTCCTGCATACTACTTCTGGCTTGGTTTCCCTGGTCGGATACAATGGCTCCCAGGAAACTTGAAGCTTTGAACTGTTTCCAGCTTCTGGTCATTAACCTGATATCAGTGCTAATGCCTTTTGGTGTTATTAGTCATCAGTTTGGTCTTCTCTGCCCCTGATTTCCATGCCGTATGTTTGGAGGCCTTATCCAAGTGTTCTGTTAGGCTGGCCAGCTCTTTTTCTGATCCTGCTATTCCATCAATGTCATCTGCGAAGCGGGGGTTTGTGATCGTTCTGCCACCAATGCTGACTGATCCTTCATGATGTTCCAGTGCATCAGCCATGATTCTTCAAGGAAGATGTTTTAAAAAGGTGGGTGAGAGTAGAAAAGCCTGCCTTACTCCAACTGTTGTTCGAAACCATTCTCCAATGTTGTTGTTGTAGTACACTGCACTGGTGGCCTCGCTGTACAGCTGTTTGATGACTCGATCAGGTTTGCATTGATGCTGTACAAGTTCATGGTTGCCCACAGAGCTGCATGCCCCACCCTGTCAAATGCCCTTCTTTTAAAAACGATAAATACGTGGTATAGGTCTTTTTGATGTTTAAGGTACCGCTCACATAGTATTCTGAGGTTGAATATCTTTCTGTTGTGCTGCGTTTCCCGCTCTGAAAACCTGCTTGTTCCTCAGCAATGATGGTCTCTGCTTGTGGCTTCAGTCTATTCAATATTATCTGCCAGCATAACCTTGCTTGGGTGACATATGAGGCTGATTGTGCGGTAATTATGGCATTGTTGTAGATTTCCTTTCTTGGGGAGGTGATGATGAGCGACTGCCCTCCATGGTGTTGGCCATTTTCCTTTTCTGCCAGATCTTGTTGCAGATTTTTGTAGGGCGTGATCATGGTTCCCCTCCAGTTGGACCAACTCAGCTGGAATGTTTTCACCCCTCTGACTTCCCCCTTTTTCAGCGATCGATGCTGTTTCCCCCTTTTTTTCTCGGAGGAAGGGTGACTGTCTGTGTCTTTGCTTTCGGGTACTTGGACTTTGGATCTCCTGCGGTTCTTAGTTAAAAGGTCGGGGCAGTATTCTGTCCATCGGTTTAGAATATCCTGGTCTCAGGAACATTCCCTTTTTGTTTGGATTGTTAAACCCCTTTCTTGTTTCGTGTAGTCAGGGCTTTCCCACTGATATGCTTTCTTTCTATTGCTTTTCTTTATATTCTTTCAATTTTGCACTGTTACCGATCCATTTCCTTTTTTCCCCCGTCATGGGCTTCTGATTCTTTTGTTGACTGCCCTATTTGTTTGCTTTTTTTTTTTGTTTCATTTTTTCTTTTTCTTCAATCTCTACGTTGTCGCATATTTTTAGGGTGTTAGGTGTACCCATGGTTTTTTTTACTGGTCGGCGTTTGCCAAGAAGCTCGTTTTCTGTTTCAGTATCTGATTAAACTATTTGTCAGTGATCTTTCTGGTCTATCACAGTGAGTCTGCAAAACTTTCCACTACCTTGTTAAAAAAATTTCTAATACCTCGGGGTCCTTTCCCCGCTTCTCGGGTAAAATTGATCTGATGTTGTTCCGTTGTGGATTTTCTTTGACTTGTGGGAAAGTCATCACACAAGATCATGACCTCCCTTGTCCCCGGGAAAAACTTCGTGTCTGTGCGATGTTAACGCTAGATGAACCGCCCTTTTCACCTGATGATCATTTGGTTTGGGGTGTTCTCCATTTTGGGCTTGCCATGCATTTTTGGTTTTTTGGTGGGGCAAGGTATTCATAGTGGGGGTGGGTTCTGGCAAATCCGGAGTCTCAACCCCTCTTCTTTGTTGGTATTACAATGTGGCCCACAAAGCCCTCCCAGTCTTTCAGCATCTTCCCCTACCTTGGCTTCCAGTCGCCTTGCACAACGAGGATGTCTTTCTTGGGGTTTTGTTCAGAACCTCTTGTAGCTGGTCATAAAATTCTTTTTGGGCTTCATCTGTGAGTTGAGTAGGGGCGTTCCCTGTACTATAGTTATTTAAAGGGGGGGTTGCTCCAGGGGGGAGGGTAATAAGTTGCGGGACACAGGCGACAGTCATGACGGTGTTCACGGTTTTTTGAACGAAAAAACCCCACCCGTGTTCGTTTACCTGTTTTCCACTTAGTAAATTTGTGGTTTCCCTGGGTCGTTGTTTCTCCCATTTTTCCCCCGACTCGCAGAAGCCCAAGGATGTGCCAAGAATCTGGACCTCATGTGTCAGTTCTTCCACTTTGCCTGCACCCTTTAGTTTTCGTACTTCCATGTGCCAATGTGGTGTTGTGTCTGGCACGAATTTTGCTGCGTTTTACATCATAGCATACTTTCGACATCTGTCCCGAGAGCAAAGAACGCGGTCCTTGGTAACCCGGGGGACGACCCATCCGGTATGGGGATTTTTGGCTGTCTTTGTCATTGGGTACTTGGGGGAAATCAAACCTGGGGGAGCCCCCTCCCCCTCCAGGTGGTTTTTTGGGTTTGGGTTTACTCCCCCCATGTGGAGGTGGTATGGGGGTTTAAAGGGTTTCCAGAGAGGGGGAGTCTCTGACCTGTCAGGCACCATAAAAAAATGTAAAGAAACAAAGATCAGTAATATCAACTACTTATCACCATAACCAATGATATTTAAAAAACTTTATCAGTAATATTAACTACATTATCACCATAACAATGAAAAAAAAAACTTGTCAGTAAATTTAATCCCCCCCCTTAATCTACAATTATCACCATAACCAATGATAATAAAACAATTTGATCAGTAATATCTAACTACATTATCACCATAACCAATGATAATGAAACAACTTGATCAGTAATATCTAACTACATTATCACCATAACCAATGATAATGAAACTGACTTTAAAAAAACAGAAAAAGACACACCGACCAAAAATAAAACAAAAACTAACAACAAAAATGACCCCCCCCCCCCCCCCCCCAAGAAAAGTCCACTGCATAATCGTACACACATACACGCACGCGCGCGCACAACACAACGCACACACACAAAACACACCCCCACGCGCGCACGCTCAAAACACACACACGCGCGCGCCACACACTCACACACCGCACAAGCAATGCAACGCAACATAACACAACACACACACACACACACAACACACACACACACACACACACATTCATCCCCATAAAACACGTATATACACGCGCACATAATTACAAGAAAATGAGGGGGGGAAATAATAAAATGTCAAACAAAATACTATACCATTACAGTATCACCTGTTCTTTCATATCAATACTTCATAACTAATGACAACCAACACACAAAAACCATGATCCCCCCCCCCCAAAGCAAACAAAAGAATCAAACAAGGAAACAAACACACAGAACAAAGCTCACCCCCTCCCCAAACAAAACAAAAACAACAAAAACAAGAAAAAATACAGCCAACCAAACAAGCAAAAAGAAGAAAACACTAGGCATCCACACCTGTTTGCATCTCCAACACTGTCAGCAATTATATCCTTTTTCTCTTGTCAACATGCACGAACATTTATTCATATGCGCTCATGTTCTTAAAGTAGTACTTTTCAACATTTAGAGCATCCATTCAATAACAATCAAACATACAAAAAGATCTAACAAATAAATCACTAACAATGATTACGATAAGCTGATGCAATAATAATGGTAATTAACTATCACCACTTAAAATAACAATACAGCAATAACAAAAAAGTAATGGGAAAATACAGGAGGGGGGAGGGGGGTATCGAGGAGGAAGGTAAAAACAACAAGCCAACATACTGAAAAATAATAATGATAACAATTAAAGAAAACACCAACTAGTTTACAAACATCTATGAATCCCTACATAATGAAAGACAAACCAAGGCCCACCACTAACTAGACTATCAAACCAAAACAATAAAAATCACAACAGTACTAATAATCCCATCACTAAGAATAACAAAAACAACATCCATAACAAAATCTATTGAACTGAACATGAGAGAAGGCATTGGGAAATAAAATCAAGTCACAATGTCTAGTCAGCACGTCACTCAACCTTTTGCTTTTCTCCTTCTGTTGTTAAACGTCAGATTTTTCAAGCGCTTGTATAAGTTATTCATGGCATTTCATTAACGTTAACAGTAAAGACAAAATGCCTCTTTCTCTCCCTTCACCCTTTACTCACATCCCCACACACACACACACACACACCACACCAACACACACACACCAAAAACACCACACACACACAACATTCAGACACCACACACTCGGGAGCGCGCGCGCACACCCCACACACACACACACACACACACTGCGGAGCGCGCGCGCCACCACATACACACACACGCACGCAGTGTGCGTGCTCAGAGCATATTACAGTGTAATATTTCGAGTCACAGTAATCACACCTAAAACATGTTTATTGGATGCAGAAAGTGCTGATCCATTTAATCTTAGCATGGCTCATTGACTTACAAGTCAGTAGTGGTGAGGGTAATGGTGGTAGTAGTAGTAGTAGTAGTAGGTAGTAGAGTAGTAGCAGCAGCAGCAGCAGCAGCAGCAGCAGTAGAGTATAGTAGTAGTAGTAGTAGTAGGAGTAGTAGTAGTAGTAGTAGTAGTAGTAGCGGCAGTAGAGGCAGTATAGAAGTATTGTAGTAGAAGAGTAGTAGTAGTATTAGTATTTAGTGGAGGTAGTTAGTAATAGTAGTATCAGTAGTAGTAGTAAGTAAGTAGTGGTAGTAGTGGTGTGTAGTTGGTGGAGTGAGGGATAGTTGAGAAGTGAGTAGTTGTATAGTAAAGTCAGTAGAAGTAGAGTAGTATGGCAGTAGTAGTAGTAGTGAAGATGTGTAGAGTAGTTTAGTAGTAGTGAGGTAGAGTGTAGAGGGGGGTGGGTTTGGGGGGTGGTTGGTGTTGGGTGGTGGTGGTGGGGTGAAGGGGAGGATGAAAAAAAGGGAGACAAAGGAAGAGATGGGAGGAAACATTCGAGGTGGCAGACTGGAGTGAGGGGGACAGACACCCCGAGGGCGGCTGAGAGACGCGGGGGATGGAGGAGGGGGGTGCAAGCTTTGAAGGCGCCCCAAGGATTCGAACTGGGGATCGGTGGTGGGGAAAAATGTTTGAGCATTCACACAGATCTCAGCTTAAAGTCTCTTCCGAAGGACTTGGGGGGGGGGGGGGGGGGGGGGGGGGTGTGGGGGGGGTGGGGGGGGGGGGGGGGGTGGGGGGAGGGGTGGTGGGGGGGTGAGTGGAGCTGAAGTTAACTCCAGGGGAAATCCCCTAAAACGGGTGCCTGGGGTGTGGATCGATCTCGGGCGTCAGATAACCAGCGCAAGGCACGAACCACTAGGCTACCCTCCCCCTCCCCCCCCCTTCCCGCTCTACCCCACCCGCCTCTGTGCTATGATGCCTCAGTTATCTACCGGATTTGTTTATCATCATATCAGCTTGGTTTGTTTTATAACACAGTATAACCACTGATACGTAAGTGAACAAGAATAAAAGTGTAGGTACAAGTGTCACATCCTTTCAACAATCCAAAGATGAATCAGTTATTCTAAAAGGAAGTGCCTCAAAGGGGGGTTTTTTGGGGTTTTCCTTGTTTCTTTTTTTTGGGGTTTTGGGGGGGTTTGTTTTTCCCTTGGGGGGGAGTGGGGGGGGGGGGTGGCGCCCCTGGGAAAAGAGCCCCAAAGGTTTTCTTTTGGCGACATCTTTGGAACACTACCGACCCCTTTAACCCCGCCCACCGCCACCAGCCCGTGTGGGTGCCTTTATTCCGTCTTCAGGGTTTTCGACTTTTTCATGCGTGTTCAGTTTCTGAAACCCTTGTGCTTCATTCCCAGAAGAGTTAAAAACGGGATGTAAAGTTATTTCATTGTAGGAGAAATGCTATATTTTATTCCTTTTTCCTTCCCCCTTTCCCTTTTCATTCATTCACCCATTTTTTTCCCTTATTTATGCCTATTCTTTTCGTTAGTTTATTTTTAAAAAGCCCCATAAACTTATTCTTCCCTTTTACCCATTTCTTGATTTTTTTAATTCCCAAATCCTTCCCAAAAGATCCGGGTTCCCCAAATGGTGAGTTTTTTGGTATGCGATTTATTCCCGTAAAGGAATGCAGTTTGCTTTCCGACTGGGGGGGATTGTGCTTTTTGGGTTCAACCCTTTCTTCGTTATTTTTCCCCATTATCTATGGATTGTGCTTTTTCGTTCAACCTTTTTTTAAGTTTTCTGTTCATTTTTCTATCCTTCAAAACCAGTAACTGGGGGATTTTTTGTTTTTTTTCGTTAAAACCTTTCTTCAGTTATCTATTCATTTTTTTTTCCCTTCACAACCAGAAAATGCGGGGATTGTGCTTTATTCGTTAATTCATTTCTTCGTTATCTGTTCATTATCACCTTCAAAACAGTAACTGGGGGATTGTGCTTTATTCTTAAATTAATTTCTTCAGTTATCTTTTCTTTAAATTTTATCCTTCAAAAAAAAAGTAACTGGGGGATTGTGCTTTATTCGTTCAACCCTTTCTTCAGTTATTATTCTTTTTCTATCCTTCACAAACAGTAAGCGGGGATTGTGCTTTATTCGTTCAATCATTTCTTAAGTTATCTATTCTTTAAATCATCCTTCACAAACAGAAAAGGGCGGGGATTGTGTTTTTTCGTTCAATAAATTTCTTCAGTTATTATTCATTACCCTACCCTTTCACAAACAGAAAACTGGGGGGGATTGTGTTTTTTCGTTCAATATCCCCTTCAGTTATCTTTCATTATCTATCCTTCACAAACAGAAAACTGGGGGGATTGTGCTTTATTGTTCAATCATTTCTTCATTTTATCTTTCTTTATCTACCCTTCCCCAAACAGCCCAAAGATCCCGTGTAACTTGGGATGGTACTTTAAAAGAGGGGACAAGAAAAGCAGAGAGAGACTGAGAGCCCAGAGATAGGAGACAGACACCCCAGAGAAAGGGGATCGCTAAACAAAAGTATTCTTCAGGCCTCCAGCCCCAAAAAAATGGGGTCGAACAAAGATAGGGAAAAAAAAGCCTGAACAAAAACTTGAGGTAATTATGGAAAACTGAAAAAACATGATACTGTAAACATGGGCCCCACCCAAAATTTAAAGAAAAAGAAAAATCTACATGAAACATTGATTTTCACCAAAAAGGGTTTTGTCTTACCCGTTACCCAAAAATTAAACTAAGTCCTGTGGTTTTTTCCTAGCTTGTAAAAAAAAGCAGTCAGACGGCAAATGGTAGAAAGAAAACCCAGTTTCAGAAAAATTTTAAAATATTGACTTGAGAGGGGAGAGAAAATGGTTTTTTTTTGAAAATACAAACAAATACAGAAAAAAACTTTTATTTTTTAATGTAATGAAAAGAAAAGGGGCCTTAAAACTTAAAGCTTTGGCGAAAAATCGGTTTTAAAAACTGAACACAAAGTAATGCCAAGAATAAACAGCAAGAAACAAAAAACCCAAAAATAAATAAAAAACCCAAAAAAATTCAAAGAACGCAATATCAGAAAAGCCAATCTTTTTTGCATGTGAACTTTTTTTTTAAACCCATTCCAACTGGAGATTACGAATTTGTTTGTTTCTTTGTTGTGCCCAAAAAATTTAAAGTTTTTTGGTTTTTTGCGCCACTGTCTAGTTTCGCCCTTCGCAATAAAATACTTGTAACACATTTGATCAGATAACCCCTTCGGGACGAAAAGGGACAGAAAAATATTCCCTTTGGGAAAGTTTTAAAACGGGGAAATATTCCGTTTTCACGTATGGAAACTTTCACTTGAACGGAAATAGTAAATGTACTTCACATAAATGAATTTGACCAAAAAGGGTTTGGGGAAAACTGGTGGATGTCTCAGGGGTTTTGGAAACCTTTTTTTTTCTTTCCCACTAAAAAACCAAGTGTTTCAATCGACATTTTGCAAAAATAATGGGTGTATTTGTCAGTGACCATTCAAAGATTTTTTTTTCGGGCCCTAAAATGCAATTAAACGGCAAAAAAAAGCAGCGGCTATCTTTACTTTCGTTTTGAGTAAAAGCTTTGTTTAAATGAAAAAATGAGTTGTCTTTAAATCAAAATTTAAATGTGTCGCTCCCTACTTCTTGGGGGAAACCAGGTGTTTCCAAAAAACCATCTTTGTTTTTTTTTTTAAGGCTTGGTGTCCCCAATCTTTTTTACCCAACTCCATTTGTAAAACCCTACATTTCAAAAAAGAGTGTTTTACTAAAACCGTGACTGTGAAAGTTTCAGTGTTTTAGCAAAAAATTGAAACATTTAAATTCTATTTTGATGTAAAAAAGGAAAATCTTCCTTTTAAATTTTACCCCAATATTACAGTGTATTTATATGGATTTTTTATAGATATAGACTTTTTTATCTTATTTATGAGAGAGGGAGATATGTATGTATGTTTTATGGAGGAGAGAGAGAGAGGAGAGGGGAGGGGAGAGGGGAAGGAGGGGAGAAAAAGGGGAACTAAACTTAAAAATAACATTCCCCAAAAAAGAAAATTTGGCCCATCCTTTTAAAAAGGGGTACCCGAACTTTTTTGTTTTTGGGAGGTAGAAAAGAGCAACGCAACAACAAGGAAATGTTACTGTGTAACAAAAACCATTTAAAAAAGTACAACTGGAGAAAACATTTTATCTTTACTCAAAAAGGGCTTTACAAAAATTAATGTGAGGCCCCAAAACCCTGGGGATGATTGACGCCATGGAAAACCCGAGTCTTAATGGGTTTTTCTACTACTATAGTTTAGGGGGATTTTACTCGCCTAGCTTCCTCAAATTATTTGGGACAGCACAAAAAAAAAATATATTTCCCATCCTTTATTTGATTGCTTACATAAGGGGTATAGCAACCTGGGGTCATAAAATTTCATTTTCCCCCTTTTATCTAAAATTTATGAACATTTATTTATATTTTTCCCAAAAGTAAAAGCTTAGATTAATGAAATCCCAAAAAGCCTTTTAACTTCCCTGTAAGTTGAAGCTTTTGAAAATTCTTGGGGAATTTATTTTAGCCCCCAAACGGGTGCACATGTTTAAACCGCGCGCAGCCTACTGTCATTTTTTTAGAGCCTCGAGAGAAACTGTGCCCACACTCTATAAACAGGACCCATCTTTTAAAATTTGATAAACATTGTTATCTTTCTTTTTTGTACATTGGGTGGGTTGTTTTTCTATTGCACGGTGTGCAAAAAACATGAGGGCAATTTTTCCCATAGCTTTTTTTTCCTAAGTGGTATTATTTTCGTTTGCATGGTATGTTTTTCTTTCAAATTGCATGGTATGCATGCGGCCCAATTGAAACCCCTTTTTCTGGTCTACAATAAATTCACAAGAATTTACAAACAGCTTAAAATTACAGGAAAGGGTCTGGCTTATTGTTTTTAAATTCTTGCTATTTCCTTTTATACCCCCACTACGGGGCACGGGAAAGATTTGGAGACCACAGTGTTTTTCCAGACAAACACTTCCTTCACATGAAAGGGGGGAAAAACAGGGGTCCTACCTTAATTACAAGTTTCATTGCCCAGTTCTTTAAAACTTTTCATTTTACCCCACGGGAAAACCCACGTTTCTAGATTTTTACCCACAATATTTTAACCCCAAGTTTGGTAAATTTTTTTGGTTTATGGGGGGTGGGGGTGGTTTTTTTTCAAAAACACCCTTCTAAATTTTTTTTACAAGTTCATGTTGACCAAATGTCCCCCCTTCATAGTTGCAGAGGAAAAAAAACCCTTAGCGCAGAAACGAGGGGGTCCCCAAGGCTATATAAATACCCCTCTTTCAACAGAAATGCCAGAAAATTTACAGTGGGGCCCTAGAGGGAGGTGAAACTGAATCCATTGTTGCTCCACGGTACCTCTCCCATTTTCCCTTATTTTACACACCCTACTTTCGTTTTTTTTGCGGGTGCCTTTGGGGGACATGAAAAAAACGGGGAGTGTCCTCAAAAAAACCCTTTTTTTGTGTTTGAATCTTTCCCTGCCCACTTTGCGGACAAATAGAGCCCCAGCTTTTTTTGGGTGTTTCATCCCCTTTTTGATTGGGTTGTGTCGTAGGGGGTTCCCTGGCTGAAAGGACTGGCCTGGCTTGGGGAAATTTTCATTAGTGCGGGGCCAAAAAAAGGCGGGTTTTCCAGGCTGGTTTTTACTAAAAACCCCTTTTTGCTTTGTTTTTCCCCTTTAAATTAGCAGGACAGGGGATAGAATGCGGGAAAGGGGGGAAGCAAAAAAAATTTAAAAAATTTTTTTTAAAAAAAAAAAAATAAAAGGCATTTGGTGGGAAGAGGGAGGGAGGTCATTCCAGATAAATTTAAAACCAGTCAATGGACCATAAATAGAGAAAAAAAAGCGAGGGCCCGTTTGAGGGATTGGTTGAATTAGGTTTTGTTTGGAAAGGTATCTGCAGCGGGAAGCAAAAGGGAACGAGAAGAGTGTAAAAGTGAAAAACATTACAGAGATAAGGGGGTCCCGTTTTGTGGGGGACTTTGTAACAGGGGGTTTAACGGGATTTTATGGGTTTAAACTCTTGGGGCACGGGGAAAGCTAGTGGGGATGGGCAAGAGAGGAGCAATGTGCTCATATTTTTTTCTTTCAAAGGGAAATAGTTGGCGGCAGAGTTTTGCATATTTTTGGGAAAGGGGGGTGGATTGTGATGCTGGCAGCCCACCCAAAAGAGTATTGCAATAGTACAGATGTAAAAGGGAATGGAGTAAACCTTTGGATGTTGCATCTGTGGTCAGGTATTTTTTAATTGACAAAATATGCCGTAATTGATGTAGCATGATGGGGGTTTGGGGTGTTAAATTTTTTGCATGGAGGGTGTGTTGTAATTAATGCCCCCTGATATTTAAACAGCAGGGAAATAAAGGGATGTTTCTTTGCCAAATTGTATTAAAACTGTTGTAATGGAAGAGATTTTGTTTTTGGGCCCCTAAAAGTGTTTTCCTTTTTATTGCTTTTGCTATAACTTTTTCTGATCATCCTTTTTTGGATTTTTGGAAAAGCAGCCGGCCTTTTTGTAAAGGGAAGAGAAGTAAAATTTTCAGGACGTCGTGCTTAAAATTTTGGTTTCATCTGCATAATAAAGACCCAGTGTATAAAGGGAATTAAAAATGTTGTGTACCCAGAGAAATCAGATCAGTGTATCCAAAAACGAAATCAAGATCAGTGTATCCAAAATTTAATCAAGTTTCAGTGTTGGGGACGAAATTTAAAAGACCAGTGTATCCAGACGTAAAAAAGTTCAGTGTATCCAGAGTAATAAAGTTTCAGTGTACCCAAATTTCGACAAAAAGGGTTTATTTGAAAAACTGTGTGCCTTTACTTCAGTTGCTTCCTTTTTAAAGGTCATAGACAGCGGCTTGATGTTCCGGGGGCCTTGTGCGGAGAAAATAGTTGGCGGGAAAATCTCAAAGAATGGAAACAATGAAACGGGAACCTTCAGTTTTTGTAAATTTACCCCAAGAAAGGAGTTTAGATAACAAAAAAAAATAAAAAAAGGGTTTGGTGTGCTCTTGGGGCGAGGCGTTTCCCCCCTGGGGGAGCACCCCGAATTTCAGAAAAGAAATTCGTGATTTAAAAAGTGGTAAAAAAAAATTTTTAAAAAATAAAAATAATAAAGACATTCTGATTACCCCCAGTACTTGCAAAAATGCGTCAATAGCAATGCTCCTGGGTCGGCAAGAAAGACACAATCTGGAAAGCTAAAAATTTAACAAAAAAAGCAAACAAGTCATGTGGGGTTTTTTATATCTTTTAATTTCAGGGCCTTAAAGAGTAGCAGTGAATCAAGTTTCCATTCTGCGCTTTGTCCCCTGTCTAGACACCCCGTCAGTTTAAAATATTTCAACCCCGGGATGTGGGCCCGCAATGAACCATTGCTCCTTCTTTACCCCAATGCCAGATTTTTGGGGGACACGTCATTCAGCTGTTTTTATTGTTAGAACCATGTTGGGTTAAAAAAACCAAAAAAGTGCTTGGTTTTTCAGACATCATTTTTATGTGGGAAAACTCAGGGGGGTCATGCAAAAAAAGATTTGAGACCCAAAAAAAACAGCTAGTAGCTCCCAAAAGGTTTTTTATGTCCTTCTTTGTCTTTTTTCACTCCACCCCGCCTTGTGTTTGGGGTTTGGTTTTCAACAATCCCAAGGGCCCCCCCCCTTGTTTCCTGTCTTTTGTAAAATTTGTGGTATCTGATCTTGAATAGGAGCCTTTTGTTTATTATGTTATTGATACACCTTTTTAGGGTCTGTTTTTCCCCTTTAGTGATAAAAAAACACTGCAGACTTATCCCCGTTTCCCCTTAACCCATTTTTTAAAGGGGAAAACAATTTTTTTGTTCAAGGGGTTTGTAGTAAAAAGGGGCCCTTTGGGCCCCGCAAGAAAAAAAAGAGACCAAATTTTTTTTTCCCAAAACAGGGTGCCAAAAGATCTAAAGGTTTAAAACCCTTTTTTGGGCTAAAAAATTCTTTGATGTACGCAAAGTTTCTTTTTTCGTTATCTGTCGCAAAGACGACATGTTATTGGGGGGGGTTTTTTTTTTTAAAAAAAGGTTTTGTGATTTCTTGCACAGGGGATGAACTGAGATTTTTTTCATGTACATTGAAACCCAGATATTAAAGATTTTTTTGTGTTTTGTTTACACCCTTAAAATTCGGGTTTTTGTCTCTCCCCAAAAATTAAACTTTAAAATCAATGAAGGGAAATTATCTGGTGCCCATATATGTAAACATTTCAGGGCAGGTTTTTATAAGTTTTGTGAATTTTCGGGGGAAATTGGGTGAGTCCCATGGCAGCTTTTTTGGAAAAAAAGTACGTTTTCCTCTCCCTCTGAATTTTTAGGAATTTTGAAAAAATCTCCTTTTTGCTTTGACATAAAAGGGCATCTTCCCGAACAATTTTTTGCAAAAAAACAAATTTTTGGGCACTAGATCCAAAGCTCTATGTTTTTGTTTCCCTCTTAAATTTTTTTATTTTCTACCTTTTCCTTTTGGGTTTTAGAATTTAAAATCATTCAAATGATCCATCAATTTTTTTTCCCGAAAAAAAGATAGTTGAGACAATTTGTCCCGTTCTGGGAAGGATTCTTTAAAACCCCACCTTTTTTCAAAAGGTTTTCTATTTTTAGAGGCAATAGCAAAAATTTTTTCATGTTGTTAAATGGCCTTTAAACTTTGCTTTTATCTCTGGGCAATCATTTAAAGTGATTTTAATTCCTTCAACTGTTTTAAGTACTTTAGGGGGCGTTTTAAAACATTCCAGCCTGGGCAACTTTTCCTTAAAGCTTTTCCCGCTGTAAAATTTTCCTGCTTGGTTTAAGGGTAAGCACACAGAGAGGGCAAGCAAAGTTCAAAATTTAAAACCTTGTTTCCCGAAGGGAGGGGCGGTTCAGTCAGGGGTCGAGGGTTTTGCCGGTGGTGTTTTTTTGACCCTTCTTCCAAAACATTGGTTTGTTTTGCCCTGCCCCCATGGTTCCGGCCCTTAAAAAAAAGCTGGGTTGTTTAGTTGCCATTTTGGTTTTTTTTTGCGGCCCCCGCAAAGCTCTGACCCTGTTTCTGGGACTCCTTTTACTTTTTCAAAGCTTTTTGAAAGTTTTTGGGGCCTTTCAGTAGTTTGGGGTCATGGCAACCCTGCGGTTTCAATATGCCAGAAATTTCACAGGGTAGGCGGGTTGGGGGGAATTTCCCTTTTTGTTTTGGCCAAGGAAAGGGGTTTATGATGTGAGGGCTTTGGGCGGTGAAAGATGGGCTCTGATCTGGTCAGTTTTACGGCGTACTTTAGCTGCTCCTGCCCTGAGATGGTATCTCTTTCCCTTTTAAAAAAGGTCAGTGCAAAGTGTTATGACTATGGCAGCTTTTGACGGGGTTTTTTTTTGTATTTGCCATCCCGACATCTGTTTTCTTGGAAGGGCTTGAGAAAACAGAAAAAAAAACCTTCCTGGGTTTTTTGGGGGAATGCCCCTAAGGTAAGTTTTTTGGGACCGAAATTTTACCCGCCCCTACAAAAAAAAAAAAGGGGGATGAAAATTAAAAAAAAACCAGTTTCAAACAAAAAATGCAAAGGAAACCAAAAAAAAGCTGGACTAGAAACTATAATTTATTATGGATCATTTTCAGAACCTGATTGTTTTGGGGAATGCCCAGGTAAGAAAAAAATTTTCGATAATAGGGGCTTGGTAAAATTTTTTTCCTGTTTTCCGTCTTGGAGTTTTGATCCAAATCTGGACTCAAGCAGGGTTTGCCAGTTTTCAAGAAAAAAGGTAGCCCCTTTTTTTAATTACATCAAAGGATGATGCCCTTTTTCAAAAATTTTCGTATCTTTATCCCCACGTCATCTTTTTCCTTTATCCCCTGTAGTTTCTTTCCATCAGTTCTTTCCCCCCCCTCTGAAAAGTCATTGACGTTTTTGAATTGCTGCCTGCCTTTTTTCTTTTCCCCTTTATTTTTTCCCCCGGAGTTCTTTGTCGGACCAAACGTCATTTTTTTTCTTCCCGGTGGCGGTGTAGTTTTTCAAAATTTTCCCTTCTTAGAAAAAATTTTTGGGTTTTGTAAAAATCTTTAAAAAAGATGGTTTTCCCCTTTTAGGGAGAAATGTCAGTTGTAGTTCTTTTCATTTTGACCAATTCATCACCCCTTTCCCCGGTCATAGGGTAATCAGCAGCATTTGTTTTTCTTATTTTTCCCCCCCCGCACTTATCCCAATACACAGAAATTTCCGCACTACAAAAAAATTAGGCTTTGATATAAAAAACAGAACAAATTTTAGACACAATTCAAAGAAAACCCAAGGGAAAAGGGTAGGGGCTAGAATGTTTTTTATGTTTTGCCCCAGATTGCTGATAGTGAAAGGGCATTGCCGCACAGGGGGGAGGCGATAAAGATAAAAACGTCTGAAAAAGTAAGGTGGCAAGGCACGAACTGGCAGTAGGCTGTGCGCGTTTTCAAAGTGCCCGTAGTGGAGGTATACAGAAAAAAGAGCAAGAATTCTTTTCCAAAAGTATGTCCATAACAAGCTTTATTTTAAGGTTTTTACAAACATGTGAATTTACAAATTTTTTACCCCCATTTTATTTCTTTCACGGCTTTTTTATAGGGGGAAGGAAAAGCCTAAATGGTCAGAAATTGTGTTCGCCCAAACTGAGACCGGGTTTTTGATTCCCCTTCAAGGGGTTTTTTTCCTCAGGAGTTTTAAAATCCGTGCAGATCCATCTCCCCCCCAAAATCCCTTTGGAAAGAGACTAAATTTCCGAGGGCCCGTGGCGAACGCATGGGGAACATCTTGGGAAAATTTTAAAACCTGTTTGCTTTTTTAAGAGTAGGCCCTTGTGTGCCCGGGGGGAACAGGTGGGCAGAATCCCAAATCTGGGATACACCCGGGGGCTGGATGTGAAAAAGCAATAAGGCTTATTTTAATTTTTCCTCAATATAAAAGGGATAAATAAATAAAATTTAAAAAAATGATCACTTCATTGTTGCCATCGTCAAAAAATTTAAACTTTGCTGAAAAATGTTAATGAACTGTCCAAAAATTTCTGAACCCTTTATTGAGCCAAAAAAAAAAAAAACCCCAGTTCCAAAAAAACAGGTATCTATTTGTGTGGGCCCTGTTTTTTTTTCCCCTTGAAAATTAGATCATAAAGCATTTGTATGATGTAAAAGTAGCCTGCTTTTATCCAAAATGCAAAAATTGGATCCCTTAAACAAAAGCATTCACCGTTTGCATTTAAAAAAGAGAGGAAATCCATTTGTTTCACTAAAACAAGATGTTTGGGGTGCATTTTTCTAAGTCTTTTAAAATTTCTTTTTTAAAACAAAGGGGGTTTTTACGGGTTCCCAATGTGTTTAGTTGTATCCCAAAACCCAAATTTCTGCACCACAAAAGGGAAACGTTGTATTTTTTTGCATCAGTTTGGGGTTTTATTTGTGTATCCCGATATCTTAAAGGAAGTTAGAAGAGTTATTTTTATTATTCAATAATTGGGTTTTGTTTTTTTTTTCCCAAAGAAATAAACGCTTCGTTTTTTTCGATTTTTCAGTCTTTTCTTTCAGTTGTGAAAAAAAAGTTTGTAGAAAAACGATTTCCCAAAAAAATTTTTAAAACATTAATCACAGGATGTTTTTTCAATTTTACAACCATTTTTTATGAGCAGCTAATTAACACGTTTTCGGGAAAACAAAGGTATTACTTTTATCAGATTAAAAAATTTTGATCAAGTCTGTTGCATTTCTGCCTAAGCCCTTTAGCTGTTTTTTAAACCTTTCAACTGTTTTTTTGATAGTAAGATGCATCATCAGCAAACAACAAATAAAAAAATTCTGTGAAATCCCTTTTGGGGAAAAAGTGGCACCGGGTTTTCCATTATTGATGATTCTCTTGGGGTAAAATCATCAACAGAAAACAATAAAGGGCTACATTTTATCACCCCGTTTAAAACCAGTTTAAATGTATATTATGTCAGTAATTTAGTTCACATCTTATTTTTCTTTTTTTTCCCGTCTGGAAAATGGTTCAAACTTTGTATTAATTTTCCCTTTACCCATTTTCCGGATAAAAAGGCCATAAAAACATTTTTGGGTTAAAAACCCCCCAACCCGCTTTTTCAAAATTTAATAAAATGCTATTTTGGCTTACGGGTTTTGAGCAAACGTTTCCCGTACAAACGCAAGAAAATTAACAAAAATATATTAAAGTGGAATTTTTTTCTTAAAAAACCCGCTTTTGAAACCGTAATTTTTTTTTTTATTACCCCTTTCCCGTAAACTATTTATTAATGTTTGTTTCTATACAACTTATACTTATGTCCCAAAGAAAAAAATTCTCCTAGTTATTAGGGGTTTTTAAAAATCGCCATTTTTGCGTGATGGTTAGAAATAAATTCAGGTTTAGGGTTTTTTGGGAAAAAAACCATCATAAAAATTTTGTTAAATAATTTTTAGAAGGAAAAGACAAATTTTTTACCTTCATTTTTTTTAAACAATTTTCCCAGAAGAAACAGGGGCCAGCTGCTTTATCATTTTTTAGTTTTGAAAATTTTCCCCAAAAAAATTTAAACTTTTCAAATAGGGTGCACAACCTTTCTCCGTTTTATCATTGGGCAATATTATTTTTGAGTCATTCTCCAAAAAGGGGTTTTTAAATGTTGAAAACTCTGCAATGATATTAAAATTCTTTGGGTTTATTTTTTTTTTCTAAATTTATTGCCCTTTTTTAAAACTTTTTCCCGGGAAAGTGGGTTGGAAGAGATTGAAGAAATTATATCTGCAAGTAAGGTCCTTTCTAGTGTTTCTTTTTCCTTTCAAGAAAGTATTTTTTATTCACTTTGGTGATTTAAGTACAAATTTTTGTTAGTTGTTGAACGTTTTTTGCAAATCTTTTTTTAAACGTTTTTGAAAACCCCAAAATTTTTTTTCCCTGCTTTTAAAATTCATTTTCAACCATGTATTTTTTTGGGTGGGCCTTAATTGATAATGTACCTGTTTTTTTCCCTGCCTTCAGCACTGGAATTTTTTTAAACCATTAAACCAAATTTTAGGCTTGGTTTAATGGTTTTCCCTCAATCATCTGAAAAAACATTTAAAAAAATTTTAAAACATGTTCTTTTCACAAAAGGGGCTGTTTTTGTAAAATGAGAGTTTGGGTTTTTTTTTCCCCTTTCAAAACTTTCCCACAACGGGTGGGTCCTCAGTTACCCACATGTATAATATGCTGGTTAATATGTAAATTAACAGAAGGTTTTTCAGAATCAAAAACCCCCTCACCTACGGGGGGCAAACGACCCTGAGGGAAAAGAGAGAGAGAGAGAGAGGGAAGAGGGGAGGAGAGAGAGGGGGAGAGGGGAGAGAGAGAGAGAAGGAGAAAACAACGAAAAAGATCCCAAAAAAGCATATTACTTGTACAAATATTCTGTGACTTGTGAGTTTTTAAAAACCCCCGACTCTGGAAACAACACGAAGCGGTAAAATGAGGGTTTTTAAACCCCACCCCCCCATGCAGGAGTTTCCTCCCGAAAATTTGGTTGGGGGTTTTAATCGATGGGATAAAAGATGCTTGCTAGCTGCAAGGTTTTAAAAAAACACTGTCCTCGTAAATCAATTCACAGGCGAAACTCTCTCCTCTTTTCCTCTCTCTCTCTCTCTCTTCTCCTTCTCTCTCCCCTCTCTCTCTCTCTCTCCCTCTCTCTCCTTTTCTCTTTCTTCTCCCCACTCTCCCCCCCCTAACCCCATACCTATATGTGTGTGTGTTGATTTGTGTGTTTTGTGTGCTCGGCGCGGGGCGTGTGTTTTGTGTGTGCGCGCCCGCGGCGTGTGTTGTGGTGTGTGTGTGTGTTTCATGGTCTTTGGGGTTTATGCTCGAATTTTTTTTTTTGCCCCCCAAAGTGTGTGTTTTCCCCGTGTCTATGTCGTTTTACAATGTATGTATGCCTGTATGTTTGTATGTATGTTTGTAGCATGTATGGGGGTTTTGTTTGTTTTTTGGGTTTTTTGTATGTATGCTTTTTTATGTTGTTATTTGTATGTGGTTGTATGTATGTATGTAGTTTTTTGTATGTTTGTATGTTTGTTTGCATGTATGCTTGTTTATTTTGTATGTGTGTGTTTTATGTATGTATGTATGTATGTTGTTTGTATGTTTGGGTTTGGATGTATGTATGTCTTTTTTGTAAAGTAGGCCTGTATCTGTCTGCATTTCCTGCCTCCTGTTTTGCCTGCCTGTCTGTTGTCTACCTATCTGGGCCCATATTTTTATTTGGATTTAAAAATAAAAACAATAAAATGTAACAAAAAAAAATCAGCTTTCATTGGGCAGAACCACAATAAACATAGGACAGGGCAGTGTAAACCAGGTTTGGTAGCTGTGAAGATAAAAATCACTTTCCCCGTAAATACCTCCCCGAAACTTCTTCCTCTCTTCGTCTCTCCCCTTTTCTCTCTCTCTCTCACTCTCTCTAATTGCCAATCCTAAAATAAAAAATTAAAAAATTTTAATCTCTTGATATATATATATATATAATATATATAGAGAGAGATATATTTTTATATATTATATTTTTATATATTTTTATATATATCTGCCTTTGCCCTTTTGGCAGCAGTGGTGGGGCTCGTGTTTGAATGTGGATGTGTGTTTTTTTCTCTGGTTCCTTTCCAAAATTTTACATCTTTTGTTCGTGTTTTCCCCGATTATTTGTCGAACATTTTTCTTTGTTATTATCTATTTTTTGGGATATTTCGATTATAATTTTCATCTTGTTTGAATTTTTTTCAAAATTTCAAATCGACTTATAATTGTGTTTCCCTGACTTCTGGTCTTATGCCCATTCAATGCCCCTACTGCCGTTCAAAAAATTCCGTGTTTCACAAACTGAAAACCCCCCTCCAATAAAGGGAGTGTGTTGTTCTGCTACCATGGCATGAGAGCCGCGGACTTGGCTAGCTCCCCCTGAAAATTTTTTCAAAAACATACACGCTTGCTCCTGATATTAAGCACCTTTAAAAACTTAGGCTTAACGTGCAAAACCAAGGGGGAAAAAGGCAGGCCGACGTCTGCAGTGGTGGGCTTCCCTCTCCCGTGTCCCCCCCCCACCCTGACGTACTTTGTTACCCTGCAACGCTTCTTCTCCTGCTGCTGCCCATCCCCCCTTCAGCTGTTCACTGTTTTTGTTTGTAACTCGAAAATGTTTTTTGTTCTGTGTTTTGTGATATATGATGTTTTAAAAAAACCGTTTCCCCTGATTAGCACTTCTTCCCCTTTACCCTGTTACCACCAAACTCTTGTCGTTTTCCGCTAGCCACATCTCCCCCATCCCCTTGTCCTCTTCCTCTGTGCTTGTCCAAACTCCCCCACTTTCATCTTCAACCCCCCCCTTCCTTCAGATCTCCTTAAAGTTGTTTTTCAATTGCAGTCTGTCTGTCCAAATGGAGGAAAACCGACTACATATCTGTTTCACTCTGAAAAAAACTTTTATTTAAACCCTTCCTCACCGAAATTGGTTAAAACCACGGGGCCAAAAACCCAAAAAATAAAACAGTGACTCCTCCTGGTTTAAAAACCATTTCTTTTCCCCCGACTCCTCGAGGAGGTGGGATTGCCATCTTCTCAAAGAAAATTGGAACCATTTTTTTTTCAGTCACAACATTCAATTCTACAGGGAATCTTTTGAATTTTGCGAAATCAACCTAAACCCTTTACCGGGCCCCTTCTATTATATCTGCTGCCTTACCGTCCACCTCCCAGCGTAAAAAAAACCCTCTCTCTTTCCCCCAAAGAATTCCAGCACCCCTGCCACTACAGCCTTCTTCCACAAATTTTAAAATTTTTGGTGACTTAAAATTCCTTCGAAACCGTCTTCTCCAGATGTCAAAAGTCTTCTCTTTTTTTGCCCAAACCATTCTCTCTCTCAACGGAAAACAAAGCAACGCACGATCTGGTCATATTTTAGACGGCTGTTCTAATGTTTAATTCAATTTGTCACACTGTTCGTCAACGACAAGCATTTGATAAATTCCCCCATTCTTTTCCATCTCCTCAAAAAACCTTCAAAAAGGGAAAAATATGTTACTCCTCGCAATCCTGGGCCTTAGACATTATCCCTTTCTTCAAAAGCTTCCGAACGTTTTTCAAAACCTTGACCACCTGCCCCTCTTGATCCAAAACATATTCTCCGCCAATGTTTGATGAGCTGCACCTCCTATGATATCTCCTCCCTGACAGACCCTGTCCAATGGGATACCAAGAATCTGATACGAAGCGCAAAGCCGGGAACTAGAACGCCAGTGGCAGAAGTCAAAAACCGAAAAACAAAAAAAGCTTTTTGGGAAAAAAAATAAAAAAAGTCAAAAACTTAATCCTTCAGCAAAAAACAGACTACTAATTTTCCCAATTTTCTGTGCTACATCCCCTAAAATCTCTTTTTTCCCCCACCCCAAATCTCCTTGGATTTCAAAAACAACTCCCCTTGCCAACACCCCCAGCCGTCAACTTCCCTCCATAATTTCTGCCTTCTTTCAGCAAAATTCAAACTACGCTCCAATGGATCAGACTCAATTCCCGCTGCGCCTCTGATTTTCATGGCATCCCCTCTTTTCCTTCCTCCACAAGTGAAAAAGAAACCATGAAAATTTGAAGGAAATACTATAAAATCATGGGCCTTGACCTACCTCTCCTTTTTTTTCACAATGCCTTCCCCACTTGTGCCTATTATCACTAAAAAAGTAAACTCACTCTTCATCAGGAAATTTCCTCAGCACTTAAAACAGCAAAAGTCACACCTTATGAAAAAAACCGACCTCGATCCCACATTCTGAAAAATTATAGGCCTGTCTCAAACTTACCCTTTGTCTTTAAATACTAGAAAAAGTTGTTCTCAAACGCTCAACAGTCACCTTATTCCAATTATCTTCTTCCCCCTTTTTAGTCGCCCATCACCCCAACCCCAGCACCAAAAACCACCCAGTCCCCACTTTAATACATTCTACTTGCTTTGATGAGGAAAAAAACTCCCTCCTAATCTCTTGACTTATCGCAACCTTTGAACCATAGATCATCTGTTCTTCTTTTCCGCCCAAAATATTTTTGGGATTAACGGCAAGCCTCACCTGGTTTATTCATACCTCCAGCCGGTTCCCGAAAGTTATTGTAAACAAAAAATTTAATCAAAACCTGCAAAGGAATGTGGAGTCCGCAGGGATCATCCTGGGCCCTGTTTTTTCTTTCTCTCTACACTGCTCCCCTCTCACTATAATAAGAACCCCATATTGATCCAAATTTTTTGCGAGGGTATCACTTCATGCGTGATACGGGGGAAAACTTGCCCTTCCCCTCCTGCAAATTGTCCTACTGCCTTTTAAGAATTCAAATTGGGTTACAAAACAAGTTACAATTAATGCGAAAAAACCGAAGCCCTCTCTGGGGCCCAAAATAAACTTTTCCCCCTCACAACAACACAAAAGAATTCGGCATGCGTCAGTTCCCTTTTTCCCAAATCTGTGAAATATTTTTGGATAGTTCTTGACAACACATCTCTATGAAAAATTTTTTAAATCACCAACCTGCCGTCATCTACTACTTTCTATATCAATTACGGGATAAGCGCGATTCGCAAATATCTTTTCCCCGATGAACCTTCCAAGCTTGCACATCTTCTTTTTCATTTGATACTGTAATTCTCTTTTTGGTGGCCCCACCCCCTCATCTACCCTCTCTTTAAAGCTTTCAAAAAATTTTTCGTCCACGGCCTTAGAAAAAAAAAATTTGAAACTCACTTTCTTTGCGTCTCTTCATGGTTGCCTGTCTCAAAAAGACTGGGATAAAATCAATCCCCTTTTTTCAAATGTATCCACAAATTGCACCCTCTTATTCGTAACTGTCTTCATCTGTACACTCACCTTTTCCCTTTTCTTTCAGCCGCGATACTTTGTGCTTTCGAACACCCAATTCAAAAAAACCCCATTTTGGCCGTCGCTCCTTTTTGGTTTTCGGTCCTTCCCCCGGGGAAAAACCCCCCCTCTTTCATTTCGAAAAAAGCCTTCATTGATACCTTCAAATCCCCCTCAAACCACTTTTTTTTACCGGGGATTTTCCCCCCACATACTTCCCTAATTTTCAACAGCTTTTCCCCTTCTAAGTGTTTTTTCGTTGTGTGTGGTTGTTTGGTGTGTTTTGTGTGGTGTGGTGGTACGTATGCGGCACATGGTTTGAAATCTGTTGTTCTTAGTTAAGGGAGAGTTGCATCCCTGTAAATGATTGGTGAAAAGCCCTTCTTTTTGTTTTTTTTTTTACAAGATTCAGCGCTATAAATTCCTTTTTTAATATATTTTAATAATTTTTATATTTTAAATTTATTTTAAATTTAAATTTTTATATTTTATTTTTAAATATTAAAATTTTCTCTCTCTCTTCTCTCTTTCTCTCTCTCTCTCTCTCTCTCTCTTTCTTTTTAAAAATCGTCTCAGTAGGGTGTTAAATTTAAAAGTCATAGGAAAAATTTCACATGATTAAAATTGGTTTGCGTCATTCCTCACGTATAAAAACCCCCCCCCCCCCCCCCCCCCCCCCCCCCCGAGGAAGGCGAAAGCCGAAAATTTGGGGGAAATTTATTTTGCTGGTTGTTTTGTTTTCCCCTTTTGTGGGTCCCTAATAATATGAAAGTAACGCTGGTCTTAACACGTCCAGCATATCAACCCCTCCCCCAAAAAGGGACCTATGGGTTTTCTCAATCAAAATGATCTTTCCTTCATCTGTAGGCTGGACCCACCTTTTGGTCTGATCTCAACAACTCATGAGAAAAATGAAGAAATGCACTGACAAGGTCCCAGGTATCGCCCCCACAAAAATTTTATTTCCTCCTGTCTGGATCCCCCGGTTTTCTCCCAAGGGAATGATAGCAATTTTGAAACAGACCTCCCCTTAAAGTCGATTTCCTTCTCATCAGGTAAGGAAAAACCTTGCTGTCAGCTAGTTTTGAGATAGCCAAGTGGTAAAACACATTGACTCTCTCAGAGGCCGAAAATAATGCCATTCAAAATTGTATGATTCTCCCAAGCCCAGTTATAAAGAATATGAAGCTGTGGGAAACTTCACATCGATATTTCCAAAACCGTCAGGGCCATTGGTGCCAAAAGAAAAAAATGAGCCAACCTGTAGCAACATTTTGGGCACAACACTGACAAAGTGGGCTGGAAAAAGAAAAGACCCGAGATTTAAAGGGAAAAAAAAAAATCAAAACCCAACGAAAAATACACGAGGAAAAAAACAGGCAGGGAAAAAGGAAGCATCATTTTTCCTCAGCCCCACTGCTGAAGCCGGGAACAAGTCCTGTCTCTGGGCCCCAAGTTCGGGCCCTACCCCGCTTTTCCTTCATGAACTGCAGCTAGGGGAAGGGGGCAAAAGGCTGCGGGGACGACTGCGTCTAAAGGAAAATTTTTTCGACTCAGGAGTGAAGAAGATAAAACTGTCCCCCCCCCTCGGTTCTAAAAAAAAAAAGTTTTTTTCGCCCCCAAAGGGGAAAAGATTTGTCCGGGTGCTTTTCCTGCAATACCACCCAAAAACCCTCCCAAAAACTTTGTCAACAACGAAAGCTCAGAGATACCTTCCACCAAGAAAAAAAGAGCTCCCCACGAACTGAAAAATCGGTGCAGGAGAAAAAGATACGGATCCCGGGGCGAAAAAGGAAGCGCTGTTGTTGTTGTTCAAGAGTTGACAGCAAAACGGGGAGGACGGGGCTATGAATAACCTGAACATACGAACAATGAGGAAAGCCCCCACACCGCAATCCTACTGCCCCAACAACATTGTGGACAAATTCAAGAAGGAATAATTGATGAAAACCACATAGATGGGCGCGACTTGACCCGGGCAACGTCAAACCCCATGTGTTTTAACTTTCCCAAACCCAAAAATCCTTGTAGACCCTCCTGGCGTCCCATGGGTTTTGGGGGGTAAAGGGCCCCTACCGAAACGCTGTCCAAATAGTGGACTCCGCTGCAAACCCATGTAGCTCTCTTCCCACTACGTGAAGGATTCCAAGATGTCCTAAAAAAAAATTTTTGGATGGACACAAGACTTGGCCCCTTCAAAGAAAGTGTCATGCTTGTAACAATTGTTGCAACCTGAAGGCACCATTCCCCATCAGGACATGACAGACGCTTCCCCTTTTCATGGATCCCATCCAAAGGATAGTGTCCCCCCGTCAGTACCGTACTGGAGATTGTCAGACATTTTTCACGCAATTATTCACTTTTGAAAGGGCCCGTCACCGGGGGAAAAAGGCATGCCATGGGCACACCTATGGACCCACAGTGGCCAACCTGTTCATGGGCTTCCTCGAAAAGTCCTAGGAAAAAAAGCCCGGGGAGCAGTAGAAGAAGAACTGTGGGGACGCTTTATTGCGCATACTGGGTTTTGGATGGAACGGAGGAACAACTGAACAGTTTCAGTGAGTTCTCAACTCATTCCACCCGCAAAAAGTTTACGTCCACAGTTCTAAAAACAGAAAGCCCACCTGGGAATTTTCCCCAGAATGGAAAAGGGGGTTTAATCACCACCGGCTCTTCTTAAAACAAAAGATGCCCCCAAAAATACCCTTTCCCTTCCAATCATGTCATCCCCGTCTTTTTGAACAACATCCCTTGGGACAGTTTTTGCGAGAGCCGCTTGTGTTTACAAGCAAAATTCGAAAAGCCATATTGGAGAGTGCCATGCCTTCCAGGATCGTGGCTACCCCGACACCCTTTTAATGGCCGCAAAAACGCGGGCAAAAGCCACTCCCGGGCCCTCACTTACCCAAAAAGCCCCTAACAGCAGAGTTCCTGTAGTCACAACCACGGAACCTCCCCTCCGAAAATGGGTTTTCAGGACAATCTGCCCACCTGCATGCAGTCCCCAAAAGAAGAAGGCGTTCCCCAAGCTCCTTGGGGGTTTGGGGGAGAGAAAATGAGGAGTCTAGGGAAAATGTCATGCCCTCTGTCCTGCCTCCCATAAAAAACAAAAAACCTGGTAGCGTGGATGTTTTTGCTGCACCAAAAAATTGCCACCCCAGGGACCACCCACTAGAAGGCAGTCTCTTCAACCCGGTTTTTTCCCAGTGGTGAGGTTTCCCCTCAGGACCCTTCTCTTGCAGCAGCAAAAAAAATCGTTTATCTGCTCAGCTGCAACCTCTGTGGCTCCAGTACGTTGGCGAAACCAAAAACGCCCCGAAACCCGGGGTGTCCTTCCCGCAGTGACTCACCAGAAACACCGGCACAAGAGTGACCCAACACTTCAATCAGGGGGGACACTCTTCAGCAAAAGTGAAGGCCCGGGAGGAAACAGGTGAAAGGGCAGACCCAGAGGCCCCGACCCGCGAGAACGTTTTTTTGGGGAAAACCCAAATTGCAGCTGACGCCCCCGAAGGCCTCAAAAACCCCGTGACAGTTGAGCTTGCCATCCGACACATTCCCCCCTTTCCCCGGCAACTTGCTTTGACAATCCCCCCAAAAAAACCCAACTTGCTTGGTGTGTGTTGTGTGTGGGTTGTGTGGGTTGTGTTGTGTGTTGTGTGTGTGTGCGCGCGCGCATGTGTTTATTGTTTAATTACTATTTGTTATTCTTTGTTCGGGATGATGGAATAGGGAAAGGGGACTCGTTTTTAAATTTATTTGCACTGGCGCACAATTGCCTATCTTCCGAAAAGGGGGAACGGGTTTTTGGGATGTGGGCGGTGTTTTTTGCGTGTGCCCCACCGGGACCGCTTTGTCTCCTGAAAGGATGTGTTTGATGTGCATAGGTGAATGTGTGGATGCCGTGGGTTGCTGGGGGCGCAAGTGTGTGTGTTTGTGTGTGTATGTGTGTTGAACTAAAAATATAACCATAATTTCCCAGGTAAAATACCCCCCCTCTCTCTCTCTCTCTTCCCTTTCTTTCTCTCCTTCCCCCCCTCTCTCTCTCTCTTCTAACTCGTCCAGTTGGTGTTCAATTTAAAATGGGTTTTGGAAAAAAATTTTACAAAGATGTAAAAATTGAGATTGACGTCATTCCATCATAATAACCCCCCCCCCCCCCCCCCCCCCCCCCTGAGGAAGGCGAAAGCCGAAATATTGGGAACATTTATTATGCTGGTTGTTATGCTTCACTTGTGTGGTATATATATATATATATATAATATATATATAATTATATATATATATATAATATATATATATATATTTTATATATATATATATATAAAATATATCTGTGTGTGTGTGTGTGTGTTGTGTGTGTGTGTGTAAGGTGGCAGCCTCCAGTCTAGAAAGAGTATGGAGTTTTCGCTCTAGGTGTTAACTCTGGTACATGCATCGGTTGTGGCTGGTCAATCCGACACTGGAATGACAGTTTCTAAGACAGAGGTCACAGATGAAGTCTGACAATGCTGGTCTGTCTGTCTGCCTGGGCTGCAGCCTTTCTTCTCGTTCTCTTTGCCTCGTGCTGCTGAGCAAGTGTCTCTTCGAACTTGAGAGACCTTTCTGCACAGTCTGTCTCCAGGCTGACTGTTTCAGGACTGTTACTTCCCAGTTGTTCTGGTCAATGTTCAGGATTTTTTCAGTCCCTCTTGCACACGTCTTGAAATGCAGCTGCGTCCGCTATGGAAAGTTTTCCCTTCACAAGTTCTCCATAGAGGAGGTCTTTAGGATTCCTCCGTCATCCATGCGCACGACATGGCCAAGCCAGTGCATACTTCTCTGTTTCAGCAGCGTGTACATGCTGGTGCATCCAGCTCTTTCCAGCACAGTGTTGTTTGGGACCTTGTCCTGCCAGGTGATGTTCAGGATACGTCGGAGGCAACGCATGTGAAAAGAATTGAGCTTTGTTCTTGTGTAGCATTGCATAGTCCTAGCACTCACTTCCATACAGGAGGGCTCAAGATGCATCTTTGTGTGCTCATCAGTTTGCTGTTGTTCTATGTCAGTCTGTTCATGGTGGTAGCTGTTTTGCCGATGCGCTTGTTGAGCTCTGCGTCAAGTGAGGGTATCTGAGATAGTTGAGCCCAGGTACACGAAGTCATGGACGACATCCAGTTCATGGTCATTGATGCCGATGACTGAGGAGTCAACATCCTGTCCCATGACTTGTTTATTTTTCAACCTAATGTTAAAACCGAAGTCTTGGCAGGCACTGCTAAAGGGATTCACGAGCTACTATAGGTCCTCAGGTAAGTGGCAGTTACTGCTGCCATGTCTGCAAAGGGGAAGTTACACAGGCACCTCACTTGGACCCAAGTCTTGGTTCTTAGTCTGGAGATGTTGAGGATGTTTCCGTCTGACCTGGTTCAGAGGTAGATACCTTCATCTGCAGGACCGAATGTGGTTTTTAGCATGACAGCAACGAGGACGCCAAACAAGGCAGGATCCAGACGTAACCCCTGTTTCAATCTGCTCTGTAATAATAAAGACAGTTGAAATTGAACCATCGAAGACAACGATGCCTTTCATGTCTTTGTGAATGCTCTGATGATGCTGGGAAGTTTGGGAGGACATCCGATCTTGGCAAGGATCTTAAAGAGGCCATCCCTACTGACCTGATCAAAAGCCTTTGTGAGGTCTAAGGCAACAGAGTGGCTGCGTTTGCTCCCTACATTTCTCCTGAAGCTATTTGAGGAGAAGATCACGTCTATAGGGGATCTGTTGGCACGTAAACCGCACTGTGATTCGGGTAGACTTGCTCTGCAAGTACCTGGAGCCGCTTCAGTACTACTCATGCTAAGACCTCCAACAATGCTGAGGAGATATGCCAGGGTAATTATTACAATCGCTTCTGAAATAGCTAGCCTGCAAGGCTGCTTCAATAACACTGACTGGGATGTGTTTTATAACGTGTGTTCTGATTTGAATGAGTTAAGTGATGTTATTTCTTCCTATATTTCATTTTGTGTCAGTAGTCTTATTCCAACAAAGGTCATAACTATTTACCCCAATAATAGACCTTGGGTTACAAAGGACCTGAAACGTGTATTAAAAAAAAAGAAAGTACTATTTTATACAGGCACAGAAAAACAAAAGGAACAAGTGAATGAAAGAAGTTAAAGCTGCTGTGGCACTTGCTAGACGTGACTAAAAAATAAGATAGAGGACAGTTTGCAGGAACACTTTTCATGATGCCTGGCAGGGAATAAAACATATGTGAGCAGTAAACATGGTAGCTGCTCCACATAGGTCAAAGATCAGTCTGCAGGGGTAGTAATAACAACTTACCAGACCATTTTAAACGCATTTTTTACTCCCTTCGAAGCATGATTTTTCAGACAAAATAAATGGCCTAAAGCAATCTCTACCCTTTGAGAATGGCTTTAATGTTGATGAAAAGTTACTTGTAAACACTTCAAGGCAATAAATATCAACAAATCTCCCGGAGCAGATGGCATATGCGGCAGAACCTTTAAGTTCTGCGCTACTGAGCTTGCCAGCATCTTTCAGCACCTGTTCCAAGCCTGGCTGGACACTAGCCAGATACCAGTTATTTGGAAGACTTCCAATGTACTACCTCTTCCAAAGAAACCAAATCCTTCTCGGCCTAACGATTTCAGACCTGTAGCCCTCACATCTCTTGTGATGAAAACGCTAGAAAATATTGTAAAATATCTCATTCTTTCCCAACAGAGAAAGACCTTGACCCACTACAGTTTGCCTACAGGACAGGACGAGGTGTCGAAGATGCCAAACTGTTCATTTTGAACAAGTTGTACAACCTCTTAGAAACACCCAACTCTCATGCCAGAATATTGTTTGCTGACTTTAGTTCAGCTTTCAATACAATGCAGCCTTATGTTCTTGTCCACAAAATACTAGAGAGAGAGAAAGAGAGAGAGAGAGAAAGAGAGTGTGTGTGTGTGTGTGCGTGTGTGTGTGTGTGTAAGTGTGCGTGTTTGTATGCCCATGAAAATAAGTATTCCTGTATCCTACTTTTGGTGCACATGATTTTTTGTGTGTGTGTGTGTGTGTGAGTGTGTAAGTTTTTTTTCTTTACTATCAATGGTCATTTTGGTATGTGCGCGCACGCGCGTGTGTGTTACTAGTCAATATCTTTATAAATTGTGTTCATACATCGGTGTGTATGAATGGAAGTGCGAACATGTGCGTGCGTGAACACGTAAACAAAAAAATTTATGTTTTTTTCAATCATTGGTTTTTTTCAACATTGTATTCCTGAATTTGTGTGTGTGTGTGTGTGGGTGGGTGGTTATGTGTGTGAGAGTGTTTATTTATTCTTTTATATCGAGGATTATGGAATAAGCACTCATGTGCTTTTTTTACATCCAGTCCCCGTGTGCATGCGGTTTTGTAAATTTTGTCATCTGTTCCTATCGCACACAATGGCCTACTCTTTTTGAAAACGGAACAGGGTTTAACGTGTGCGCAAGGTGTTCTGCATGCGTTCGCACACGGGGCCTAGGTTACAGTCTCATCCGAAGGACTTGTTATTTATGCTAAATTACAGTTTTGTTATGTTGTGTGTGTGTGTGTGTGGTGTGTGTGTGTGTGTGTGTGTGCATGCCGTCAGCGCCTGGGTTTATCACAGTTCTTGATTAAACCATTCACGCTGGGGGCAACAGCAAAGTGAGAGGCTGTATGACCAGTGGCTTTTCCACTCATGGAATTCCACTTTACAGCTTAGTCTTTAGTGGTCGACAATGACTCTCTGACTAGGAGGCTTAACTTGCACAGTCCTTATGTGCTGCAGCCCTGGGGGCTGGTTGGCCTTTGGAGAACATCTCCAACGCTTACTGTCCTTATGCCCACTTGGCCGAGAGAGTGGGGATGTACTGTGGGCAAGGCATCTCCACTATAATCAAATAAATTTCTGCCCAATTTCCGAAACAGCAGCTGCCTCCTCTGCTGTTTTGGAGGTCATCGTCGAACAAGACGGACATGTATGTATGTATGTATGTATGTATGTATGTATGTATGTATGTATGTATGCATGTATGTCGTGGATGGTGTCTAAACACGACTGTGTGCACGCATTTTAACATTTTCTCATCCGTTCCTACTGGCACGAAATGGTCTACTCTTCCAAAAAGCGGAACGGGTTTTTAATATGTGCCTCGGTTTGTAGTCTCAACCGGACTTTGACAATCGGCTCGATTTTCTCCCCAAAGTGGAAAGAAAGGGATGGGCTGGGAATGGAACCCAGAACCTCACGTGACGTGTAGTGGTCAGGCAGGAGAACGTCTCAACCGTCCTGCCACCTTCCTTCTTCAGCATCCATGACGTCCGAATGGAGACCACTGTACAGCAACTGGTTTTTTTTCCTTACATCCTGTCAACCGTTCCCACTGGCACTAACGGCCTACTCTTCCGAAAGGAGAAACAGGTTTCTAAAGTGTGTGCAAAGTCTTCTAACGCACGTATGCAAGGGTACCTCGGTTTATAGTCCCATTCAAAGAATTTCGGGGGAGTGGAGTCGGTACTGATGTTTAACTCCAGGGAAAAATTCCCTTGACCCGAGTTTCTGTGGAGGCTGGAACCCAACCATCAGATGACGACACTACGCTCTGACTACTGGGCAGTGTGTGTTGTGGTGTGTGTGTGGTTGTGTGTGTGTGTTTTGTTGTGTGTGGATATGAATTACGGATCTGTAATGAGCATATTGCTACGCGTAATATGAATTACGGGATCCGTAATGAGCATATTGCTATGCGTAATATGAATTACGGATCCGTAATGAGCATATTGTTATGCGTAATATAAATTACGGGAACTGTAATAAGCATATTCCTGTTTGATATGAATTACGGATCTGTAATGAAGATATGCTATGTTTTCATATAAATTAACGGGATCTGTAATGTGCATATTGCTGTTTAATATGAATTACGGGATCTGTAATGAGCATATTGCATGTTTAAAAACAATTACGGAATCTGTAATGTGCATATTGCTATGTCAAATATGAATTAACCGGATCTGTAATAAGCACATTGCTATGTTTAATATAAATTACGGGATCTGTAATGAGCATATTGCTGTTTAAAATGAATTACGGGGATCTGTAATGAGCATATTGCTATGTTTGAAATGAATTAACGGATTGTAATGAGCATATTGCTATGTTTAATATGAAATTTCGGGATCTGTAATGAGCATATTGCTATGTTTAATATGAATTACGGGATCCGTATTATTTATATAACTTACGTGATCTGTAATGCGCATATTGCTATGTGTAAATAAAATACGGGATCTGTAATGAGCACTATTGCTATGTTGAATATGAATTACGGGATTTGTAAATGTTTAAAATAAATTACGTTGATCTGTAATGAGCAATATTGCTATTGTTTAATATAACTTACGGGATCTGTAATGAACATATGCTATGTGTAATATAAATATACGGGATCTGTAATGAGCATAAATTTCTATGTGTAATATGATTACGGGAATCTGAAATGAACATATTGCTATGTTTAATATAACTTAACGGGATCTGTAATGAGCACTATTGCTATGTGTAAATGAATTACGGGATCTGTAATGAGCATATTGCTATGTGTAATATGTTTTACGGGATCTGTAATGCGAAATTTTGGTTATGTGTAATAGAATTAGGGTTTCGGGAATGAGATATTGCTTTTTGTTTGATATAAAATTAGGGGGATGTGAAATTTGAGATTGCTTTTTTTTAAATAGAATTACGGGATCTGTAATAAAGAAAAATTCCCAATTTTTTAAATAAAAATTTACGGGATCCGTTATTTAATATAACAAAGGGGATCTTTTAAGGGGGCCATATTGCTTTGTGTAATAAAAAAATTAAAGGGGGGAATTTTGTAATGAGCATATTGCAAAATTTTTGAATTAAAATTAGGGGAATTTGTAATTTTTTTAAAAAAAAATTACGTGTTTTTGTTTGAGCAAAATTGCTAGGGTTTACTTTAATTTACGGGATTTTGTAATGAAAAATTTGCTATGTGTAATATAAATTGGGGGATCTGTAATGAGCATATTGCTATTTTGTAATATAAATTTAACGGGATCTAAAATAAAACCCTTTTTTGCTTATGTTTAATTAATTAGGGATCTGAAATGACCCATTTTTGCTATGAAAAAAATTTTGAATTAGGGGGATCTGTAATGACCAATTGCAAGGGGTTAATATAAATTTTACGGGATCGTAATGCGCTTATTGCAAAATGTTTAATATAAAACAGGGGGAACTTAATGACATTTTGCTACGTTATGCACGGATTACAGGATTTTCCAGCGGCGGTTTGATCCCCAAAGTTTTGCACACCCAGAGAAAGGAGGGCCGGGGCAGGTGGTTTTAAAGGGCCCGCCCCTGGAGATGGAAAAATTTCCCCCCTTAGTTCCTCGGGGACCCCGGGGCCGAGATTTGAACCCACGACTTAAAGGGACCCAAAGGGGGAAGGGAGACATAAGCGCTAAATGCATTCAGGTTAGAGTTCAGCTAAAATAAAACTTTAGAATATCGAAACCCAATTCCCCCACTGTTCAGCAAATTTTCCCGGGGGTCAACTTATACCGCAGACCTGCTAGGGCCTTTAAATTTCCCTTGGATATCCCCCACGCTAATCAAAAAAAACCCCGTTAAAGATCCCGAAGTTCAATTTCCGGGGTTTAGGGAAAGCAAAAGAATCCCCGGGCAACTTTCTTCCCCCGGGGTGGAGATGGATTTCCCCCCCCGGGTTTTCACTTGTTTTTTGAGACAGGGCCTGAAAAATTCATTTGAAATTGCTACACCCCACTTTTTCGGGGTTTTTGAAGGCTGTCTCTCTCTCGGGTCTCTCTCTCTCTGTTGTCTCTCTCTCTCGGTCTCTTTTCCTCCCCTCCTCTCTCTCTGTCTTTCTCTCTTTTCTGTCTGTCTCTCTCTCTCTCCCCCCTCTCTCCCCCTCATGACATTTTTCACGGGGTGGAGGAAAAGATGGGGTTTTTGGGCTGCTCATTTTTTATTTAAATTTTGTTAATTTTCATTATTTTGGTTATTATTGCATATAAAAATTTTCTGACAGATCCCAAAGTAAGTAAAAACCCTGCAGAGGTACTGGCTTTTCGCCTTTACATGCGGTCTTTTTTCCCAAAAAATTTATTTTTCTTTCATGCCCAAAATGTGCAAAGCTGTCAACTGCTAGGAAAGTCTATCACCGAAAGCAAAGAAAGCCCGGGCCGGGGGTGTGCGCGGGCCGTTATATTTTTTTAAAACTTTTGCTGTGTGCTGGGGACTAAAACCCGGGAACCCTTTCCCCTGATCAGGAAAACAGAAACACAAACCCCCAGTCCTTTTTTTTAAACCAGCAAAAATGCAAATTTTTTTACCTCTTTGACCAAAACAAAATGGAACGTTTCCAGTCTTTTGGGGGTGAGGGTTTTTCTGAACAAACGGGAAAAAGTAATTGCGTGCATCAAAAAACAAGGCAAGCTTTACATACAAGGGGAAAAGGGCTGGGGAAGATTTTCCCGGGGCATAGAAAAAGAACAGAAAAAGGACTCAGGCAGTGATGGCAATACAAAAAGAACCCCTTTTTCTACGAAAGCACCCGGGACCTCGAAGACAAATAACAAACTCGAGGCGCATTTTTGGGGTAAAAATCCCCGGGTTTTTTTTCGGCATTCAGAGGGGGTTTTTTTGGGAAAGACGACCATCCCTGCGGAAATGAAAGCTTGATGCCAAAAGACACTCCCAGTGCCAAAAGACGAGGGAAACCGGGGGAACATCGGTCTGAAATCGTCTGGGGGGGAAAAGGGAAATTTAAAAAACTGGAAAACGACCCGCCCATTTCCCGGGTTTGCATTTTTTTGCAGGTGGGGGGACAAAAGGGGACATTTTAACTAAGGGGCGGAAAGATTTGTGAAAAAAGGGAAAATCCAGGGGGCAGGAGTTTCTGACAAAAAGGGCAGCAGAACATTTGGGAAAAAACACGAGAAAGGGGCACCCGGGCCCCTACTACAAAGGAAACCCGGGTTTGGTGGGGGCGGGCCCCCTTCACAAATGGGCCCCTTGGGGCCCGTAACTTTGCCGAAGTTGTTCGCCGTGGGCCCCTGGCCCCACCCAAAAAAAGGAAAAGCCAAAAACCGGACCAGCGGAAAGGAGCAAAGAAGAACACGCAAAAGACCAGTTAAACCAAAGAAGTTTACCTTCAGTTTCCCTATGATCGCACGGGGAATGCCGGGGCCCCCCACCATCGCCATCGGGGCCCCTTTTTTCTTGGAAATGAGGCCCCGGTTCCCTAGGGGAAATTTTATTTGGGGGTTTGGGGGGGAATTGGGACAAAACAGATACACCCCATATGCTGGAAATATTACCCCGGCAACCGGGAAATTTCCGTCCCACCATGTCAACCGGGGGGGGGCCATGCAACCGGGAGAACCTGGTTTCTGTGCCAGGTAAGGCTACTTGCGACAAGCAGAAGTAACACTGGGGAAAGAAATTCCCGCCGTCCCTGTGGTTTTAACACCAGGACAAGCAGGGTATGTCCCCTGCTGTCGGCTGAAAAACTTGCAGCTGAAAGGGGGGGATGGCTGCAGACACCAGGGGGCCAAAATGGTGTGGAATCCCTTTTTTAGCCCCCCCCCAGGGGGGGCATCCCCTGTCCTGTCGCCAGAGGGACCAGGGGGATACCGCCAGGGCTGTGCCCAAGCAACATGATGTCCTCGGGGGAAAACCCGTTTGGGTTCCCCCCAGCCCTCCTGGTGACAGCCCCGCATTATCCAGTGGGTCCACAGCACCAGGGGACCTTGTCCACCCCGGCACGGCAATCTGAGGGGGGGGGAAACAGAGAGGGCCCCCCTCAACTTCCCGGGGAAAGGCCCCGCATCGTTCCCGTGGGGTCCACCGCCCAGGGGCCCTTGTCCACCACGGGACGGCAGTAAATGGGGGGGGAAGAAAAGAGCCCTGCTTTAACTTTCCCGGGGGCAGCTCCACAATCCATTGAACCGCATGCCGTGGGGTTGTAAACCACCAGCCTGATATCAAAAGGGGGTTTAACCCGGGCCACTGTACCATTCCCCCCCGGGGACAGGGTTCCCCCATTCCTGTGTGGGGATGGGTGATGGTTTCTCGTGCTGATGTCAGCGGGGCTGCTTGCTTCCCTGGATTTTTTAAAATTGAAAGGGCAGAATGAAAAAAATGGGTGTTGGCAAAGACAGGTGCGATCTTGGGACTGTTGATTCAGAAGTTACCCCCCAAAGCCACACCAAAGGAAAACTGTTCCAAAAAAAACCAGGCCCTTCCAACAGCAGCAACAAGAAGCAGAAGGGGGAAAAGCTGCCCCCCCGGCCCCAAAAAAGGGGCAACACAGGGTTTTAAATGGCCCACCAGCTCTGAAGGTCACTCAAACAAAAACGTTTTTTGTCGCCCCCGGGAAAAACGTTTAAAAACAAGTCTGTGGGTTTTAACAGCAAGTAAAGAAGACAGTTAACCTTTTCAGAAAGCTTTTCGAAAAAAACCGCAAAAACCCCCAAAAACAAAGCAACAATAGATAGGGTTTAAAGCCGGTCCAAAACCACACCCACATTTAAACCAGTACAAAAAAAAAGTCATTTGCGTTTTTTCAATAAAATTGAAAAATTAGCAAGGGTTGGGAAGAAACCTGATGTCAGGGCATATTTGGAAAATTTTTATTTTTGTCTTTTTGTTGAAACCTTTTTTTAAAAAAATTTCCTCAGGGCCAAAATTTTTTTCCTGAAACGGGGGATAAGTTTATATCACTGCAGTTTTGTTTATAGGTGCTGCTACTGGGCCCATTGTCTGGGGGTCCCAATTCTGTTGGGGTTAAAAAAAAAATTTGTGTCCAAAAGTTTTAAGTTTTTTACTTTGAATTTTGACAATTTTAAATTTTTTTTTTGCAACTTTCTAAAAAACTTTTTTAAACTGGAAAAACCCCCTTTCTTTGTCGGGGTTTCTTTCCCCCCAGGGTTATCTGATTTCTATAAAAAAACAGACATATCCCAAAGGGGGTTGCTATGTTTTGAAAAATTGGGGTTCTTTATGTGAACGAGATATTAGGTGATGTTCTTTCATCTTATTTGGTTTTTTTCCCAAAGCTCGCCCGGGAATGAAAAAACGGATGTTCTGATGCTGAAGAGTATTATTGGGGTTTTTATTACGTGAGGATGCTTGGAACAGCCCTTTTTTTGGGATCTAAAAGATACAATTTTAAAGATTTTGGGGAGATTCTTTTGAATTTTTGATGAATTTACTTATGTACATGAATTTGGTTTTTTTGGTGAGGGAAAATTCCTGGCCCCGTTTTTCCCTTTCATTTCTTCCTGGATCATGTTTTTGGGGGTTTTTTTCATTGAAACAAAGGCATTACTAAAATTTTTCAATAAGAAGAATGTTGGCCCAAAAAGTTTTAGGGCAAAACATATGCCAGTTTAACTCTTTTTAATTGTTTATGACCCCAAATTAAAAAAAGGGAAAAAAAAGCTTTGAAATTTAAAATTAAAATAAAATTTGTATTGGAAAAAAAAAAAAAAAATTAGTTAATTCTTAGGAAAAATTAGTTCAGGTTTAACTAAGGCAAACTTTTGATAAACAGAAACTTTATTGTATGAATTTAAAAAAGTCCCTTTAAACCCCAAATTTTAAAAAAATCTTCTTAAAACAGGGGTAAAGAAAAAACAGTAAAAATCCCTAGGAAAGAAAAAGGGCTCAAAAATGGTTTGATAAAGAATGTAAAAGAGAGTAGAAAAATTTTGTTTTGGCAGAAGTAAAGAAAATTTAACAATACTAAAAACCCTGATGACAATATTTTTGTATTTAAGAAAACCGTAGAAGTACAAAAAAAATTTCTAAAGGGAGAAAAAAAGGGAAAGTACCATAGCGATCTGCTCCACTCACTCAAGAAAAATTTTTAAAAAATTCTTAAAGTTTTGGTCAAAAATTTTAAAAAAATTTTAGTACAAAGAGTTCAACACCCAACACTATAAGAAGTTGCAAAAGGTTTGAAATTTTCATGGGGGCCCGGTTTTAAAGATCAAGAGCAGACCGAGAGAAGAAGTAATTGAAAATGTTGAAATTTTAAAGGAAAAAAGGAATTTTGACACTGAAAAATTAGAGCAGGACATCTCTGAAAATGAAGTTTATGCAGCATAAGAGCATTAAAGGGAAAGGAATCCCGCAGGGCCCGATGGTGGGCATTTGGTGAATTCTTTTAAAAATTGTCTTCATTTTTCCCTGCCCTATTAACAAAAAATTTTTTAATAAAATTTTTTTCGGCCCGGAACTTATTCCCCCGGCCCCGGGCAGAATCTGTAACCACCCATACATAACAAGGGGGATACAAACAAAACCCCGATAACTTTCCCAAGGGAAATCTCTTTTAAAAAAACTCAAGCAAGTTATCCCGCCACATACTTTAAAAACCGTTTTTAATGAGTGGATTTTAAAAAAATAAGTTGGTAGGAAATACCAAGCAGGCTTCCCTAAAAGGTACAGTAAAAAATTTGACCAAATTTTTTTACAAAATTTTCAAAAATTACAAAAACAATTGGTTATTATAAAAAAGTTATAAGTAGCTGTTTATGATTTTAGAAAAGGTTTTTAAATCAATAAAATAGGACCCAAAAATGTGGGAAAAATTTTGGAAAAGAAAAACTTAAGGGCAATAAATATAATTATAAAGCCCAAAAGTTAGTATCATAACCCTTTTGGAGGCAAAGGTTAAAAGGGTTTGGGGGGGTTTTGAGTCCCTTTTTCATGTCCACTTATGGGGCCCTCCAAAACCCAAAGGGGAAAAAAGGAAACCCTGTATTATTTTTACTGCTTATTGATGAAGGGACAAGAGAACTTTGCCCCCCCCTGGGGGGCATGGAAACCAGTTATTTTTCCGGAAATTTTTTTGAAATATGTGTATTAAGTTTGCTTTATGATTTTTATTCTTTTTGTCAAAATTATGTGTTTTGGCTTTCAAAAGCAACTAAAAGTTCTTCTGAGACAGCACAAAAATTGGGCTAAACTTAATTTAGCAAAATGAAAAATTTTGTTTTTTTTTTAGAAAAATGGTGGTCATTTAGCAATTAATGAGAAATGGGGCCAAAGGTACTGATTGCATGAAGGTTTTTTGTAAATGGATACAAATATCTTGGCAAATTCCCAAACCCCCCTAGATTTTTATTTTTTACATTCTCTGATGAAAATTTGGGAAGCCCGGGGCAAGAAAAGGGATTTATAAGCATTTTTAGTACTTTCTTAATACCTTGGGGGGGAAAATCTCATAAGATATTTTTTTAAATTAATTTTACACCCAAAATTTCCGCCTATGTTTTAAATTATGGTGCGGAGGTTGGGGAAATTTTAAAAACTGCCTGAAAATTGTTGGAAAAGGGGGGGGGTTAAAACCCCCTTTGCATCAACGCTTTCTAAATGGAGCATTAGAAAACCCCAATGACCAAATTTAATGTGAAACAGGGAGATAAACCCCCTTTTTGTTTAAAATATTCACAAAGGCCCGTTGATTCTGGTTGGGGGGTTATAAAAGAGGGAATGGGGGGGCTTCCCCCTTAAAACTTATAAGATGTCAGTTTCTTTTTTCATGAAAAGGAAAAAAGAGATCATGGCTTATCATTGTTTTTTTCCTGTACCAGTATTTTGGGGTTTTAGGATGGGTTGAAAAAAAAAGGAGAAAGGGGTGGGAAAAATGTTTATTAAAAAGGGTAAAGGAAACGGTTTAAATGTGTTTAAGTTCAGGATGGGCGAAAGTATCCCCAGTCACGGGAAAAAACACTGTGTAAATAAACCTTTTTAAAACAAAAATTTTTTGTGCCCTTTTTTCTACAACATATTAAACATATAAAAGCAAGGAAAAATTGTCTGTTTACATTACGCCTAGGTTCTCTTAGCTGAAAGTACATAAACGCGTTTCAGAAGGAATTCTGTCAAAGCAGACCTAAGGGTGTCAGTATGTCAGTGCGGCACAGAAACAGAAATTCACTTTGTATCAGTGTGTCCAGCATACACCGACATCAGGGAACAGTTTATTGCAAAAAAGTATTACAATAGTCCATCATTGTTTAAGTTAACTGTTACTTGCTCTGAAAATAAGCTGATTATCAATCGTCCTTGCTAATTTTTTATGAAAGCATTTGATAAGCGCGCACACTAGTACAGAGCAAGTTTAATGGATATCTAGTAATGCATGTATTTTTTTGTATCAAATGCTATTGCCCTGTGTGATTATTTTTTTAATGTACATCCCAAGGTGATATGGGCCATAGGCCTAATAAATTAACGATTCAGAGTTTCTCTCTCCCCTCCTTCTCTCTCTCTCTCTCTCTCTCTCTCTCTCTCTCTCTGCACACATAAGATTGATCTATGCTTACATCCTTAAACCTGTTGTCAAAAGAATATGACGTGTTTTGCTTTCTTTTTTTTTGCTTTCGAGATGTTCTAAACCTCATGTCGTGGGCATATAACCTGGTGCATCACTACATGTTCCGAGTTCTCTCTCTGGCTTTGTCTGTTTCCCTGTCAGCTGAGCTGGAGACTGGACGCCGTGTGTTGGCTGAAGATGTAGCAGCAATGTCGTGTGATGGTGGTTGACTTTATCGAAAGACCGAGACCAACACAAGAAAAAGACGCAAAACAAAAAACTAGAATGCAGTAGCGGTTAGTTGGCACAACTTGCACACACGTTAAAACCTGTTCCACCTTTCGGAAGAGTAGGCCATTTGTGCTGATAGGAACGGATGACAACATGTATAAAATTACATGCGCACGGCACTGGACGTAAAAGAGCACACGAGCATTTTATTCCATTATCCTCGAAATAAACCAAAAGATTTTTTTAAAGTTCTGCTCTCAAATCCCACTAAAAAATATATTTGATTCTTTAATTTCGAGGATTATGGAATAAGCACGCATGTGCGTTTTTGTTGCTTTTTTTACATCCAGCATGCTACTTTGAAAAATGTTGTCATCCGTTCCCACCGAAACACAATGGCCAAACGTTCCGAAAACGGAACGGTTCAACGTGTGCACAAGATGTTCTGCGTGCCTTCACACAGGGGACCTCGGTATACAGTCTCATCCAAAGGGACTTGTGGGGAGTGGAGTTTATACTGATGTAAAACTCCAGAGGAAAAATCCAGAGGAATACATTCCAGCCCTAAGTCCTGTAGTTTAGTGTTGACACTGGCTGTGTGCAGACTGGGGATTGCCCTGTGGTACATGGCGAAAATTTGGGTCCTAAATAGATCTAGTCTGTGGAAACAGGAGTCTTGTGTCTTACTTACTTAGGCCCATCACTCCCCTGACGTAGGCCGACGACAACAGTCCGCCAGAGTCTCTGCCCTGGGCTATTCTCTCCTGTTTGTCTCCAGGTATATCCCATCTTCCTGGTTTCTGCCTCAAGGCCCACTCGCCTTCCTCTTTTTTTTTTTCCCGGGTGGTTCCATGATAGTGCCTGCCTTGTGATGTTGCTGCTGACTTTCTCGGGTGTGCCTGATCCATTCCATCACTGCGCCGGATTTCATTCTCGGCTGGCAGCTGGTTGGGTACGTTTGCCACGGGTCTCCCGTTGCTGATGGTGTCGGGCCAGTGGGATCTGGAGGATTCATCTCAGGCAGTGTTGATGAAGGTATGCACTTTTTTGAGGGATCGGTCTTTGTTGTCCTCCAGGGTCCCGCTCCATCGTAGGACTGACTTGACGTTGGAGTTGAACAGCCTGATCTTTGTGCGGGTCGACACCACCTTGGAGCTCCAGATGTTCTTCAGCTGCAAGTACGCTGCCTCGCCTTGCCAATTCTTGCTCTGACATCTGCGTCTGTGCCGCCCTGCATGTTAATGATCTACCCAGGTACTGAAGTCTCCACTTCTTCCAGCTCCTTCCCATTTAGTGTGACTGGTCCTCACTCGCTGCGTTGATTTTGAAATCTTGTTTTGCTTCATGATCTTGAGACCAACTTGTAAATTTACAGGTGGCTGCTAGTTCTGTAGTCTTGTCCTGCATCTTTTGGCGCTGTGGGAAAGCAGGGCCAGGTCGTCTGCAAAGTCGAGATCATCCAGCTGGTCCACAGTGTCCACTGGATTCCATTTCTTCTGTATGCTGTTGATGTCTTCATGGTCAAATCGATCGCCAGGAGGAAAAAGGAAAGGTGACAGGAGACAGCCTTGTCTGACTCCGGTCTTCACCTCAAAGCGGGTTTGTGAGTTGTCCTCCATGGACCACCCGGGAGGTCATTTTTTTCATAGGAGTTCTTGATCAAGTTGACCAGTTTGGTTGGCACTCCTGGTGGCGAAGCAAATTTCCAGAGGGTGTTGCGGTTCACACTGTCAAATGCTTTCTCATAATCAACAAAGTTGATGTAAAAGATGAGTTCCATTCAAAAGATTGCTCAACGATTATGCGCAAGGTGGCAATCTGATCTACGCATAATCTGTTCGGGCGGAAGCCGGCCTGCTGGTCTCGGAGGAGAGGGTCGACTGCATTTTTCATTCTCTCGAGGAGGTTCCTGTTAAAGACTTTTCCTGGCACCGACAGAAGCATTATCCCTCTATAGTTGGCACAGTTACTGAGGTCCCCCCTTTCTTGGGTAGCTTGATGAGGTAGCCCTCCTCAGTCTGATGGTACTTCCTCCTTTTCCCCAAAAAAGAGGTACAGTATCTCTCCGTGGTCTCCAGGTCTGCCTTGACTGCTTTTTGCTGGGATGTTTTCCGGTCCCCGCTGCCTTTCCATTTCTCAGCATTTTGATGGCTTTCCTGATCTCCTCACTGGTTGGTTACTCACAGTTGATGTCTAGGGCTCTATCAGCAGGATCCGGAGTTTAAGGGACGGATATGGTTCAGGAGTTCCTCAAAGGCTCTGCCTATCTGTTCAGTTGTCCCTCTGTTCCCAGGGTGGTGTTTCCTTTCTTGTCTTTGATGGGGGGCTCAGGCCTGCTGTACTTCCCTGAGAGTTTCTTAGTGGTATCATACAGCAGCTTCATGTTGTTACTGGCTGCTGCTTCCTCGGCTTCCTCGTTAGGCTGTCGATTTTACTTGCGCTTGTCTGTTCTTGCGCTCCTCTGACTTCCTGTTGGCTTCTGTGAAGTCTGCTTTGTGCCTTGGCCTTTGCTGCTCTTGTCTGGGTGTTGTTTACTGCTGCCTTTCTCTTCTCAGTCTTGCCCATTGTGACTGCCGATATCCATTCCTTCTGTTGTGTCTCTTGGGGCCCACTACTTCCTGACAAGGGTTGATGTCAGTGTCTCTTTCACTTTCTTCCACTGGGGTCCGATGTCAGTCTCTTTTTCAAGCAGCTCTTGTAGTACTTGGTACTTGTTGGTGAGGACAGCTTGAATTCTTCATTTATCTTTGAGTCTTTTTAGCAGGCTGGTGTTTGTACTTCTGCCTCTTTGTTGTTACTTCCATCCAGTTCTTCTTCAGCTTTAGCTTCAGCCTGGCTACCAAAAGGTGGTGGTCGATGCAACGCTGCTCCTCTTTTCACCCTTAATCTGTAGAGATCTCCTGAATTTTTTGGCCATGCAGATATGGTTGATCTGGTTTTTCAGTCACATGATTTGGTGAACCCAGGTGGCCTTATGTACTCTTCGTGGGGGAAAAAGCTGCTACCGATTACCAGATTGTTGATAGCACAGAAGTCTGCAAATCTCTCGCCATTCTCATTTATCTCTCCTAATCCGTGTCTTCCCCCTCACTTTTCCCCGCATTCCCGTGTTGTCTTGTCCCATCTTGGGATTGAAATCACCCATGGGGGATGTTTATATCTTTTTCTGGGTACTTGCAATGACGTTCTGCAGGGCTGTCATAGAATTGATTCTTTGGGGTTCTTCATCGCCGTCATTAGTTAGTGCATAACACTGGATGATGTTCATCTTGATCTTCTTCTTAGTCCTGAAGGAAAGCCGCGATTTAGTCTTGATCCGTGTGCTTCCCATCCTATCAGGGCTTGCTGCGCAGGTCTGACAACCTGAGCGCTACACCTTCTGTGTGTGGAGGGGTTGTCTTTTTTCGTGGCCGAATAAAGCAGCATCTCTCCAGTGAGCAGTCTCCTTTTTCCTGACTGTGTCCAATGGGTCTCACTGATGCCAAGCAATATGAGGTTGTACTTTTCATCTCTGCTGCTACTTGTGTTGTTTTTCCCCTTTCATACATGGTCCTCACATTCCACGTTCCGACGTTGATGGTCCTGGTCGATTAAAAGGGGTCGGCTGTGCTTTTCCCTAGACCCGGCTTTCACCACTGGCGTCATACATCCTCTTTGGCGGGCCCCTTCCCTCCAGGGCATTAGTTTTCTTGTCCGTTGTTGGCGTTTTTTTGTAGCGTTTGTTTTTACAGGTGGGTTGCTAAGCTTCCTTTCATCCCTCCTCTTTCTCACCGGCTTGGAACTGGCCATTGCGGAGTTTTCTCTTGTTTCTCTTTTTGATTAAACATTTTAGAAATGACTATGATTTGGTGGCAGTTTGGATTGCTTTTTTCCGTGCAACAACGGTGCATTAGTTTAATTGCGAAATGCCTTTTGATGATTACAGTTTTTATTTTGTGGTGAAATTATAAGCATCGGGTGGGTTTACAATGTTAATAATTTGAATTGTCAGACTTATGAAGGATGCTTTTAAATTTTGTGGTGTAATTAAAAAGGTGAAACAAATTAAAAATTTGGGAAAATTGAACCCTTTAAGACAAAAAAAGGTAAATAAGTGGTTTTGGGGATGTAAAATAAGGATTAAAAAGACTTTTAAGGATGCCAAGGGGGAAAAAGGGGAAACCAAGGGAAACGGGGGAAAGGGATAACTAGGAAGGGAAATTTTTAAAAGAACTCAACAAAAGAAAAGGCAAAACAGAGAAGAAAATGGGGGAATTTGGGCTGGAATTTTAGGGTTTTACGTGTTTCAGATTTTAGGGACAGTAATTTTGTAAATATAACACGGGGTTTTACAATTTTTAAAAATTTTGTGAATTTGCAGACTTTAGAAGGAGCATTTAATTTTGGGTTAATTAAAAAGCATCGGTGTTTACAATGTTTAAAATTGTGAATTGTCAACTTTATGAAGATGAATTTTAATTTGGGGTTTAAATTGTAAGCAGTAATTAAAGCAATTTGTGTCAGTTAAAACCCCCATGTTCCCCCTTAAACTACGAGGTTTGGGTCTTTCCCGAATTTTGTTGTTGTCGTTCCCAGTTTTTAACACTCTAGTCCCTCAAAAACCTTCCCCAAAACGCGAGATTTGAAATTGCCACAAAAGGGATAATTTTGCATGCAACTTTTTAAGTACTTTGCCATATAGGTGCGTCACAGACTTCAGAGGGTTTTGATGTTAAAACAATTTCTCAAGGGGGAAAACTTTAGTGTATTAAAACCTTTTAACACTTTTGGGGCTCGTTCTTGCCTTTTCAACTTCCCCCCGAAACCAAAGGAAAAATAAACCACCGTTATTCCTTGAAATCCCTTACGCCTTTAAAGGAACGCGGGTGACAGCCAAAAAAACGGAAAAAAGTCCCCCAAAAGTCCCCCCTCCCCATTTAGTCACCTTCTCCCCCCTTTATTCCTGTGAAAACACGAAAACAGAACAGAACAGGGGGAATCCAAATTACATTTCTCTTTAAATCGTGATTTGGTATTTTTCATCCGAATGGTTTCACAAAACAAACACCCCGGAAAAAACCCCAATCTTTGTAAGAAAAATTTCTACTTTTTTTTTATTTTGACTCAACTTGACAACCCCAAAGGGAAACATTAAAATAAACGAAATAACAAAGAACCGAAACCCAGTTTTTTCGTTCCAAAGAAATAAAAACATTTTGTGTGTGGAAAAGCTCACATCCATGACCTAAGGAATAAAAAGACAAAAATTTTATTCCTGATTCGTTAAAAAACTGGGTCTCAGATTTCGAGCAATCTCATGCTGCCGTTCAAGAATTCAAAAAAAAGGTCCCTTTTAAAGCAAAAAATTTTCGTACCATTTCCCCCCCCAAGTTTTTCCAGATCTGCAAACTGTTCTTTTCCTCAAAGTTTTTTGTTCCCCGTTCCCCCAAAATTATGTAGGTGGCAGCCTCGTCTCTGTAGATCATTTTGGTCCCCTGGGGTTTTAAATCCAATCCATGCATTCCTTTCTGAACACACCCCCAAACACAAAACACAACGCGCGCACATGCCGAACGCATACACCCCAAAAAAAAACACCCCCGTACCCCAAGTCAAGTAAAAAAGTTTTTTTCCCAAAGGGGGGACTTTGAATAACAAGCATTTTTTTTTTTTTTTTTTTCATAAAGGGCATCTAAAAAACTAATTTCTTAATATTATACGGGAAAACTAATTTATTACTCCTTTACCATTAAATTAAACCAGTAAAAAAAGGGAAAATTTATAAGGTAATACATTAAAAAAAAAAAATCCACAATACTATACACCACACCTTTCTCACACACACCCCGCGCGGGCGCGCTCACGTCCACCCACATTAAATAAAGAATTTTTAAGAATTAAAAAAAGAAAATCATAAAACTCAGGGCAAAAAAAATTTTCTTCACCAGTTTTACCATTTTTTCACGTTTATATTTAGATAAAAAAGCACAGGGAAAAAAACGTTAGAAAAAAATAGGGTTTGTTGCGTCATTTCTGACAAATTTCCTTCAATGACCTCCCCCTCCCTCCTCCACCCACAAAAAGTGGTTTTATAGTTATACTCTTCAAATAGCGCTTTTTTTTAAAAAAAAATATATATCACAAAAATAACTACAAACAACAAATAAGTCAAAAAAACAATGATAAGATTTTTATAAAAGAGATACAATAAAAACAAACCCCCCATCACCATAGAAACCCCCCAAAAAATATAAAAAAAAATTTTTTCAAAAAGGGGGGGGGAGAGATAAAGGGGGAAGGGGAAAACACATCTCAAAGAAAAATTAAATACCACACACACGTACGCACCCCCACGCACTCACAACACGACACACATCCGAACGTAGCACACACACGACCACGCACTAAAACAAAAAAACCAGGGGCAAGGTTGGACACTTTTTTTTTAAAAATAGATAAACTTTTTAACATCATAAAAAAGAGTACCAAAAAAACAAAAATCACCAGCAGGAAAAATTTCCGGGAGTACCCATATTAAATTTTCAAAAACAATTATTTTTTAGTAAATCAAAGAGGAAAAATTTTAAAAAGCGATCAGGCTTTCACAAAAAAAATCACAAAAACCATCCATGAACGATGATAAAAAGAAGATATGAATAAAATAAAAAACAATGGCGATAACCTTTTTTACAACTGTGACAATGAGATCAATAAACATTAAGAAACAGTACAAAGAACAAGATCACCAGCACCAATAGCGTTTCAGATCAGTAACAATAACAAAAGCATAATAACAGTATATTCAATAGATAAAGAGTGTGGCCATGGCGTACTTGTGGCACAATATCAGAGTCATATCATGCAATGAACTCCAATAGTTTATTTATTTTATTTATTCTTTTATATCGAGGATTATGGAATAAGAACTCGTGCTTTTTTACATCCATTCCCCGTGTGTATCCAGTTTTGTAAATGTTATCTCCTGTTCCACGCACACAATGGCCTATCTTCGAAACAGGATTTAACGTCGTGCGCAAGATGTTCTGCGTGTGTTCGCACACGGGGCCTCGTTATAGATCTAATCCGAATTACTTTTGGGGAGAGTGGAGTCTGCACTGATGTTGACTCACAGGAATGGAACCCGAGTCATCAGTTTGCGAGCGTAATATTCTAACCACTAACAAACCAAGAATAAGTCTATTTTCTTTTATATTAAAGTTATGGCTGTGTTCAATTAAATGGAAAACAAAATATTTAGAACACGTAAAAAAACCCACGGCAACAAGAGTTTCCCTGGCAACATTCTATAGAAAAAGCCTCTCTCCTACTACAGAAAAAAGAGACTACACACCGACACTATTTCTTTAAAATGAAGGTGGCTGGCGCTGCTCCTGTGGCGACAATCTCTTCTCTGACAGCCAGGAAACTGAGCAGCTCTAATTTCAGGGAGAGAAGTCTTAGCACTATGAATAGAAGTGGTGTACAATATGCAATACAATGCAGTATCAACTACAACAACAACAACCATCAGCTCAATGGTACCAACATCAAAGCAAGACATCGACATTAGGTTACACATAAGGGTTGGGTTTTGGGTTACGTAGTATCTTGTATAGACTGATAGTGAGGAAAATGTTTGCTGTTTTTCACAGATTTTTTAAAATATGAAAAAATGCGCTGTGTACTTGTTTTGGGGGTTGAGGCCATAGATGAACACCTGGTAGTGATGAGAAAGTGGGAAATGATCATCAAATGAGGGTTGCTTGTGTTCCTACAGTGTTGACCCAGCACATGCATATTGTGGTGAGGTAGCTAGCAGACGACACAGAACTGAAGGGGTACAGTGTTTGCTGAAAAACAAAAGTTCAAACCTACGAAAATGTGTTCGAACTGCCCTGCGTTTTGAGTCAGGGGCTAGTCTTTCACAAACGCTGTGTGTTTTTCTGCCGTATCCTCTGCTAAATCCCTGCCGCTCATCTCAACTCCCCGCCACAGCCAAACCCACATTTGTTTTGTCTCATCCCCAGGGTCGGAAGTCCACAGGGAGCCCAACACTGCTGCTGGGTCACTTTGGTGGTGTTCAGTGGTGGTGCCTGTTCTGAGCTGACATACGCAGGACACCACCTACTGAGCCCCCTACAAATGACAGTATTAGCTTAGTCGCAGAGCCAGACTGAGTGAGTTGCCCATCCGAGGTGGCATTCACCACAAAGTCCTTCCAACGACCGTTCCCCTGAACCCCCAACCCCAAAGGCTTTGACACAAACTCACCACAGGCACAGAAGTGTATGGGGAAACTGAATCTGAGATCACCATGAGACCAGAGCAACTGGCGCCACCTAATCTGAGGCTTTTTAAAAATTGCATGATGATCAATAACAGTGAAGATGACGTAACGATGCTGCTGTTGAAGTGCATATGCTTTGAGATTACTTGACAGGGTTGCAGGCTACTCTATGCATACTGTCATAATATATCCCCCCCCCCCCACACACACACATCAACCAGGCCCCAGAGATTCCTGCAGTGCTGCTCAGGTACTTTGAGCAACACTCTCAAACTCGTGTCCCTAAAGTGGATGAAGCTCGACTGTGTGGTCCCAGTCTTCCCTCTGAGCCCACAGCACTCTCACTCTGGGTAGGAGCCGGCTGGAATCCGGAAAAAACCCACCCTGACTCTTATTGGATTCGAACCCGCGACCTTCCAGTTCGAAATCCAAGGCGCTATCCACTGCACCAAAGCGGCTGGTCTTTTACCAAAAAATGTCTTTAGTGTGTGTGTGTGTGTGTGTGTGTGTGTGTGTGTTGTGTGTGTGTGTGTGTGATGTGTGTGTGTGTGTGTGTGTGTGTGTGTGTGGATTCCTCAGTTCGTGCAGTAGGAATGCAAGAGTGATATATGAAGACAGAAGAAAAACAGCCAACAGCTAGCCCTTATGTGTAACCTTAGCAACGAGTTACTGAACATACCAGCTCCGTGTTTCTTCATCAATTTTACCATGGCGGCGTTTTCCCCGGCATTGTCAATTTGCGCCAGGTGTGCTCCAAGAGTCCGACAGATCACCTGAACAACGTCAGTGAGAGTGAGAAGATAGGGGAGAACAGAAGAAGCCAACTCCACACCTGACACCTTACGTAACCAACAGCACACGTCACGCCCCTCACGTGTAGGCCAATACACAGAAAGACACAACACACACTCACGTGTAGGCCAATACACAACACAGACACAACACAACTCACCGTGTAGGCCAATACATAGACATAGACACAAACACACACTCACGTGTAGGCCAATACACATAGACACAGACAACACACACTCACGTGTAGGCCAATACACATAGACATAGACACAAACACACACTCACGTGTAGGCCAATACACATAGACACAACACAAACACACACTCACGTGTAGGCCCAATCACACAGACATAGACACAGACACACACCACGTGTAGGCCAATACACATAGACAACACAACACACATCACGTGTAGGCCAATCACATAGACAAACACAAACACACACTCACGTGTAGGCCAATACACATAGACATAACAAACACACACTCACTGTGAGGCCAATACACATAGACACAAACACAACTCACGGGTGTAGGCCAATACACATAGACATAGACTACAAACACACACTCACTGTGTAGGCCAATACACATAGACCACAGACCCATACACTCACGTGTAGGCCAAACACATAGCATAACACAAACACAACACTCACGTGTAGGCCAATACACATAGACATAGACCAAACTCACGTGTAGCCAATACACTAACTATCACTCACGTGTAGGCCAATACACATAGACACAGACACAAACACACACACTCACGTGTAGGCCAATACACATAGACACTAGACACAACACACACTCACGTGTAGGCCAATACACATAGACAACACAGACACACACTCACGTGTAGGCCAATACACATAGACACAGACACCAAACACACACTCACGGTTTGGCCAATAACATAGACACAGACATAAACACACACTCCAGTTTGGCCAATACACATAGACACAAACACACACTCCCCGTGTAGGCCAATACACATAGACAAAACACAGGCCACCACTCACGTGTAGGCCAATACACAAGACACAGACAACACACTCAGGGAGGCCAATACACATAGACACAGACACAAACACACCCTCGTGGCCAATCCACCATAGACACAAACCATACACTCACTGTAGCCAATCAATAACCAACCGCACTACACCACGTCAGGGAATTTTCCCTAGACACAGACACAAACACTCACGTAGGCCAATACACATAGACAAAACACCACTGTAGGCAAACCATGAACACTTTCCTACGTGTACAAAAACACACAACCAGACCCGTGTAGGGCCCAAAACACCCAAAAAAACCCCAACAACACACACACTCACGGTAGGCCCAAACACAAACACAGCACACACAAACCACGGGAGGGGAAAACCAAAA
>CM054168.1:23907304-23962941 GCA_028751875.1 Rapana venosa | reverse complement strand
GGAAGAGCGGAGGATAACACACAAGGGACGGGCCTGAACCAACAAAACCCTGAGAAAGGCGAACAAGAAGAAGGAGGGAACTGGTTTTGAGTCTTTAGGGTGCCCCCACGGTCGGCAGACACGGGGACAGATAGATAAAAATAGATAGATGATAGATAATAGATAGATAGATAGATAGATAGATGATAGATAATAGATAGATGATAATAGTAGATAGATGATAATAGATGGCTACGAAACACTACGTTAACATTGCCGAAATCATTTTAACGTTGTTTATCAGTTTGCAATGCTGACACCACAACACAAGGGGAAGGCGTAAGTATTGTGCTGTGGTGGCGGGCTGCTGCGGTGCATTAGGGCTGGGGTCCCAGTCGCTGCTGCGGCTCGGGGGTGTTCAGAAAATGCAGCGCAGCAGCAAAACCGGGGTGGTGAGGGCTGCAGAGCCCTCCCCATGACAGCTGCCGCTCTTTTCTACAAGGAACACCTCTGAAAAAAAATAACACACCCCCACACGCACGCACAGCACAAAAAACCCAACACACGCACAGACACAAACACAGACACGCACAGACACAAACACGCCCCACAGACACAACCAGACAGCATAGAGACACACGCACATACCACAGCCACAAACACCACACAGACGCACACACCCCGACACACACATACACAAATACACATACACACAGACCGCACCACCGAAACACACACGACATACACCGCAGTCGCACAAAACACAGACAAGCACATACACACCATAGACACACACACATCAAAACCCGACCACACAACATACACGACCCAAAAAGACAGACCCACACGCAGACACACGCACAAACACACACTCCACGCACACACGCAACACACACAGACAGACACTGACGACACTTAACAGATACATAACACACACAAACAACGCACAGACACCGCCAAAAACCACCACACGCATATACACACAGACACAAACACACACAGACAGCATACACAAAAAGACACACACACAGACACACACGCCCCACACAGACAACACCGCATCGCACACACACAACACCACACAGGCCCCACATAGACACACACACACATACAGAAAAACACCAACAGCACACACAGACTACACAGATTAAAAAACACAGACATACACACACCAAGACCAAAGCACAACACAGACTACACACAAGTCGACACACCACACCAGACACACACACATACAGGCAAAAACACACAGAAAAAACACACACGCATACAGACACACACAGACACCCAGACAACACAAAACAGACATAACACACACACAACACACACACACACATTAACAATTTTTTAGGGCAATCTCTGATTGTTTATACACTGGCGAGGTGGTTTGGGCAAACTGTACTCACGGGCTGCAACACACACAGACAGACCTACCCACAAACACACGCACACCCAAAACACATACAGACAACACACAACACGCACACACACAGACACACACACACATATACAACCACACAAACACACGACACACCACATACAACACAAACACACAGAAACACACACACGCTACAGACCACAAACACACCACAGACAGACATATCAACAAACACACGCACAACACACCAAACGACCCCACACACACACACACAGACTACCCCACAAAACACGCCACACATAAGACACACACGCCACACAAGACACACACACACATACAGACACAAACACACAGAAAAACCCCACACCTTACAGACACACACAACCGCAAGACCACACAACTCACCCCAACAGACAACCACACATACACCACACTACACACCACAGCATTAAAAATTTTTTAGGGCAATCTCGTGTTGTTTCGAACACTAAAAGAGAGGTTCGGGGCAGACTGTACCCCACTGTGTCTGCTGTGCGGGCAGGGTTGTGGCTTTGACATGGCTCAACCCTGTTTGGGGTCAGGCGTGTGCTCAAATGCAGTGCCCTGCCCCTCTTTTTTCCTTTGGGGCTACAAGCCCCAGGCTCAGCGGACAGTGTTTTGCTATCGCCCTTTTCGTTGGTTTTAGGGGTAACGCGCCTGTTAGAATGCGAAAAGTCGGGTTCGGGTGTGGCGTGGTTGTTCCCGTTTGGGCCCCAAAATTTTCCCCCCCACCCATTAGCCAGAGGGGGTGGTCGGGGCGCGTCTTTCGGATGAGACGAAAAACCCGGGGGTCTTTTTTTCCCAAAATTTTGCGTACGTAAAAAACCCAGGGAAAAGAGGTTTCCCTGGCAAAATTCTAAAAAAAAGCCACTCTGAAGGGAAAAAAAATACAGTTGCAGACCAAAAGAAAAAAAAAAAAAGGTGGCGCTGCTCTTTGGCGAGCTGGGCTCTCCCCGGGGAGAGCGCCCGAAATTTTCAGCAGAGAAATTCTGCTTAAAGGGGTTTAAAAAAATAAAAATAAATTTTTTTTTAAAATACCCCCCACCCCACCCCACCCCCCCAATATAGGACCCGCATTCCCCCCCGGGATGGCAGTGGTCCGGGGTTTTTGGCGTGTTCGGCAGCGGGAGGGCAGGGCGGGGAGCTGCTGCGGGCCTCCCATGCCTCGTCCCCCACGCGTAGGGACATTCCCCTGGCAGGACAGGTCCCAGAGGACACTCACTCACTCACTCGTCCCATGTCTCAAAGGCGTAGGGAAGACTGAGAGAAGACACGCAGAGATCTTTTTCCATGCTTCTTTTCCCTGAGGGCTTAGAAGGTGTTGCGGGGTTGGGCGGTCCTTCTTTTTTGTTGTCAACCCCTGTTTCTTTGGGCCCTTTTTCTCTTGCTTCAAACCTTTCCCTCAGGAGGTTTTTGCTGGGTGTTGTGTTTGTGGGTGACCAAACCACACATTTTTTCTCCTCTTCTGGTGGAGAGGAGGTTTTGGGGGGCCCCCAACGCTTGTTATTTTTCTTCACACAGCTGTTGGTCTTGTTTTTTTGTATGATATTTTGGGGATCTTCTGGGGCACTTGTTCTCGAATATTGTTCCCTCTCACTTGCGACAAGCCCATGTTTCACACCCATATGGAAAAGGCTGGAGGCCCAGCATTACACGCTGCTGAAACAGAGACATATGCGCTGGTTTGGGGCCATTGTCGGGGGTGGAATGACGGAAGATCCCTAAAGACTTCTCAGGGAGAACTTGCGCGGGTTAACATTTTGGGCCAAAATTTAAAGAAAACCAGAGCGCATCCACTTTTTCCCGGGGCTGACAGTGCTGGGGGGCCGCTATACCCCCCACCATTGAAGTAGCCCCCCCCTTTTGGCAATAGTGTCCAAAACAGGGCCCATGCTTTTTATTGAAAATTTGACATCCTTTCCCTCCCGGCGCAAAAATGGCCTACCTTCCGGAAGGCAAAAACGGGGTTTTAACGTGGGGAAGAAGTTCTGTGGTTTTTGCGCATGTACCTTGGTTTGTACTAACCCCAATGACTTTGTGTGGGCTCTATTTCTTGTAAAGTGGTAAAAAAGGGTTGGGGGGGAATGAAATGAACCGAAGTCAGGGTTAAGCAGGTGAACGTCTTTATATTATTTATATAATATATTTATATTATATATATATATAAATATATAAGGGGGAAGAGAAGAGAGAGAAGAGGGGGGAGAGAAGAGAGAAGAAGAGAGAGATAGATATATGTGCGGTGTGTGTGTGTAAAGCAAGTCAAATTTTTTTTCTAGATGTACATTTGATTAAAACAATGCATTTGCTTTTTTCATCACCCATTTTCCCGGGAAGAAAAAAAATTTTAAAACGTAATTCAACTACATTTTCCCCTAACCAATGATAATGAAATGATTTTAAAAAAAACAAAAAAAACACACAGACCAAAAACTAAAAAAAAAACTAACAAAAAAAGCCCCCCTCCCCCCACAAAAAAGTCCACTGCATAATGTACACACATACCGCATGCACCCAACACACACCACACACACCCGGGGGCCGCACACAACCACGCACCACACACCGCCGCGCACACACACACCCACACACACACACACACAAGCAAACGCAACATAACACAACAACACACCACACCACATTCATCCACATAAACACTCATACACGCGCACAAAATTTCACAAAAAAATGACGGGGGGAGGGGAATTAAAATATCAAAAAAAAATACTAAAAAATTCAGTACCCCCCGTTCTTTCATATCAATACTTCATAACTAAGACAACCAACACAAAAACCATACCTCTCCCCCAAAGCAAACAAAAAAATCAAACAAGGAAAAAACCACAGAAAAAAGTCATCCCCCCCCCCAAAACAAAACAAAAAAAAAAAAAAAAAAAAGAAAAAAAACACCCAAACCAAAAAAAGCAAAAAGAAGAAAACACTGGGGCATCCCACCTTTTGCATCCCCAAAACACTGTCAGAAATTTTTACCCTTTTTCTTTGTCAACTGCACAAAATTTTATTCATATGCGCTATGTTCTTAAAGTGTACTTTAACTTTTAGAGCATCCATTCAATAACAACAAAAATAAAAAAGATAAAAACAAATAATCAACAAAAAGTTTTCAAAAAGCTGATGAAATAATAAGGGAAAAATTTAACTATCACCATTAAAATAAACAAACAGCAATAACAAAAAAGTAATGGGGAAAATACAGGGGGGGGGGAGGGGGAAGGGGGGGAAAAAAAAAAAAAAGCCAACATATAAAAAAATGATAAGATAAAAATTAAAAGAAAAACCAACTAGTGTACAAACATTATGAACCCCTACATAACGAAAGAAAAACCCAAGGCCCCCACTAACTAAACTTTCAAACCAAACAAAAAAATCCAACATACTAAAAATCCCATCACAAGACTAACAAAAACAACACCCATAACAAAATCTATTGAATGAACATAGAGAAGGCTTGGGAAATAAAATAAAGCCCAATTCTTCAGCACGTCAATTTTGCTTTTCCCCTTCTGTTGTTCAATTCAATTTTTCAAGGGCTTATATAAGTTATTCAGGGCCCTCTTAACTCAAAGTAGTTAAAGAAAAAAATCCCCTCTTTCCCTTCCCCCCTTTTCACACCACACACACAACACACACCCCCAACACACCAAAAAACCACAACACACACCACACAAACCACACACCACACACACAACATTCAGAAACACACTCGGAGGACCACACCCACCACACCCACCAAAAACAACACTTTAGGAATGGATTCTACCTTAAAATGAATATCGACAATTTGCTGTGGAAAAAATTTTTCGAAAATACTACAAAGACGCAACGTTAAAAATGAAGTCCAGAAAAAGTCTAATTCACTTTAAAAAAGAGCAAAATATCGCTCATTTTATACAATTATACTTAATTTCCCCCCCTTTTTAAAAACATACAGAATTAACCCAAAGGGAAATTAGCGAAGCAAAAGAAAGTCAGCTCCCCCCCTTGGGAACTGCAAAAGCTCATTTGATTTTAAAATTTTCTTCTGTAAAAAAAAGTTGAAAATTTCATTCTTACATCATTAGTAAAAAACTTTTAAAACCACTTATCCTGACATCTAAAAATCTATACGAGGGGGTCTTTTCCCAAATACTGATAAAGCTGGTGCGGCTTTGTTATTCATTTGAAAGTTAAACGATCTGTCAACCGGGGAAAAATAAATTCTATATTTCAGCTGAACTAATGCAACTGTTGGGCACTGTACTTGTTCTTGACTTTCCCAAAAAGACATTTTCAAAAAATTATGTGTGTTGATTAACGGTTTTACATGCTTTAAAAAATTCTACTTGTAGAGTAAGAAAAGACCTTATCATTTTAAATAGGGATTGATACACTTTTGTTTTTAAAAGGGATACTGTTATTTTTTGTTGGGTTCCCCACACACTGGTATAATTTTAATGAAAAAAATTGACAGCCTTGCAAAATATGGAGCGAGGTTAAAAATGCTTTCCCGTGAAAAAAATGTTGCCTTATTTTTCTGCTGGGGATACAAAAATTTCTACAAAATGCTTGCTTGGGAAACATTTTAGAAAAAAATTAAATGAGTCTGGCAATATGTACAAGCAATGTGATTTTTTTCAAAATGCTTTTATTTCTAACAAAGTATGTGGGTGGGATAATCGTAGAAAATGTTATCCCTCTGTACAGGTTTAAGCTAAATGCTTTCGGACAAAAATATGTGAAAGATGTAAACTGCATTTGTGGGGGGAAGACTCAAATATCTGTTTTTTTTGACTGTGGACATTTTTAAAAACATTTTTACCCGCTGTAAAATAGTTTGTCAATGGGCGTTCGTCTGAAACCTTTGTTACTGTTGGACATTTTGTTGGGGTTTATAAAAAGTCCGTTATCTCATTTTTGTTATTTTAAAATTGGTTTTATTCAGTACTTAAACTGAATTTTTCAGTTTTCTTGCTTTTTCTTGTTAGTTTTTCCCGTCTAAAATCACTAAAAGGAATAGGGTTAAACTGAAGATTTCCCCCACCACACACTAACACAACTGCAGGCGCGCGCGACAATACACACACACGCACGCAGGTGTGCGTGCTCAAAGCATGTTACAGTGAAAATTTCGGGTCACAGTAAAAAAACCTAAACCATGTTTTATGGATGCAGAAAATGCTGATCCATTTAATCTTAGCATGGTCAGACTTACAAAGTCAGTAGTGGTGAGGGTAATGGGTGTAGTGAGTGGTAGTGGTTTGTGTAGTGGTTTGTAATAGTAAAAAGACTGAAAAAATGTGTTCAGCTTTTCGCCGGCGGCAGCATGGGGAATATCTCTTTTTTTTGAGTGGTATTTCGTGTGTTTTACTGGGCCTGTTGGGGAAAATTTTATATCTTCATGTTTGTATTTTTCTCCCTAATCCCCGGGAAATATTTTGTTTCTATTATTGACTTTTCGAAAGATTTCAATTTAAGTTCTTCATCTTCAAGTCGATTTTCCAACATTTAAAATTTTTCTCGGTTGTATTTATCTTTATGTGCTGGGCTCTGTGACCACTTTAAATCTGACCCCGCTGCCGCTGAAGTTTTGCAGTGGCCACGTTTTTCCCCACCATCAAACCCCAGTGTATGTAATTTGAAAAAAATGGCGGTGACATCAATACGTACGTGATTCCACCCCTCAAAACCCCGAGTTTTTTTCAAAAAAAAATGCACACTGGCTCCCGAAATATGCGCTATTTGAAACTAGGGGTTTCATCGCCCCAAAAAAAGACGGGGGAAAAGGGGGGTGTGCGTCATCGCCTGGGGGCTTCCCTCTCCCCTGTCCCCCCCCCCTCACCCCTGAGTCACTTTGAACCCCCGACAAGCTCTTCCCCCCGTCCACCCGCCCCTTCGCTTTCGTTTTTTCTGTTGTTTGTGATTTGACAATGTTTTTTGTTCTGATGATTTTGTGTATCTGATGTTGCAAAACCCCAACCCCCGATCAAACAGTTCTTTTGCCACTTTACTCCCCCTTCATCATCCAAAAATCTTGTCTGTTCTTCCCCTAGCCGCACTCCACCATCGCTATCGTCCTCTTCCTTGATTTTGTCCAAACTCACCCTTTTATCTTCAAACCCCTCCACTCCTTCAGATCTTTTTCAAATTTGTTTTTCAATGTGCGTCTGTCTGCCAAAAGGAAAAGCGATACATTTCCCCATTTCATCTCTGAAAAAAAAAATTGACCCAACCTTTCCCCCTGAAACTTTGGTTAAAAACGGGTATGAGCCCAAATAAAACACTGCTCCTCCAGGATATAAAAAAATTTTTTTTCCCAGACTCTCTCGAGGAGGGGGGGTTCCATCCTTCAAAAATAATTGGCCGCCTTCTTTCCCGAAAACCCTTCCATTTCCCCCCGCCTTTTTAAGTTTGCGAAATCACCCCAACTTCTGGCACTTATTACGTTCGTTGCCTTTAAGCCCCCTCCCGCCGTAAGAAAAAATACATCTTCGTTGTTCATCAAGAATTCCGTCCCCTCCTCGACCCCTAAACCCCCTTTTACTAAACTTATAATTCTCGGGACTTTTTCTTCCCTTTCGACAACCATCTTCTCCCGTGTCAAAGCTTTTTTTTTCTCTGTCCAACCATTTTCTCTCTCAACTGGTAAAGGAACAACGCACAGATCTGGCCATATTTTTGACTGGCTGATTACTAAAGCTTCATTTATCTTGTTACATCTGTTTCTGTCACGACGAATCATTGATCATTCGCCCTTCTTTTCCACCCCAAAAATCACAAAAAATGTCAGAAAGAAAATGTTACTCTCGCAATCTTTAAGGCCCTTTTGACATTAACTTTCCTTCCAAGCTTCCCAAGTTTTTTATAAACCTTGACCCCTTTAAAAAATAAAACTTTATCCCCAATTGCTTGTGGCATTTCACCCCCTCAACCCTCTCCTACCTGACGACCCCGTGCGCCATGGTATACCAACTCCCCGATAGCCCCAAAACGCAAACGCCCGCACTAGAAAGCGTGGCGGAAGTAAAAAAAAAGAAATGAACAAACGGTTTTCCCAAACAAAAAAACAAAATCAAACTCTTAAAACCATTCCAAAGACAGAAACTACTCTTCCCAAGTTCTCGGGTATTCCCCTAAAATCCCCCTTTTTTTCCCCACCTCAAATCCCTTGGGGCTGCAAAAAACAATCCCCCTGCTTACCACCCCACAGCCTGTCGAAATTCCATTCTTTTTTGCCTTTTTTACAAAGTCCACAACAAACGCTTCAAATCATTTCCATCCCTTTTCCCAGTTCACTGGCCCCTCTCTTTCCTTTTATCCACAAGGAAAAAAAAAAATCATGACAATTTTGAAGGAAATAACTTAAAAACATGCGACTTCGATCCCCAAACCCGCGCCTTTTTCTCCCAAGCCCTTCCCCAATTGTACCCATTTTACTAAATATTAAAACCCTCTTTTTCGGACATTTTCCACAAGCTCTTAAAACCGCAATAGTCTACCTCTACTGAAAAAAAACCCACCTCGTCCCAAAATTTTGAAGAATTATAGCCTGTCCAACTTACCCCTTTTTCTCAAAAATACTAGAAGAATTGTTTCCCAAAAAGCTCAACGTCACCTCATTCCAATGTCTCCCCCCTTTTTAATTGCCTTCGCCCCAAACCCCAGCACCGAAACCCCCCCTAGTCCATACTTGACTTTTCTCAGCCTTCGACACATAAAACACTCAAATTTTTCTTTTCCCCCTCCAAAAAACGTTTGGTTTAATGGCCGCCTCCTGGTTTTTTTCTACCTCACAACGTTCCGAAAGTTTTTGTAAAAAAATTCAACCCAAATTCTGTCAAAAAAGGAATGTGGAGTCCCCAGGGTCGTCCGAGCTCTCTTCTCTTACTCTTACCCTGCTCCCTCTCACATATAAAAAACAACCCCCATTTTTCACATTTTTCCTGCCGATGCACTCAGCTTAGTGCGTGATTCCTTGAAAAACTTTCCTTCTCTCCTGAAAATTGTCATACTGCCTTCAAGCATTCAAAAAGGGTGCTCAAACAAGTTACAAATTTTGCAGTTAAAAAACCGAAGCCATGCCGGATCAAAATAAACTTTCCTCCATCACAAAAACATAAAGAATTCGGCCCGTGCGTCAGTTCCTTTGTCAAATCTGTTAAAGTATTAAATTTAGTTTTGACAACAACTCTCTTGAAAAAAGTCATCACCCAGACCTGCCAGTCTTGCTACTACCAACTACGGCGCATAAGCGCGATTCGCAATTATCTGTCCACTGATGCAACTTTCAAGCTCGTCACATCTCTCATTCTTTCACGTTTAGACTACTGTAATTCTCTTTTGGCTGGCCTACCAGCATCATCCATCCACTCTCTTCAACGCATACAAAACTCTGCAGCTCGACTGGTCCTAAGAAAGAAAAAATCCGAACACATCACTCCTCTTCTGCGATCTCTTCACTGGCTGCCAGTCTCACAAAGACTGGAGTATAAGATGAATACCCTCTGTTTCAAATGTATCCACAAATCTGCACCATCTTATCTTTGTAACTGTCTTCACCTGTACACTCCATCCAGTTCCCTTCGTTCAGCCGCAGATACTTTGTGCTTTCGAACACCCAGATTCAAACAAACCACTGTTTGGCTGTCGATCTTTCTCTGTGTCTGGTCCGTCCACCTGGGATGACCTCCCTCTTTCACTTCGCCAAAAACCTTGATACCTTCAAATCCTGCCTCAAAACACACTTATTTCCTACCTGACACTTTCCCCTCATATCCGCCTCAACTTTTCAACAGCATCCTTCATCTCCTAAGTGTGTTCGCGCGCGCGCGCGCGCGTGTGTGTGTGTGTTCGCGCGCGCGCGCGCGTGTGTGTGTGTGTTCGCGCGCGCGCGTGTGTGTGACTGTGTTCGCGCGTGTGTGTGTTGTGTGTGTGTGTGTGTGTGTGTGTGTGTGTGTGTGTGTGTGTGTGTGTGTGTGTGTGTGTGTGTGTGTGTGTGTGTGTGTGTGTGTGTGTGCACGTACGCGTGCATAAATTTGAAATATGTTATTTATTATATTTGAGGAAAGTTGCATGCGCGTAAATGATTCGAGTGCAAGCGCTTCGATTTGTTTGTTTTACAAGATTCAGCGCTATATAAATTCCAGTAGTAGTAGTAGTAGTAGTAGTAGTAGTAGTAGAAAGTGGTAGTAGTAGTAGTAGTAGTAGTGGTGGTAGTAGTAATAGTAGTAGTAGTAGTAGTAGTAGTAGTAGTAGTAGTAGTAGTAGTAGTAGTAGTAGTAGTAGTAGTAGTAGTAGTAGTAGTAGTAGTAGTAGTAGTAGTAGTAGAAGTAGTAGTAGTAGTAGTAGTAGTAGTAGTAGTAGTAATAGTAGTGGTAGTAGTGGTGGTAGTAGTAGTAGTAGAAAGTGATAGTAGTATTAGTAGTGGTAGTAGTAGTGGTAGTAGTAGTAGTAGTAGTGGTGGTGGTGGTAGTAGTAGTAGTAGTGGTGGTAGTAGAAATAGTAGTGTTAGTAGTACTAGGAGTAGTAGTGGTGGTTGTAGTAATAGTAGTAGTAGTAATAGTAGTGGTAGTAGTGGTTGTAGTAGTAATAGTAGTAGTAGAAAAGGAGGAGTAGGAGTAGCAGTAATAGTAGTAGTAGTAGGAGGAGGAATAGTGGTGGTAGTAGTAGTAGTAGTACTAGTAGTAGGAGTAGTAGTAGTAGTAGTAGTGGTGGTGGTGGTAGTAGTAGGAGTAGTAGTGGTTAGTAGTAGGAGTAGTAGTAGTAGTAGTAGTAGTTAGTAGTAGTAGTAGTAGTAGTAGGAGGAGGAGGAGGAGGAGGAGGGGGAGGGTGGTGGTGGTGGTGGTGGTGGTGGTGGTGGTGGTGGTGGTGTTGGTGGTGAAGGGGAGGATGAAGAAGAGGCAGACAAAGAACGAGATGGGAGGAGGACAACATTCGAGAGTGGACAGACATGGAGCTGAGAGACAGACACCCTGAGGGCGGCTGAGAGACGCGAGGACTGGAGAAAGGGGGTTGACAAAGCTTCGAAGGCGCCCCAAAGGACTCGGAATCTGAGGGATCGGTGACGGGGATAAAATGTTATGCATGCATTCACACAGATCCTCAGCTTAAAGTCTCTTCCGAAGGACTTTGGGGGGGGGGGGGGGGGGGGTGAGTGCAGTCAGTACTGAAGTTAACTCCAGGGGAAAATCCCCTAAAAACGGGTGCCTGGGTGCTGGATCGATCCCGGGCCGTCAGATAACCAGCGCAAGGCACGAACCACTAGGCTACCCCCCCCCCTCCCCGCTCTACCCCACCCACGCCTCTGTTGCTATGATGTCTCCAGTTATCTACCCATCTGTTTATCATCATATCAGCTTGGTTTGTTATATACACACGGTATAACCACTGTAACGAAGTGAACAAGAATCAAAGTGTAGGCACAAGTGTCACATCCTTTCAACAATCCAAAGATGAATCAGTTATTCTAAAAGGAAGCTGCCTCTAGGCTTGTTTTTGTGGTTTTTCTTGTTTCTTTGTTTGGGGTGTTTGGGGAGTGTTTTTCCTTAGGGGGAGGGAGGGTGGCGCTCCTGGGCAAAGAGCTCCAAGGTTCTTCTTCATGGCGACATCTTTGCAACACTCCCGCACACCCCTAACCCCGACCACCGCCACCAGCACCGTGTAGGGAGCCGTATTCCGTCTTCAGGGATGTCCACTAGTTCACTGCGTGTTCCGTTTCCTAGCAACCATGTGCTTCATTACCAGAAGATGTCAACTGATGTCAAGTTATTTCATTGTATGAGCAATGCTATATTTTATTCCTTCTTTCCTTCCTTCCTTCCTTCCTTCATTTATTCATCCATTCATTCCTTCATTTATAGTCCTATTCATTCGTTGGTTTACTCATTAAAGTCAATCACTTATTACTTCATTTATCCATTTCTTGATTTTTAATTCCCGACCCTCGCAAAAAGATCCGGGGTTCGAAAAGGGTGGATTTTGGTTTGTACTTTTTTCCCCGTCATGACTGCAGCTGTTACGACCGCGGGAATTGTGTTTTTATTCGTTAAACCCTTTTTCGTTATTGTTCTTTTTATTTTTAGTTTTGTGCTTTATTCGTTCGGTATTCCTTCATTTATCTTTTTCATTATCTATGGATTGTGCTTTATTCGTTAAATCATTTTTCAGTTGTTTTCTTTATCTTCCTTCATTTAGGGGATGCGGGGTTGTGCTTTATTCGTTCAATCATTTCTTCAGTTGTCTATTCATTATCTATCCTTCACAAACGGTAACTGCGGGGATTGTGCTTTATTCGTTCAATCATTTCTTCAGTTATCTATTCATTATCTATCCTTCACAAACAGTAACTGCGGGGATTGTGCTTTATTCGTTCAATCATTTCTTCAGTTGTTTCTTTTCCCTTTTATCATCCTTCACAAACAGTAACTGGGGGGGATTGTGCTTTTTCTTTCAACATTTCTTCATTGTCTATTCATTATCTTCCTTCCAACCGTAACTGCGGGGTTGTGCTTTTTTCTTTCATCATTTCTTCATTTTTGTTGTTCATTTTTTTTTCACAAACAGAAACTGGGGGGATTGTGTTTTATTGTCAATTTTCTTCAGTTTTTTGGTTCATTATTTACCCTTCACAACAGTAACTGGGGATTGTGCTTTTTTCGTTCATTATTTTTTCCCGTTATCTTTCATTTTTACCCTTCACAAACAGTAATGCGGGGATTTGCTTTATTCGTTCAATCGTTCTTCAGTTATTATTCTTTTTATCCTTCAAAAAGTAACTGGGGGGGGATTTTGTTTTATTCGTTCGTTTTTCTTCAGTTATCTTTTAATTTCTACCCTTCAAACTTTTACGCGGGGATTTTTCTTTTTTCTTTTAAAATCATTTCTTCAGTTATCTAACGTTATCTATCTTAAAAAACGAAACTGGGGGGGAATTGTGCTTTATTGTTAATCGTTTCCTCAGTTTCTTTTTCATTATCTAGGGAAATGTGCTTTATTCGTTCAATCATTTCTTCGTTTCTTTTCATTTTTTTGGTTTTTGCTTTATTCGTTAAATCATTTTTCATTTTCTATTCAGTATTTGGTTTGGTTTTATTCTTTAATCATTTCTTCGTTATCTTTATTTTTATGGATTGTGCTTTATTCGTTCATTCATTTCTTGAGTTATTATTCATTATCTATCCTTCACAAATGTAACTTGGGGGGTTGGCTTTATTCTTAAATCAGTTCTTCAGTTTATCTATTCATTTTTGAAATTGTGCTTTATTTTCTGTCTTTTTTTCAGTTATCTGTTCTTATTATCCTTAAAAAACAGAACGCGGGGTTTGTGCTTTATTGTTCAATCAGTTTTTAGTTATTAAATTGTTTTACCCTTCAAAAACAGAACTGCGGGGATTGTTTTTTATTCGTTCAATCATTTCTTCAGTTTTCTTTTCATTATCTATCTTCACAAACAGTAATGCGGGATTGTGCTTTATTCGTTAATATTTCTTCGTTATCTATTGTTTATTTCCTTAAAAACAAAAATGCGGGGATTGGTTTTATTCGTTCAATTTTCTTCATATTATTCATTTTTCTGTCCTTACAAACGAAAATGCGGGGTTGTGCTTTTTTCGTTCAATCAGTTTTCAGTTTCTTTCATTTTCTATGGATTGTGCTTTATTCGTTCAATCATTTTTCAGTTATTTTCATTATTTACCTTTCAAAAAAACAGAAAAGGGGGGGATTGTGTTTATTGTTAAATCATTTCTTCAGTTATCTATTTATTATCTATCCTTCACAAACAGTAATGCGGGATTGTGCTTTATTCGTTCAATCATTCTTTATTATCTATTCATTTTCTACCCCTTCAAAAAAACAGTTCCAGATCAGTGAAAATTGGGGGGGTACATTAAAGAGGACAGAGGAGAGAGACAGAGAGAGGAAAAAAGAGAGAGAGGATAGAGAAGAGAGAGACTGAGAGACAGAGATAGAGGAAGACACACAGAGACAGAAAACGGAACAAAATGTATTCTTCAGCCCTCCGGGCCCCTAGAATGGGGTGAAACAAAGATAGGAAAACAAAACCCAGACAAAAGATGAGGTCTTATGGCAACTCCCAAAATGACTACTGTAAAATAGGGACCATCCAAATTTAAAAGAAAAGAAAATCTACATAAAACATTGATTTCATCAACAGTTTTGTTTACCCGTTATCCAAAGTTCAACAAAGCCCTGTGGTTCTTTCCCTAGATTGTAAAGAAAGCAGCTCAGCGGCGAAGGTGGAAAGGAACCACGTTTCAGCAAATTTACATATTGATTGAGAGAGAGCGGATGGTTTTTATTGTAAAAAACAAATACAAAAAAAAAACACATTATGCTTTTAAAGAAAAGAAAAGACAAGGGGCTTTTATATTTTAAAGCCTGGGAAAAACTCGGCTTTAAAACTAAAACAAAAAAGTAATCCCCAAGAATAAACAGAAAGAAACTAAAACACAAATAAAATAAAAAGAACATTTAGAACGAAATTTAGCAAGCCATCAAATTGTATGTAAAACTTTTCCATAAGCTTCCCTACTGGAGATTACGAATGATTGTTTTTTTAGTTGGTCCAAAACATCAAGCTAATTGGTGTTTTGCTGCCCCTGTGTAGTTTCTGTGCTTCAGCAATAAATAGTAACACTTTGACAGATAACCCCCTCGACGATAAGACAGAAGTTTTTCATCCTTTGAAAAGCTTTAAATGGAAAAATATTCAGTTTTTCCCTATGGAAACTACACTTGAATGAAATAGTAAATGTATTATCATAAGAATTGACCCACAAGGGCTTGGGAAATGTGTGGAGTTCGTGGTTTGAAAACCCTTTTTTTTTTTGCATCAACCCAAATGTTTCAATCAATCTTTAAAATGAATGGGTGTCATTGTCAGTGACCATTCAAAAAATTTTTCAGCCTGAAATGCACCTTAAACGAGCAAAAAAAAAGCAGCGGCTATCTTTACTTTGTATCTGGGAAACCCCCTTTTTTTAAATGAACAAATGGTTGTCTTTTTTTAACAGAAAAAAAACTGATGCTGCTACCTACTTCTTGTGAAAACCAGGTGTTTTCCAAAAAAACCTCTTTGACTTTTTTTAAGCTTGGTGTGCCCCAAATTTTTTCTACCCCAACTCCATTTGTATAACCTACATGTTAAGAGTGTTCGAACCCTGACTGTGGAAGTTTCGTAGTTTTAGCCCGAAATGAAAACAGTTAATATCATTCTGTGTGAAAAGGATTCTTCCCCTTAAATTACCAAAATTTTCAGTGTATTTATATATGGATATATATATGTATAGATTAATTTCATTATATAGATATGTTTGCATGTATGTATGTATATATATATTATTAGAGAGAGAGGGAAGGGGGAGGAGAGAAGAGAGGGAAGAGGGAGAGAGGGGGAGAGGGGAGAGAGGGAGAGGATGAGAAAAGAGAGGAAGAGAGGAGGAGAAGAAGGGAGAAACTAATTGAAAAAAACAAAAAAGATTGGAAAATGAAAGGGAGGGAAGGGAGTATTTTGGTTTTTTTTAGAAAAGAGAAGAAAACAAAGGGAAAGGGTTACTTGTAAAAAAAAAAAAGCAAAGCAAATGGAGTAACAATTTTTTATTTAAAAATTTGTAAAAAGGACGCCAACCTGGGATGTTCTTTACCCATAAAAAGGTCAAAGGGTCTAATATATTTTTTTGGGGGGGTAACTTGTGCTCCCTATATGGGCGCACAAAAAAAAAATTCTTCCTTAGGATTCTTTCATTTAAAAGGAAGCAAAATTTTTCCATTTGTTCCCTTTTCTGTTTAGAAACCTTTATAATAGTTTTCCCGTAGATTTAGTATAATGAAAATCAATAAGATAAATTACCTTAAAGTTTAAGTGTTTGTAAATTCTTTGGGAATTTATTGTAGACCGGGAAAGGAAATGACATGAGAAACCGCGCGCAGCCTCTGCCAGTTTTTAGAGCCCCGAAAGGGGAAAAATGTGTCACCTCTATATAAAAGGATATATATAATTATAAGCATTGTTATCATTCTTTTTTTTTTTTCTTGGGGTGGGATGCCTTACTATTTCCAGTGGGCAAGAACACTGATGGCAATTCTTCATAGCTTTTTTTTCCACAAGTGGTATTAGTTTCGTTTGCATGGTATGCATTTCATTCTACTTGCATGGTATGCATGGAGACCCTTGCACACCTTTCTGGTCTACAATAAATTCACAAGAATTTCAAAAAAGCTTCAACTTTCAGGTAAAATCTGCTTTATTGTATTTAAATTTTGTCTTTCCTTTCCCCCATACAGCACATGGATTTGAGAGCCACAGTGTTCTCGAGACAAACAATCACCACATGAAAAAAAAAGCCTACCCCTTTCTTGTGTGTTAGGAAACGCCCTGTGGACCGGCCATGGCAGTGTTGGTCCCCCTTTTTATTTTACAATTTGCAATGTGGAAAATCGTCCATCCCGTGCTTTCATTAGATGTGTATGGTATGGTATGGTACTGTGAATGTCTTAACCTTTTAAACCCCTTTCCCTTCCCCCCCGCTCTGCTGCAGATCATTGGCCTACGAAAACCTAGATTCAACCAATCATGTTGGCCGCCGCTCTTTTTATTTTCGGGGTTTTTTTTCCTCGACCTGGAATGAGCTCCCCCTTTTCTCTTCGCCAGAAAACCTAGCTTGCATTTTAAATCCGCCCCAAGAATATTTATTTCAAACCCAAGATTTCCCCCCCTTTCCGTCTATATCAGAACTTCCCCCCCTTCACTAAAACCCTGTCCTATCACCTTTTCTAAAGTTATGACCCCTGTGTGGTTTTTTGTGTGTGTTTTTTTTTTTGGGGGTGTGTGTGTGTGTGTGTGTGTGTTTGTGTGTGTGTGGGGGTTTTTGTGTGTTTTTTGTGTGTTGTGTGTTTTGTGTGTGTGTTGTGTGTGGTTTTGATTAACATTTGACTATTGCAATTTTATTCTGATTGGTCGCAGTACATTTTGTAATATCTGTTTGTTTAAACTATTGTGATTTGTCTTGGTTGTATTTTTAGGTAAAATTAGGTCGAATGCATCGTTTGATTTGTCTTTTCAGATATGCGCTATAAAGTTCCATTTTTTTTATTATTTTGGAGCGTCTGAAGTTTTTTTCTGCTGAAATATGGTGACTGGTATGTGCGCTGTGAGCGTGTATGTCTTTGTGCCCCCCCAGCGTCCTTTTGCCGCGAGAGAGGGCATCGCTAGTGGCTCCCCTTTTGCGGGCTTGGAGAGTGATAACAAAAAGTCCAGTGGAAAACTGAGCCCTCAGTTCTTTTTTTTCTTAAGGGATTTTTTTCAATGTGGAAATACACACAGAGCCTCCCTTTCCCCAAAAAGCCCTGAGTTAATCGGGATTGATGGGCCCCCCTTTTGAAATTTTTTTAAATAAATATTTCAAAAAAAAAAAAAACATTTTGCCCGTTAGTGCTATTATCGATGTAAGTGCAGCAATAGTTTGACACTTGTCTGCGCAATTAACTTTTCAATTCCTTGTCGTTTTTTAACGTTAGTTTATCCATGGAAACCCACGGTTTCTAGTTTTAAGCACAATATTTTCATCCCAAGTTTGATTTATACTTTGGTAGGGTGGTTTTCTTTCAAAAACCCTTCATAAATATTTTTACAAGTTCATGTTGACCGAAGTAGCCCCTTCTTAGTTGCATAAAAAACAACTTAGGGCAGAACGAGGGGTGCCCACAACGCTATATGAATATCCCTCTTTCAACAGAGATGCCAGAAAATTTACAGCTGTGGCTAGAGGCGGTGAAACTGAATCCACTTGTTGCTCACACAGGTACCTCTCCTACTTTGGTATGTGCACATCATACATCTGTTTTGTGGGGGTCGCCATGAGGACATGAGAATACTGGTAGTGTCCTCAGAAAAACCTTGTGTTCTGAATCTTTCCCTGACACTTTGCAGACTAATAGAGTCAAGCTTTTCTTTAGTGGGTGTTTCATCTCCTTTTGACTTGGTTGTGTCAGTAGAGTGTTCCTGGCTGACAAGAGGACTGGCCTGGCTGAGAGGATTTTCATTAGTGCTGGCCAAAAAGGCTGTTTTTCCAGGCTGGCGCTACTATAACCCCTCTTGCTTTGTTTTCCTTTAACTTTGCCAGGACACGAGATAGAATACTGGAAGGGGGAAGCAATAAAAATAATAATGGATTTTAAAAGTGTCATAAGAAGGCATTTGGAGAAAAGAGAGAGGGAGGTCATTCCAAATCAATGGACCATAAATAGAGAAAGAGCGACGCCGACGATGGATTGGCTAAGTCTAGGTATTCGTAAGGACAAGGCATCTGCAGCAGAGCGGAGAGAACGAGAAGGAGTGTACAGGTGAAGACATTCACAGAGATAAGAGGGTGCTGTTTTGTGCAGACATTTGTAACAGAGGGTACTGATCTTATAGTTTACTCTCTGTGGCACAGCCAGCCAGTGGAGAGATTGCAAGAGAGGGGTAATGTGCTCATATTTTTTTCTTTCTGAGGACTAGTCGAGCTGCAGAGTTTTGCATATGTTGAAGGGAGTTGATTTATGATGCTGGCAGACCAGCCAGGAGAGTATTGCAATATTAAAAATGTGAAAGAATGAGAGACATAACCAGATTGGATGTTGCATCTGTGGTCAGGTACTTTTGAATTGCACTAATATGCCGTAATTGATAGTAGCATGACTGGCAGGTCTGGGTGATGAATTTTTGCATGGAGAGTGTGTTGTCAATAATGACCCCTAGATACTTCACAGCAGTGGATAGAGGGACTGATGCTTTGCCAAATTGTATTGAAGCTGTTGTAATGGAAGAGAGTTTGTGTTTGGTCCCTACAAGCATGGTTTCCGTTTTATCTGCATTTAGCTATAACTTGTTCTGTATCATCCAATTTTGGATATTTGGAAAGCAGCCGGCCATATTTGTCAAGAGAGAAGTAGATTTTCAGGACTGTCGCTGCTTAAAATCTGAGTCATCTTCATAATCAAGATCAGTGTATCCAGACGTAATCATGATCAGTGTATCCAAAGATAATCAAGATCAGTGTATCCAGACGTAATCAAGATCAGTGTATCCAGACGTAATCAAGATCAGTGTATCCAGACGTAATCAAGATCAGTGTATCCAGACGTAATCAAGACCAGTGTATCCAGACGTAATCAAGACCAGTGTATCCAGACGTAATCAAGATCAGTGTATCCAGAGATAATAAAGATCAGTGTATCCACTTTCGACAGAAAGTCTTTTTGTAAACTGTAGTGCCATACATCAGTTGCTTCGGTTTTCAAGGTCAGATAAACAGCGGCTTGATGGTCAGCGGTGTGCGGAGAACATAGCTAGCTGCAATCTCACAGAATGGAAACAATGACAACCGGACCTTCAGTTGTTGTTGAATACTCCAAGTAAGGAAGTTATAGTATCACACAAAAAATGAAAAGAAGGTTGGTGCTGCTCTTGTGGCGAGGCGCTCTCCCCTGGGAGAGCAGCCCGAATTTCAGTAAAAAAAATCTCGTGACTTAAAGTGGTACAAAATAAAATTTAAAATAAAAATAATAAAGACAGTCTGATTACCCCAGTACATGCTAAATGCGTCAATAGCACATGCTCCTAGGTCAGGCAAGAAAGACACATATCTGGAAAGCTGAAAATTTAATCTAGAAGCAAACAAGTCATGTCGGGTTTTATATCTATAATATTCAGAGCCTTAAAGAGTAGCAGTGAATCAAGTTTCCATTCTGCGTCTATGTGGCCCTGTCTAGACAGCCTGTCAGCTTCAATATTATCAACTCCAGGGATGTGGGCAGCACTGAACCATATGCTCCTGCTTTCCACACCAATGCCAGATTTGTGAGGGCACGTCATTCAGCTGTTTTGATCTGTTAGAACCCTGTTGTTAATACAAAACCCAACTGTGCTTTGTGTTATCAGACATCATTTTTATGTGAACACTCAGTTGGTCATTTCAACAAAAATTTCAGACCAAAAAAGACAGCTAGTAGCTCCAAAGAGTTTATATGTCCCTTCTTTGTCTTTCTCACCCAAACCAGCCTTGGTGTTTGGGCTTTGGTTCAACAATCCAAGCACCCCATCCCGTACCTGAGCTGTCTGTCTTCTAGTTAAACAGTTGGATCTGATCTCTGAATAGGAGCCTTTTGTTTATCTATGTTATTGATCCACCATTCTACCTCTGCTTTTCCTTCAGCTGATCACACTGCAGACTTATCCCAGTTTCTCTTAGTTAGTTTAAGTGCGAAACATTTGTCTTGTTAAAGTGCTCTGTAGTACAAAGGGCCCATTGGCACAGCAAGAAAACAAGAAACCGTTAGTCCAATATAAGATGCCAGAGATCTTATGGTAACAATCTTCTGACTGAATAATTCTTTGCATGCACACAACAGTTTCTGTTTCCGTTCATCTGTCAGCATGACGGAATGTCTAGGGTTTATTTTGAAACCAGGTATGTGATTTTTTTGCACAGGTATGAACTGAGATTTTTTTTCCATGTACATAGAATCTTAGATAGTCTAATAATTTTATGGTGCCTGTCATACACTGTACAACCCTTTTGTTTTAGACTCTCCAACAATTGAACTATTTATCAATATCTGGTGACCCATTTCATGTAAGCATGGGTAGGACAGGTTTCATAAGTTTGTGAATTTTTCTGTGAATCGGATGGGGTCCCATTTGGGAGCTGCCCGAAAACAGTACAGTTTTCCTTCTAAACTGAATTTCAGGTACTTCTGAAAAGTCTCCTCTACTGCTATGACATAATAGCATCTCTCAGATCAATTGATGCAAAATAAACAATTTTGCGTCACTAGATCCAAAGTGTATGTATTGTTTCCATTTTTAAATTTTTTATATATTCTACCTTTTCATTTTAGAGCCTTCAGATTCAAAATCTTCTAAAAGAGCAATCTTTTTTTCCCTGAACAAAGATAGTTGAGACAATTTGTCCTGATTCTGGCAAGGATTCTTTAATCATACCTTTGTTCAACAGGTTTTCTATTTCAGAGTCAATAGCATTATTTTCATGCTTGTTAAATGGCCTTTGCGAACTTTGTTTTATAGCTTCTGGGCAATCATCAAAAGTGATTTTTATTCCTTCAACTGTTTCAAGTACATTAGGGTCAGAAGTTAATACATTCCAGCCTGACATATTTTCCTTAATGCTTCCTGCTGTAAATTTATCATGCTTCCCTAAGATAAGCACACAAAGAGGGCAAGCAAAGTTCAAATTCACTAACCTTGTTTCCAGAAGGGAGGGGCGGTTCAGTCAGGGATGAGTTACTGCCGGTGGCTGTTTTTCTGACCCTTCTTCCAAAACATCTTGTTTGTCTTCCCCTGCCTCCATGGCTTCCGGCCTAAAAAAAGAGCTGGTGTTGTTGGCCTGCCCATGTGGTTTTCTTTTGCTGGCCAGCATGTCTTGACCGAGTTTCTGGGACTCCTGTACTTCTTTCAATGCTTTTTTGAAGCTCGGCACCATAGAGTAGTTCTGGTGTCATGGCAACATGCGGTGCACATATGCCAGAGAGTTCACGGGTAGGCAGGGTCGGTGCATTTCTCTCCGTTTCTGGGGCAGGTCATGGTTGGCATGACCTGTGAGGGCTAGGGCGTCTGAAAGGTGGGCTATGCATCCGGTCAGTTCACTGCGTACTTTAGCTGCATCCTGCCCTGAGATGGTATCTCTTACCTTCAGAAGTCGGTCAGTGCAGAGCGTTATCGCTATGGCAGCTTTTGACAGGGTTTTTTGTGTATTTGCCATCCTCACATCTGTCTTTCTTGAGAAGGGCTTGAGAACAGAAAAAAACACCTTCCTGGTTTGTTTGGGGAATGCCCATAAGAGTACAGTTTTTGGGACAGTATTTCACCTGCACTACAAAAAACAGGTGATGATTTAAAAATAAACCCAGTTTCAAACACAATGCAAAGGAAACCAAGAAAAGCTAGGACTAGAACTATAATTTATTATGGATAATTTTCAGATACCTGATAGTTTGGGTAATGTCCAGGTAAGAACAGTTTTCGATAATAGGTCTTGGTAAAGTATTTTCCTGTTTCCTGCTTGGGAGTTTAGATCCAAATCTTGACTCAAGCAGCTTTGCCAGTTTTTCAGAAACAGGTGGCCCTTTTTCCTAATTATCATCAAAGGATGATGCCATTTCCGTCATCTTTATCCTCATCCTCTGTAGATTCTGCCATCAGTTCTTTCTCCAGCTCCTCTGCCCTCACATCAGAAACACTGTCAGTAACAGTTTCTGAATGGCTGCCTGCCTTCTTTCTTTTCCCTTCATTTTCCACAAGGGGTTCTTTGTCTGAGCCAGCGCTCATTTTTCTCTTCCTGGAGTGTGGGTGTACTTCTTTCAAAATTATCTTTTCCTCTAGAAATATTTTGGATTGTTGTCAAAATATCTCAGAGAGATGGTTCCCTTTCAGTAGAAATGTCAGCTTGTAGTTCTTCTTCATTAGACCAATTCATCACCAATTCCTGGTCACTAGAGTAATCAGCGGCATTGATCTCTATATCCCCCCCCCCCCCAGCACTTATCCACAATACACAGTAATTCTCCAGCACTACAAAAAACTAGGCTTTCATATAAAAACAGAACAATTTTAGACACAGTTCAAAAGAAACCAAGAAAGGCTAGGACTAGAACTATATTATAGCTATATTATGGGCATTGCGGACACAGGGAGAGGCGATATGATAACACTCTGAAAAGTAAGGTGGCTAGGCACGAACTGGCAGAGGCTGCGTGCGGTTTCTCATGTGCCTGTAGTGGAGGTATACAGGAAATGAGCAAGAATTCTTTTCAAACGTATGTCCATATCAAGCTTTAGATAAGATGTGACATCATGTGAATTTACAAATTGTCTATACATTTGATTTCTTTCACTGCTTTGTATAGGGGGACAGGATAGCCTAGTGGTCAGAACATTGCGTTCGCAATCTGACGACCCAGGTTCGATTCCCGTTCAAGGGGATATTTTCCTCAGACTCCACTCTCCTCCAAAGTCCTTTGGATGAGACTATTACCGTGACCCGTGTGCGAACGCATGCAGAACATCTTGGAACACGTTAAATCCTGTTCTGATTTTCGTAAGAGTAGGCCATTGTGTGCCGGTGGGAACAGATGACAGAATTCACAAATCTGCATACACACGGGGACTGGATGTAAAAAAGTACATAAGTGCTTATTCCATTATCCTCAATATAAAAGAATAAAATAAATAAAATAAATAAATGATCACTTTATTGTTGCCATCTTCAATCAATCAATCTTTGCATGAAAGTTTAATGAACTGTCTAAAATTTCTGACACCTTGATTGAGCGAAACAAAACCAAACCCCCGTTCACTAAACAGTATCTATTTGTGTGGCCTGTTGTTTTTTCCTTAGACATCTAGATCATAAAGCATATTGTATGATGTAAAAGGTAGCCTGCTCTTATCCATATGCAGAAATCTTCATCATTAAACTAATGCATCTCACAGCAGCATTAACGGAGAGAGGATATCCATTAGTTCACTATAAAAAAAGATGATGGTGTGCATGTCTAAGTCTATAAACTGCTTTAAAGCAAGGAGGTGTACTGATTCACAATGTGTTATAGTTGTATCCAAATCCCAAATTTCTGCACGACAAATACAACCCGTTGTATTTGTGCATCAGATAGGGTTGTATTTGTGTATTAGATATCTTAATGAGCAAGTCAGAAGAGTTATTATTATTATTCAATAATTGGGTGTGTTTTTTTCAGAAAGAAATAACAAGCTTCGTTTACCTCGACTTGTCAGATCTTTACATGCAGTTGTGAAACTAAGCTTTGTAGAAAAACAGATTCCTAAATATTTATATACATTAATCACAGGCATGATATTTCCATTGTACAACCACTTTTCATGAGCAGCTAATTAACATGTTTTCTGAATACAAGAATATTACTTTTATCAGTTTAACCTTAAGATCAAGTCCTGTTGCAGTACTGCTTAAGCCATTTAGATGGGGTTTTTTAAGCCTACAACTGTTTCAGATAGTAAGATAGCATCATCAGCAAGCAACAAATAAACAATTCTGTGAAATCTTTGGGGAAAGTGGTACCATGTTTACCATGATTGATGACTTCTCTGGCTAACTCATCAACAGAAAACAATAAAGGGCTACATACATCACCCTGCTTAACACCAGTCAAATAGTATATTATGTCAGTAAGTTTAGTTCTACATCTTATTCTGCTTTTTTCAGTCTGATACATGGCTCTCAAACATCGTATTTATTTACCCTTTACACCATTTTCAGGATAACAGGCCATAACACATTTTTGTTAACACAATCAACTGCTTTTTCAAAGTCAATAAATGTTATATAGAGCTTACGTTGTGAGCAAACTGTTTCTGTAAAAACCGCAAGCAAAATTAACAAAATATATATAATATGGAATATTTTCTCTTAAAACCAGCTTTGTGTTCACCTGTAATATTCGTTTTTTATTACCCATTCCTGTAATCTATCATTAATGATAGTACTATACAACTTACTACTTATGTCACAAAGAGAAATTCTCTCGTAGTTATTAGGTTATCAACATCGCCATTTTTGCGTGATTATTAGAAATAAATTCGGTTCAGTTATCTGGAAAAAGACCATCATCAAAGATTTTGTTAAATAATTTTAGAAGGAAAAGCACAACATTTTCACCTTCATTTTTTTTAGCAATTCTCCGATGATTGAATCAGGACCAGCTGCTTTATCATTCTTTAGTTTCGAAAGTGCCAATAATATTTCATCTTTACATATAGGATGCACAACATCTTCCTCAGTTTTATCATTGTCAATACTTATATTGAGTCATTCTCCAACAGGGTTTTGAAATGTTGAAAACATCTGTCAACTGATATAATACTCTTTGGTTGACTTTTTTTCGTCTAAATGATGCCTTCTTAACACTTTTCCAGAACGGGTCTTGAGAAGAGATTGAAGACATCATATCTGCAAGTAAGGTCCTATTCTAGTGTTTCTTTTTCCTTTCAAGTATGTATTTCTATTCACTTCTTGTGATACAGTACAAGTTTTTGTCTAGCTGTTGAACGTTTTCAGCAAGTCTTTAAAAGTTTTCTGACCCTATAATATTCTGTCATGCTTTAACATTCATTATCAACCATGTATTATTTGATGGACCTTAATTGATATGTACCTGTTTCTTCATGCCTTCAGCACTCGAATTTCTTAAACCATTGAACAAATCTAGAGCTTGGTCAATGTTCTCATCAATCATCTGAAAAGCATTTAAAACATTCTCACACATGTTCTTTTTACAAAGATTGTCTTTGTAAACTGAGAGTTTGTTTTCATCCCACACAAACTTTTCCACAACTGTTGGCTCCTCAGTTACCACACATGTATCATATGCTGGATTAATCTGTAAGTCAACAGCAAGGTGATCAGAATCAGAACGCTCACCTACGGGACAAACGACATGAGAGAGAGAGAGAAGAGAGAAAAGAGAGAGAGAGAGAGAGAGAGAGAGAGAGGAGAGAGAGAGAGAGAGAGAGAGAGAGAGAGAGAACAACGAAACAGATCAAAACAGAGCATAATACTTGTACAACATATTATGTGCACTTGTGAATTGAAACCTCCGACTCATGGCAAACAACACGAAGCGGTAAAGTGATGTTTATACCCTAGACCCCATGCAGAGAGTTTCGTCCTGACATTCTGGCTGGTTTCAATCGATGCATAACGATGCTTGCTAGCTGCAAAGGTTAAAAATCACTGTCCCCGTAAATCACTTCACAGGCTGAATCTCTCTCTCTCTCTCTTCTCTCTCTCTCTCTCTCTCTCTCTCTCTCTCTCTCTCTCTATCCTCCTCTCTCTCTCTCTCTCTCTCTCCTCATCTCTCTCTCTTCTCTCTCCACTCACCACACCCCCCCCTAACACACCTATATGTGTGTGTCTGAGTATGGGTGTGTGTGTGTGTGGTGTGCGCGCGCGCGTGTGTGTGTGTAGTGTGTGTGTGCGCCGCGCGCGCGCGTTTGTGTGGTTGTGTTTGTTTCTATGTGTCTTGTGTTAATGCTCGAATTTTTTTCTTTTGCCTACTATGTGTGTGGTTTTCACGTGTCTATTAGTATGTACAATGTTGTATGTATGTATGTATGTATTATGCATGTATGTTTGTATGTATTGTTTGTATGCATGTATGTTTGATTATGTATTATACTTGGTATGTATGTAATATGTATGTGTGTATGTATGTATGTTTGTATGTATAATAATAATAAGAATAATATATGGAATTTATGTTGTATGTATGCTTGTTATGTATGTATATATGTATGTGTGTATGTATGTATGTATGTATGTATGTATGTATGTATGTATGTATGTATGTATGTATGTATGCTTGTATGTATGTTTGCATGTATGTATGTCTGTTTGTATGTATGCAATGTATCTGTCTGCCTGCCTACCTCTCTGCCTGCCTTCCTGTCTGTCTGTCTGTCTACATATCTGTCCCACTATCTACCTTTTTAGATTAAACATAATTCATTAAAAGGTAACACAAATATCAGCTTTCATTGACCGAACCACACGTAAACATAGGACAGACAGTGTAACCAGGTTTAGTAGCTGTGAAGGTAATAAATCACTTTCCCCGTAAATCACCTAACCCGAAACACTCTCTCTCTCTCTCTCTCTCTCTCTCTCTCTCTCTCTCTCTCTCTCTCTCTCCTCTCTCTCTCTCTCTCACTCTCTCTCTCTCTCTCTCTCATCCTCTCTCTCTCTCTCTCTCTCTCTCTCTCTCTCTCTCTCTCTCTCTCTCTCTCTCTCTCCCTCTCTATCTCTCTCTCTCTCTTTTTCTTTCTTCTTTCTTTCTCTCTCTCATTGCTTTATCCTCGAAATAAAAGAATAAATATTTTTTTTTAAATCTCTCTGCATATATATATATATATATATATATATATATTATATTATATATATATATATATATATATATATATATATATATATATATGTGTGTGTGTGTGTGTGTGTGTGTGTATATATTTATATATATATATATATATGTGTGTGTGTGTGTGTGTGTGTTGTTGTGTGTGGTGTGTGTGTGTGTGTGTGTGTGTGTGTGTGTGTGTGTGTGGTGTAAGGGTGGCAGCCTCCAGTCTAGAAAGACTATGGAGTTTCGCTCTAGGTGTTAACTCTGGTACAGCATCGGTTGTGGCTGGTCAATCCGACACTGGAATGACAGTTTCTAAGACAGAGGTCACAGATGAAGTCTGACAATGCTGGTCTGTCTGCCTGGGCTGCAGCCTTTCTTCTCGTTCTCTTTGCCTCGTGCTGCTGAGCAAGTGTCTCTTCCAACTTGGAGAGACCTTTCTGCACAGTCTGTCTCCAGGCTGACTGTTTCAGGACTGTTACTTCCCAGTTGTTCTGGTCAATGTTCAGGGATTTTTTCAGTCCCTCTTGCACACGTCTTTGGAATGCAGCTGCGTCTGCCTATGGAGAGTTTTCCCTTCACAAGTTCTCCATAGAGGAGGTCTTTAGGGATTCCTCCGTCATCCATGCGCACGACATGGCCAAGCCAGTGCATACTTCTCTGTTTCAGCAGCGTGTACATGCTGGTGCATCCAGCTCTTTCCAGGACAGTTGTTTGGGACCTTGTCCTGCCAGGTGATGTTCAGGATAAGTCGGAGGCAACGCATGTGAAAAGAATTGAGCTTTTGTTCTTGTGTAGCATGCATAGCCCAGCACTGACTGTCATACAGGAGGGTGCTCAAGATGCATCTTTGTGTGCTCAGTCAGTTTGCTGTTGTTCCATGCTTTCCTTGTCAGTCTGTTCATGGTCGTAGCTGTTTTGCCGATGCGCTTGTTGAGCTCTGCGTCAAGTGATAGGGTGTCTGAGATAGTTGAGCCCAGGTACACGAAGTCATGGACGACATCCAGTTCATGGTCATTGATGCTGATGACAGGGAAAGAGTCAACATCCTGTCCCATGACTTATGCTTTTTTCAACCTAATGTTAAAACCGAGGTCTTTGCAGGCACTGCTGAAGGGATTCACGAGCTACTGTAGGTCCTCAGGTAAGTGGGCAGTTATTGCTGCCATGTCTGCAAAGGGGAAGTCACGCAGGCACCTCACTTGGACCCAAGTCTTGGTTCTTAGTCTGGAGATGTTGAGGATGTTTCCGTCTGACCTGGTTCAGAGGTAGATACCTTCACCTGCAGGACCGAATGTGTGTTTTAGCACGACAGCAACGAGGACGCCAAACAAGGCGGGATCCAGGACGTAACCCTGTTTCAATCTGCTCCGTATATTAAAGACAGTTGATGTTGAACCATCGAAGACAACGATGCCTTTCATGTCCTTGTGGAATGATCTGATGATGCTGGGAAGTTTGGGAGGACATCCGATCTTGGGAAGGATCTTAAAGAGGCCATCCCTACTGACCTGATCAAAAGCCTTTGTGAGGTCTAAGGCAACAGAGTGGCTGCGTTTGCTCCCTACATTTTTCCTGAAGTTATTTGAGGGAGAAGATCACGTCTATAGGGGATCTGTTGGCACGTAAACCGCACTGTGATTCGGGGTAGACTTGCTCTGCAAGTACCTGGAGCCGCTTCAGTACTACTCATGCTAAGACCTCCAACAATGCTGAGGAGGGATATGCCAGGGTAATTATTACAATCGCTTCTGAAATAGCTAGCCTGCAAGGCTGCTTCAATAGCGCTGACTGGGATATGTTTTATAACGTGCGTTCTGATTTGAATGAGTTAAGTGATGTTATTTCTTCCTATATTTCATTTTGTGTCAGTAGTCTTATTCCAACAAAGGTCATAACTATTTACCCCAATAATAGACCTTGGGTTACAAAGGACCTGAAACGTGTATTAAATAAAAAGAAAGTACTATTTTATACAGGCACAGAAAAACAAAAGAAACAAGTGAATGAAGAAGTTAAAGCTGCTGTGGCACTGGCTAGACGTGACTATAAAAATGAGATAGAGGACAAGTTTGCAGGGAACAATTTTCATGCTGCCTGGCAGGGAATAAAACATATGTCAGCAATAAACATGGTAGCTGCCCCACATAGGTCAAAGATCAGTCTGCAGGGGATATGCGATAACAACTTACTAGACAATTTAAACGCATTTTTTACTCCCTTCAAAAGCGTGATTTTTCAGACAAAATAAATGGCCTAAAGCAATCTCTACCCTTTGAGAATGGCTTCAATGTTGATGAAACAGTTATTTGTAAGCACTTCAAGGCAATAAATATCAGCAAATCTCCCGGACCAGATGGTATATACGGCAGAGCCCTTAAGTTCTGCGCTACTGAGCTTGCCAGCGTCTTTCAGCACTTGTTCCAAGCCTCGCTGGACACTAGCCAGATACCAGTTATTTGGAAGACTTCCAATGTAATACCTCTTCCAAAGAAACCAAATCCTTCTCGGCCTAACGATTTCAGATCTGTAGCCCTCACATCACTTGTGATGAAAATATTAGAACAGATCGTAAAATTTCTCATTCTTTCTGCTACAGAGAAAGACCTTGACCCACTACAGTTAGCCTACAGACCTTGACCCACTACAGTTTGCCTACAGGACAGGACGAGGTGTTGAAGATGCCAAACTGTTCATTTTGAACAAGTTGTACAACCTCTTAGAAAAACCCGACTCTCATGCCAGAGTATTGTTTGCTGACTTTATTTCAGCTTTCAATACAATGCAGTCTCATGTTCTTGTCCACAAAATACTCACTCACTCACTCATCCCTTGGTCGGGACAACCGTTGGGGTACCCGCATGGACGCTGCAAGTGGACCGCCAAATGGTTCTGTCCTGGGCTGTTTTCAGGAGGCTTGGTACAGTGAGGCCGGTCCACTCCTTGATGTTGGACATCCAGCTTTTGCGTGGTCGTCCCTGCCTCCTTGCTCCTTCCACCATTCCCTGCAGGACTGTCTTTGACAAGCTGTTATCCCTTGTTGTGTGGCCAAACCACTTCAGTTTCCTCCGTTTGACTGTATCTAGCAATGGTTCTTGTTTGCCGCCAGTTGCCTCGATCTGCTGCCAAAACGTAGTCTTTGGGTTTTGCGGTCTCTGTAGGTGATGTTCGGGATCCCCCTGGGGCACTTCATCTCAAAGGCTTGAATGCGACGTTCTAAATCGGCAGTAAGTGTCCATGCTTCACAGCTGTACAAGGCAATGGATGTGACGAGTGCCTTGTGAGTCTGACCTTGGTGTGGGGTTCTGATGTTGTGGTTTCCCCCACACTTTCGCCAGCTTAGTCATGGAGGAGAGTGCCACAGCAAGTCTGATCTCACCTTTGTGTGCTGTGCCTTCTTTGGTGATGACTGCTCCAAGGTACTTGAAAGTTTCCACCTCTCTGTGTCTCGCCACTCATCTTGAGGGTGGTGGGATGGTCAGTGGGGTTTTACTTTTCACTAGGATCTTGCTCTTTTCTGTGCTGATCTCCATCCCGTGGGCATTGGCTGATGTTTCCAGTTGGTGGTGAGATCCTGGAGTTCTTCTTCACTGCGGCCCATGAGATCAATATCGTCTGCGAATCGAAGATTGCAGGATGGCCCTTCCCCCTATTGTGATTGTGGTCTTGAAGCCAAGGAGGGCCTCCTGCATGATGTTCTCCCGGAACACGTTGAAAAGAACGGGGGATAGCGGGCAGCCTTGTCGAACTCCAACGAAGTCCGGAAGAAAATCCCCGATTTCTCCACCCATGAGGACTGCACTGTGGGAGTGTCATACAGCGCCTGGATGACTTGAATCAGGTCCCCCGTCGAAGCTATAGTCTCTCATGACTTGCCACAGAGCTTCTTGCCACACTCGATCGAAGGCCTTCTTGAAGTCAATGAAGTTGTTGTAGAGCTGTAGCTGATGTTGGAGATGCTTCTCTATGAGCATTCTGATGTTGAAGATCTGTTCGACAGTGCTTCGACCTGGTCTGAATCCTGCCTGTTCTTCTGATAGGATTTCTTCTGCTTGTGGTTTCAGTCTGTTCAAGGCAATGCGTAGCATAACTTTGCTTGGATGGCTTATCAGACTGATTGTTCTGTAATTTTGGCACTTCTTCAGGTCTCCCTTCTTTGGAAGTGGAACTATGATGGATTGGGTCACTGTTCAGGCCACTCTTTGCTGGTCCAGATGCGTTGGCAGATGATTGTTATGCCTTGATCACCTCTGGGCCTCCGCTCTTGATGAGCTCAGCCGGGATGTTGTCAATCCCTGGTGACTTGCCTCCTTTTCAGGGATCTTACTGCTTCTTCTACCTCTTCCTCCAGTACCTGTGTGTTTTCAGGATCTGATGGTCTGGGATCTTGCTCGTGAAGTTTGTTCGGATCAGCCTTCAGCTTGTGTTGTACAGGTCTCTGCAATACTCTGTCCATCTCTTCATGATAGTGGCGCTCTCTGTAAGGACTGACCCTCTTTGTCTTCAATAACGGAGGTCTTTGGTTGCTGGACTTGGTTAGTATCTTGATGGTCTGGTACGCCTCTTTGCTGTCTCCTTTCGCCATTGCCTTCTCAACCTTGGAGCATTGTTCTGACATCCAGTTCCCATGGCCTCAGTCATCTTCTTCTTGATTGATCTGTTGACTGTTCTATACTCTTCGGCCGTTTCGGGGTTTTGTTCTTCACTGGCTTTAGCTCCCTACGTTGGTCGCACAGGTCCAGGATATCGTTGGTAACCACGGTTGGTTCTTTTTCCTCTCTTTCCCAAGGATCTCCAGCGCTGTCTCCTGAATGGTCTTGCTGAAGGTCTCAGTGAGGTTGTTGATGTCATCTTGGAGGAAATTCAATGCTGCAAATCTGCCCCCTATCTCAGCTTTAAAGATTTCAGTGACTTCGGGGTCCTTCAGCTTTTCCATGTTGAACCGCAAACGGGGATTTCTCTTCTGGTTCTTGGTCTTCAGCTTGATCTGTAGGGTCATGAGTACCATGTCGTGGTCACTACCAATATCAGCGCCAGGGAAACTTCTTGTCTGGGCTTTGTTGATGCTCGACTTAAATCGTTTGGGGGCCAAGATGTAGTCAATCTGGTTATGTGTCTTTCCATTTGGTGAGTGCCACGTCGTTCTTCTTGATGTCTTGTGGGGGTATAAAATACTAGAGAAAAAGAAAGAGAGAGGGAGAGTGCGTGTGTTTGTATGCCCATGAAAATAAGTATTCCTGTATCCTACTTTTGGTGCACATGATTTTTTTTATTTGTGTGTGTGAGTGTGTAAGGTTTTTTTTTCTTTACTAGTCAATGGTCATTTTGGTATGTGCACGCACGCGCGTGTGTGTTTACTAGTCAATAGTCTTTATAAAATTGTGTTCATATATCGGTGTGTATGTATGGAAGTGCGCACATGTGCGTGCGTGCGTGCGTGAACACGTAAACAATAAGTTTATATGTCTTTTTCAATCATTGGTTTTTTCAACATTGTATACCTGAATTCGCGTGTGAGTGTGTGTGTGTGTGTGTGTGGGGGGGGGGGGTATGTGTGTGAGAGTGTTTATTATTTTTTTTTTATATCGAGGATTATGGAATAAGCACTCATGTGCTTTTTTACATCCAGTCCCCGTGTGTATGCAGTTTTGTAAATTTTGTTATCTGTTCCTATCGGCATACAATGGCCTACTCTTTCGAAAAGCGGAACAGGGTTTAACGTGTGCGCAAGGTGTTCTGCATGCGTTCGCACACGGGGCCTAGGTTTACAGTCTCATCCGAAGGACTTGTTATTTATGCTTATTACAGTTTTGTTAGTTGTGTGTGTGTGTGTGTGTGTGTGGTGTGTGTGTGTGTGTGTGTGTGTGTGTGTGTGGTGTGTGTGTGTGTATGTGCATGCCGTGAGCGCCTGGGGTTTATCACAGATCTTGATTAAACCATTCACGCTGGGGGAAACAGCAAAGTGAGAGGCTGTATGACCAGTGGCTTTCCCACTCATGGAATTCCACTTTACAGCTTAGTCTTTAGTGATCGACTATGACTGTCTGACTAGGAGGCTTCTTGACTCGCACAGTCCTTATGTGCTGCAGGCCTGGGGGCTGGTTGGCCTTGGAGAACATCTCCAACGCTGACTGTCCTTATGCCCACTTGGCCGAGAGAGTGGGGATGTGCTGTGGGCAAGGCATCTCAACCATAATCAAATTTCTGCCCAATTTCCGAAACAGCAGCTGCCTCCTCTGCTGTTTTGGAGGTCATCGTCGAACACGACGGACAAACATGTATGTATGTATGTATGTATGTTTGTTTGTATGTATGTATGTATGTGTGTATGCATGTATTATGTATGTATGTATGTATGTATGTATGTATGTATGTATGTATGTGTTTGTGTATGATGTATGTATGTATGTATGTATGTATGTATGTATGTATGTATGTATGTATGTATGTATGTATGTATGTATGTATGTATGTATGTATGTATGTATGTATGCATGTATGTCGTGGATGGTGTCTAAACACGACTGTGTGCACGCATTTTAACATTTTCTCATCCGTTGCTACTGGCACGAAATGGTCTACTCTTCCAAAAAGCGGAACGGGTTTTTAATATGTGCCTCGGTTTGTAGTCTCAACCGGACTTTGACAATCGGCTCGATTTTCTCCCTAAAGTGGGAAGAAAGGGCTGGGCTGGGAATGGAACCCAGAACCTCAGGTGACGTGTAGTGGTCAGGCAGGAGAACGTCTCAACCGTCCTGCCACCTTCCTTCTTCAGCATCCATGACGTCCGAATGGAGACCACTGTACAGCAACTGGTTTTTTCCTTACATCCTGTCAACCGTTCCCACTGGCACTAACGGCCTACTCTTCCGAAAGGAGGAACAGGTTTCTACGTGTGTGCAAAGTCTTCTACGCACGTATGCACAGGGTACCTCGGTTTATAGTCTCATTCAAAGAATTTCGGGGGAGTGGAGTCGGTACTGATGTTAACTCCAGGGAATAATTCCCTTGACCCGGCGTTACTGTGGAGGCTGGAACCCGAACCATCAGATGACGAGCACTACGCTCTGACTACTGGGCAGTGTGTGTGTGTGTGTGTGTGTGTGTGTGTGTGTGTGTGTGTGTGTGTGTGTGTGTGTGTGATATGAATTACGGGATCCGTAACGAGCATATTGCTATGTTTGATATGAATTACGGGATCTGTAATGAGCATATTGCTACGCGTAATATGAATTACGGGATCCGTAATGAGCATATTGTTATGCGTAATATAAATTATTGGATCCGTAATAAGCATATTCCTGTTTGATATGAATTACGGGATCTGTAATGAGCACATTGCTATGTTTCATATAAATTACGGGATCTGTAATGAGCATATTGCTATGTTTCGTACCAATTACAGAATCTGTAATGTGCATATTGCTATGTCTAATATGAATTACCGGATCTGTAATAAGCACATTGCTATGTTTAATATGAATTACTGGATCTGTAATGAGCATATTGCTATGTTTAATATGAATTACGGGATTTGTAATGTTTAATATAAATTACGGGATCTGTAATGAGCATATTGCTATGTTTAAAATAACTTACGGGATCTGTAATGAACATATTACTATGTGTAATATAAATTCCGGGATCTGTTCTGTGCATATTGCTATGTTTAATATAACTTACAGGATCTATAATGAACATATTGCTATGTTTAATATAAATTACCGGATCTGTAATGAGCATATTGCTATGTTTGATATGGATTACGGGATCCGTATTATTTAATATAACTTACGGGATCTGTAATGCGCATATTGCTATGTGTAATATAAATTACGGGATCTGTAATGAACATATTGCTATGTTTAAAATAACTTACGGGATCTGTAATGAACATATTACTATGTGTAATATAAATTCCGGGATCTGTACTGTGCATATTGCTATGTTTAATATAACTTACAGGATCTGTAATGAACATATTGCTATGTTTAATATAAATTACGGGATCTGTAATGAGCATATTGCTATGTGTAATATGAATTACGGGATCTGTAATGAGCATATTGCTATGTTTGATATGAATTACGGGATCCGTATTATTTAATATAACTTACGGGATCTGTAATGCGCATATTGCTATGTGTAATATAAATTACGGGATCTGTAATGAACATATTGCTATGTTTAATATGAATTACGGGATTTGTAATGTTTAATATAAATAACAGGATCTGTAATGAACATATTGCTATGTTTAATATAAATTACGGGATCTGTAATGAGCATATTGCTATGTTTAATATAACTTACGGGATCTGTAATGAACATATTGCTATGTGTAATATAATTGATGGATAGGTGGTCTAGAGGTAACGCGCCTGTCTAGAAAGCGAAAAGTCCGGGTCTGAAGTGTGCGGCGGTTTGTACCCCGTTTGGACCGGAAACTTTTCCCCCATCTATTAGACCATGAGTGGTGGTCTGGGCGCTAGTCTTTCCGATGATGCGATAAACCGAGGTCCCGTGTGTTACACGTAATTATTTAGCGCACGTAAAAAAACCCACGGCAACAAGAGAGTTGTCCCTGGCAAAATTCTTTGAAAAAAGCCACTCTGATAGGGAAACAAATACAGTTGCAGACATGAAAAAAAAAAAAAAAGGTGGCGACGCGCTTGTGGCGACGCGCTCTCCCGCTCTCCCCGGGGAGAGCAGCCCGAATTTCACGGAGAAATCTGCCGTGACTTAAAGTGGTATGAAATGAAATCTGAGCGCATTGGTTTGTTGCTTTACAAGATTCAGCGCTATATAAATTCCATACATTATTATTGTTATTATTATTATTATTAATATTATTATTAAATTCCGGGATCTGTACTGTGCATATTGCTATGTTTAATATAACTTACAGGATCTGTAATGAACATATTGCTATGTTTAATATAAATTACGGGATCTGTAATGAACATATTGCTATGTGTAATATAAATTACGGGATCTGTAATGAGCATATTGCTATGTTTAATATAAATTACAGGATCTGTAAGAGATATTGCTATGTGTAATATAAATTACGGGATCTGTAATGAGCATATTGCTATGTTTAATATAAATTACGGGATCTGTAATGAGCATATTGCTATGTTTAATATAACTTAAGGGATCTGTAATGAACATATTGCTATGTGTAATATGAATTACGGGATCTGTAATGAGCATATTGCTATGTGTAATATAAATTACGGGATCTGTAATAAGCATATTGCTATGTGTAATATAAATTACGGGATCTGTAATGAGCATATTGCTGTTTAATATAAATTACGGGATCTGTAATGAGCATATTGCTATGTTTAATATAACTTACGGGATCTGTAATGAACATATTGCTATGTTTTATATATATGATGGATCGGTGGTCTAGAGGTAACGCGCCTGTCTAGAAAGCGAAAAGTCCTGGTCTGAAGTGTGCGGCGGTTTGTACCCCGTTTGGACCGGAAACTTTTCCCCCATCCATTAGACCATGAGTGGTGGTCTGGGCGCTAGTCTTTCGGATGAGACGATAAACCGAGGTCTGTGTGTTACACGTAATTAGTTTAGCGCACGTAAAAAACCCACCGGCAACAAGAGAGTTGTCCCTGGCAAAATTTCGTTGAAAAAACCACTATGATAGGGAAACAAATACAGTTGCAGACATGAAAAAAAAAAAGGTGGCGCAGCGCTTGTGGCGACGCGCTTTCCCGCTTTCCCCGGGGAGAGCAGCCCGAATTTCACGGAGAAATCTGCCGTGACTTTAAGTGGTATGAAATGAAATCTGAGCGCTTTGCTGTGTTGCTTTACAAGATTCAGCGCTATATAAATTCCATACATTATTATTATTATTATCATTATTATTAAATTCCGGGATCTGTACTGTGCAAATTGCTATGTTTAATATAACTTACAGGATCTGTAATGAACATATTGCTATGTTTAATATAAATTACGGGATCTGTAATGAACATATTGCTATGTGTAATATGAATTACGGGATCTGTAATGAGCATATTGCTATGCGTAATATAAATTACAGGATCTGTAATGAGCATATTGCTATGTGTAATATAAATTACGGGATCTGTAATGAGCATATTGCTATGTGTAATATAAATTACGGGATCTGTAATGAGCATATTGCTATGTTTAATATAACTTAAGGGATCTGTAATGAGCATATTGCTATGTGTAATATGAATTACGGGATCTGTAATGAGCATATTGCTATGTGTAATATAAATTACGGGATCTGTAATGAGCATATTGCTATGTGTAATATAAATTACAGGATCTGTAATGGGCATATTGCTATGTGTAATATAAATTACGGGATCTGTAATGAGCATATTGCTATGTTTAATATAACTTACGGGATCTGTAATGAACATATTGCTATGTGTAATACGAATTACGGGATCTGTAATTAGCATATTGCTATGTGTAATATAAATTACGGGATCTGTAATGAGCATATTGCTATGTGTAATATAAATTACGGGATCTGTAATGAACATATTGCTATGTGTAATATAAATTACGGGATCTGTAATGCGCATATTGCTATGTGTAATATGAATTACGGGATCTGTAATGAGCATATTGCTATGTGTAATATGAATTACGGGATCTGTAATGAGCATATTGCTATGTGTAATATGAATGACGGGATCTGTAATGAGCATATTGCTACGTTATGCACGGATTACAGGATCTTCAGCGAGCGTGCTTGATCTCCAGCTTGCACACCCAGAGAAAGGAGGCACTGGCAGGCTGGTCTTCAAGTCGACCCTGGAGATGGTAAAAATACCCCCTTAGTTCCTCAGACCCCGCGGCCGAGATTTGAACCCACGACTTCAGGGATCCACAGGATGAGACATCAAGCGCTCAATGCATTCAGGTTAGAGTTCAGCTGAAATCAAACTTTAGAATATCGTAACCATTCACACTGTCAGCAAATCTTCCGGGGTCAACTTATACCGCAGACCTGCTAGGGCCTTAATTCCCTTCGTGTATATACCCACACAAAATCAAATAAACACGTTAAAGATCCCGTAGTTCAAGTTCCGCGGATTATGGAAGCACAAGAATACCCAGCATGCGTTCTGTACCCGGGGTGGAGATGGACTCCACCAGGTTTCACTTGTCCTTGAGACAGGGCCTGAAAAATTCAGTGCATTGCTACAGCCACTCTTCGGGGAGTTGAAGTCTCTTGTTGCCCTCTTTTCTCTTTTTCTGTCTCTTCTGTGTCTCCTCCCCCTCTCTTCTTCGGGCCCTTGGCTTCTCCCCCTGTCTTTTCTCTTCTCTGTCTTCTCCTGCACAAAAAGATTGATCTATGCTTAAAAACCTTAAATGTTGTCAAATAAGTATAAAGTTTTTTTCTTTTTTTGGTTTTGTTTTCAAGATGTTTAAACCTAATTTTGGGGGGGCATAAAACCCTGGTGATCATTTACTGTTGAGTTCTCTCTCTGGCTTTTTTGGGTTTCTCGCCCGTGAGCTGGGGGAGGGACGCCGTGTGTTGGTGAAGATCAGCAACAATGTCGGTGTAAAGGTGGTTGACTTTATAAAAAGACCGAGACCAACACAAGAAAAAAACGAAAAAACAAAAAATAGAATGCGTAGGGGTTTATTTGGGCCCCAAACTTGAAACAACGCAAAACCTTTTCCCCCTTTGGGAAGAGTTAGGCCATTTGTGCTGATGGGAAAGGGGAAAAGACAACAAGTTAAAAATTACAGCGCACGGCATGGAGAAAAGAGCACACGAGCATTTTTTCCCTTTATCCTCGAAAAAAAACCAAAAAGTTTTTTTTAAAATTTCTGCTTTCAAACCCCCCTAAAAAATTTATATTTGATTTTTTAAATTTCGGGATTATGGAATAAGCAGCATGTCCCTTTTTTTGTTGCTTTTTTAACATCCATGCTTTGCTATTTGAAAATGTTGTCACCCTTTCCCCACCGAAAAAAAAGGGCCTCTGTTCCGAAAAGCGGAAGGGGTTTAAACGTGTACAAAAATGTTCTGCGTGCCTTCCCACCGGGCCCCCCCGGTTTATACAGTCATCCAAAGGGACTTTGTGGGAGGGGATTTTAGTCTAAATGTAAACTCCAGGGGAAAAAAATCCGAGGAAGTAATTCCACCCCTAAACCCAGTAGTTTAGGTTGACACTGGCTGGTGAAAGGGGATTTCCCTGGGGTAATTGGCGAAAAAGTAGGTCCAATAGATCTATGTTTTGGAAACACAGTTTTGTGTCTTACTTACTTAGGCCCATCCCCCCCCTTGGAGCATGGGGCCGCCGAAAACAGTCCCCCCAGAGTCCTGTCCTGGGCTATTCTCCCAAAGCGATCCGGGTATACCCCATTTCTTGGTTTCTGCCTAAAAGGTCCGTCCCCTTTTCTTTTCTTTTCCCGGGGGTTCCCATAAATAGTGTGCCTTGTGAGGGTGGGGGTTGGCTTTTAAGGGTGTTCCGCCCTTTCCCCCCACACCTGCGCCGGTTTTCATTTCGGCTGGACGGGTTTTGGGTACTTTCCCCACAGGTTTTTTGCTTTGCTGATGGTGTCGGGCCAGTGGTTTTTTCTGGGGGGGGTTTTTTCCCTTTTCCTTGGGAAAGCGGGTTGATGAAGGAAAGCACTTTTTTGAGGGTTGGTTTTTGTTGCCCTCCATGTCCCCGACCAAAATAGTGGGACTGACTTAAATTTGGAGTTGAACAGCCTGATTTTTGTGGGGGCCCGACACCCCTTGGAGCCCCAGATGTTTTTTCCCCCGGGGAAAAGAAACCCCCTTTCCCCCTTTCCCAAAACTTGCCCTTGCGTTTTGGGCCCTGTCCCGCCTGCAGGGTTAATGATGCACCCGGGTACTTGAATGTCCCCCACTTTTCCACCCCTTTTATTTAGTTTTTGGGACCCTCACCCCGTGCTTTGATCTTGAAATCTTTTTTTTTCCCTTTTAATGGTCTTGAGCCAATTGGGTAATAAGGTGGCTGCTAGTTCTGTAGCCCCTTTCCCTTTGCATTTTGTTTGGGGCTGGGGGAAAGCGGGCCCAGGAAATCTGCAAGTCGGGATCACCCAGGCGGCCCCCAGTGTCCAGGGATTCCATTTTTTCTGTATGCTGTTGATGTTTTTCAGGGCCCAATCGTCGCCAGGGGAAAAAGGAAGGGGGACGGGAAAGACAGCCTTGTCTGACCCCGGTTTTCCACCTAAAAGCTGTTTGTGAGTTGCCCCCCATGGACCCCCGGGGGGCATTCTTTATAGGATTTCCCCTTGGGATCAATTTTAAACCCATTTGGTTGGCACTCCAGGGTGGGAAGCAAATTTCCAGGGGTGTTGCGGTTCACACTGTCTTTGTTTCTAAAATCAAAAAATTTGATGAAATAAAGTTGATTTCCACTTAACGTTTGTTTAACGATTATGCCCCAAGGTGGCAATTGTTTAAAAGGGAAAGATCTGTTCTGGGGGAAAACCCACCCTGCCTGGTTCGGAGGAGGGGGGGTCGATGTTTTTTCTTCCCCCCGAGGAGGATCCTTTTAAAGCCCTTTCCTGGCAAAAAAGTTTTTAACCCCTTATATTGGACATTTTGCTAAAGGTCTCCTTTTTGGGAAAGTTGAGGGGGGAAGCCCCCCTTCCCTTTGATTTTTTACTTCCCCCTTTTTCCCCAAAGAGAGGGTACAGTAATTTTAGGGGTCCCCCAGGTCCCCCTTGATTTGCTTTGCGGGGATTTTTTCCCGGTTTTCCTGCTGCTTCCCATTTCTCACCCATTTTGAGGGGGCTTTCCTGATCTCCTCATGGTTGGTTACTCACTTTGATGTTAGTTTTTATCGCGGGGTTTTGGGGGGTTTGAAGGGCGGATATGTTCAGGAGTTCCTCAAGTGTTCCCCTACTTTTTCAGTTGCCCCTTTTCCCCCGGGATGGTTTTTCCCTTTTTTTCCCTTTGACGGGGCGCTCAGGCCTCCCTGTACTTCCCTGAGATTTTTCTTAGTTTTATCTTTTACAGCAGTTTCATGTTTTTTCCCGGGCTGTTGTTTCCCCTGGGGTTCCTCTCCGGCTTAAAGTATTGCGCTTATCTGTTCTTGCGTTCTTGATTCTTTTTTGGCTTCTGTGAAGTCTTTTCCCTTTGGTTTTGCGGCTCTTGTCGGCTGTTTTTTACTCCCTGCTTTCTCTTCTAGTCTTGCCCATTGTGACTCCCGATATCCTTTCCCTTTTGTTGGTGTCTCTTGGGGCCCACTACTTCCTGAAGGTTGACGCCCTTGTTTTTCAATTTTTCCCCGGGCTCTCAAAGTCGTCTCTTTTTTCAAGCAGCTTTTGTAGTATTGGTATTTTGTTGGTGAGGGAAAAGGTTTGAATTTTTCTTTATCTTTGGTTTTTCAGCAGGGGTGTATTCTGCTCTTTGTTGTTACTTCCACCCATTTTCTTAAAGCTTTAGCTTCACCTGGCTCCAAAAAGGGGGTGGCGATGAAACCCTTTGCTCCTTTTTTTCCCCCTTAAAACCCTGTGGGATCTCCTGAATTTTTGGGCCAAGCGAAATGGTTGACGGTTTTCAGTACATGTTTTGGGTATACCCGGGGGCCCCCAAAATGTTTTTTTTTTTGGGGGAAAAAAATGCTGCCCCCGATTCCCAGTTTTTTATCGCCCAAAAGGGTTTGAAATCTCTCCCCCCATTCTCTTTTTCCCCCCCAAACCCGTGTTTTCCCCACCCACTTCCTCGACCCCGTTTTTTCTTGCCCGATTTGGCATTAAAAACCCCCATGAGGATTTTTATATCTTTTTTTGGGTTTTTGGGCCCCAATGAGTTCTGCAGTTGCAAAAAAAATTAAATTTTTGGCTTTTCATCCCCTTTTAAATTAGTTGGGCAAACATTATGTGTTTTTCTTAAATTCTTTTTTTTTTAAAGCCCTTAAAAGGATGCCGCGTTTGAGTCTTGATCCGTGGTTTCCCCATCCAAACAGGGCTTGCTGCGAGGTCTTGACAAATGAGCGAAGGGTTTCTGGTGGGGGCCCGTTGTCTCTTGGGGGGCCAAAATAAAGCACATCTTCCGTGAGCACCCCTTTTCATGTGCCCCATGGGTTCACTGACCCAAGAATGGGGTTGCCCTTTTTTTCTTGTTCTACTTGTGTTTTTTTTTTTCCCGTTTCATACAGGGTTTCCTCACATTCCCGTTCCAACCCTTGATGGCCTGGTCGATAAAAAGGGGGGGCGGGCCCCTTGTGGCTTCCGTAGACTCACGGCTTTTCACCACATGGCGTCAAAACATCCCCTTGGGGAGGGGGCCCCTTTCCCCTTTCCCGGGCAGTAGTCTCTTGGTCCCTTTGTTGGGGGTTTCTGTAGCAACTTTTTTTTTTACAGGGTGGGGTTTTCTACCCCAAAGTTCATCCCTCCTCCTTTCCCTTTCCCGGGGTTGGAACTGGCCATGGGGGAGTTTTTTTTTTTCTTTTTGTGTCTTTTTGATTAAAAAATTTTAGAAAGGGTGAACAATGATAGATTTGGGGGGCCTTTTTGGGTTTCTTCCCTTTGGGGAACAACCCGGGGCATTAAATTTTTAAAAATTGCGAAAAGTAAAGGTTTTTGATGGAAAAATTTAATGTTGTGGTGTAATTATAAGCATCAGGTGTTTACAATGTTAATAATTGTGAATTGTCAGACTTTATGAAGGATGCAGTTTAATGTTGTGGTGTAATTATAAGCATCAGGTGTTTACAATGTTAATAATTGTGAATTGTCAGACTTTATGAAGGATGCAGTTTAATTTTGTGGTGTAATTATAAGCATCAGGTGTTTACAATGTTAATAATTGTGATTGTCAGACATTATGAAGGATGCAGTTAATTTTGTGTTAATTGTAAGCATCAGGTGTTAAATGTTAATAATTGTGATTGTCAGACTTTAGAAGTAGCAGTTTATTTTGTGGTGTGAATTATACATCAGTGTACAATGTTAATAATTGTAAATGTCCGCTTATGAGGATGCAGTTTAATGTTGTGGTGTAATTATAAGCATAGTGTTACAATGTTAAATTGTGAATTGTCAGACTTTATGAAGTAATGCAGTTAAATTTTGTGGTGTAATTATAAGCATCAGGTGTTTACAATGTTAATAATTGTGAATTGTCAGACTTTATGAAGGACGCAGTTTAATTTTGTGGTGTAATTATAAGCATCAGGTGTTTACAATGTTAATAATTGTGAATTGTCAGACTTTATGAAGGATGAAGTTTAATTTTGTGGTGTAATTGTAAGCAGTAACTTAAAGCAATTTTTGTGATCAGTTACAACCCCATGTTCCACCTAAACTACGAGCTGTTGTGCGTTTCCGAAGTTGTTGTTGTTGTGCGTTCCCTAGCTTAACACTCTAGTGCACTCTGACTTACTCAACTGCGAGATTGAAATTGCACACTAAAGGATAAGGGTTTTCATGCATGACTTTTTAAGTACATTGCCATATAGGTAGTCGTACACAGACTTCAGAGGATTTCTGATGTTAAGAACAATGTTCTCAAGACGGAAAACATTGAGTGCTATTCAACACTTTTAAAACACTGTTGGGCTCGCTTCTTGCCTTTTCAACTTCCGCCGAAACCAGGAGAGAAATGAAGCCACCGGTTGAGTTCCTCTGAAACTGCTCCATTACGCCTTTAAAGGCAACTGCAAGGTGACAGCCAACAAACTGGAAAAGTCCTCCAAAGTCCCCCCTCCCTCCCTCCCTCATTTATGTTCACCTTCTTTCCTCATTCTCTGTGTAAACACAACAACATGAACAGAACAGTGTGAATCCAAATTACATTTTCTCTTCAAATCGTGTCTTGATATTTTCATCTCGAATGGCTTCACAATAACAAACACGATCGGAAACAATCAATCTTTGTAATGAAAGATTTCTATTTTATTTTTATTTTAACATCAACACTGACAACACCAACGAGAACATTAAAATAAACGAAATAACAAAGAACTGTAACCAACTTTTCGTTCTCAAAGAAAATACAACATGTTTGTGTGTGGATAAGCTCACATCCATGACCTAAGGAATAAAAAGACAAGACTTTTATTCCTGATTCGTTACAACTCGGTCTCAGATTTCAGAGCTAATCTCATGCTGCCGTTCAGAATTCACAAAAAAAAGGATACCTCTTAGAGCACGTATTATCGTACCACTTTCCCCCAGCTTTCCAGATCTGCAAACAGTGTTCTTTTCCTCGAAAGTTGTTTGGTTCCCGTCTACCATAATTAGTGTAGGTGGCAGCCTCGTCTCTGTAGATCACTTTGTAGTCCCCTGCCTGGTTGTTCAATCCAATCCATGGACATTCCTTGTCTGGAACACACACACACACACACACACACACACACACAACAACACACACACACACACACAAGCGCGCGCACATGCGCGAACGCATACACACACAAAAACACACACACCTACGTACGTCAAGTCAAGTCAAAGTTTTATTTCCAGATGGTACATTGAATAAGCAATGCATTTGCTTTTTTTTCATCAAGGCATCTATCTAAGAACTAATTTCTTAATGATTATACTGAAATACTACATTATTACATCTTTACCATTAAATTAAACCAGTAAAAAGGGGAAAATTCATAAGGTAATACATTGAAAAATACAAATGACCACATATACATATACACCACACACATACTCACACACACCTGCGCGCGTGCGCGCTCACGAGTCCACACACACACTTAAATAAAGAATGTTTTAAGAATTAAAAACAAGTAAAATCATAAAACGTCAGGACAAACAAATTACTTCACCTACTGTTTCAGCCATTCTTTCACGTTTATACTTTAGATAATAAAAAGCTACAGGAACAAAACGTTAGAAAATACTAGCATTCGTTGCGTCATTACTGACAATATTGCCTTACAATGACCTCCCTCCTCTCCTCCTCCACCCAGCAAACGTGTGCTTTTATACGTTCATACTCTTCAAATAGCGCTTTTAAAAATAATATATAGTCACACAATAACTATCAAACAACAAGATAAGTCAAATAAGACAATGATAATGATTATTATAATAGAGATACAATAATAACAACAATCACCCATCACACCATGAGACAACAACATAACGATGATAACAGAAAAGCATTGGAAAGGAGGGGGGGGAGAGTATCAAGGGGGAAGGGGAAAACACATTCAATCAAATAGAAAAATAATAATACGCACACACACGTACGCACGCACGCACTCACACACAGACACACACGTCCGTACGTACGCACACACACGTACGCACGCACATAAACACACACACCAGGGAGTCAAGGTTGTGATCACTTTTTCTTTAAAGATAGATAAACAGTCATAACAGTCATAAAGAAGACGTACAAAGAACAAAAATATCACCAGCAGGAAGATTTCACGGCAGTACCCATATTCATTATCAATAAACAATTATGTTTTAGTAAAGTCAAAGAGAGAAAAGATATTAACAGCGATCATGGCTTCACAACAATCACAATACCATCCATGAACGATGATAAAAAGATAGATGATGAATAAAAATACAAACAACAATGGCGATAACCTTTTTTACAACTGTGACAATGAGATCAATAAACATTAAGAAACAGTACAAAGAACAAGATCACCAGCACCAATAGCGTTCAGATCAGTAACAATAACAAAAGCATAATAACAGTATATTCAATAGATAAAGAGTGTGGCCATGGCGTACTTGTGGCACAATATCAGAGTCATATCATGCAATGAACTCCAATAGTTTATTTATTTTATTTATTCTTTTATATCGAGGATTATGGAATAAGAACTCGTGCTTTTTTACATCCATTCCCCGTGTGTATCCAGTTTTGTAAATGTTATCTCCTGTTCCCACGCACACAATGGCCTATTCGAAACAGGATTTAACGCGTGCGCAAGATGTTCTGCGTGTGTTCGCACACGGGGCCTCGTTATAGTCTAATCCGAATTACTTTTGGGGAGAGTGGAGTCTGCACTGATGTTGACTCACAGGAATGGAACCCGAGTCATCAGTTTGCGAGCGTAATATTCTAACCACTAACAAACCAAGAATAAGTCTATTTTCTTTTATATTAAAGTTATGGCTGTGTTCAATTAAATGGAAAACAAAATATTTAGAACACGTAAAAAAACCCCACGGCAACAAGAGTTTTCCCTGGCAACATTCTATAGAAAAAGCCTCTCTCCTACTACAGAAAAAAGAGACTACACACCGACACTATTTCTTTAAAATGAAGGTGGCTGGCGCTGCTCCTGTGGCGACAATCTCTTCTCTGACAGCCAGGAAACTGAGCAGCTCTAATTTCAGGGAGAGAAGTCTTAGCACTATGAATGGAAGTGGTGTACAATATGCAATACAATGCAGTATCAACTACAACAACAACAACCATAAGCTCAATGGTACCAACATCAAAGCAAGACATCGACATTAGGTTACACATAAGGGTTGGGTTTTGGGTTACGTAGTATCTTGTATAGACTGATAGTGAGGAAAATGTTTGCTGTTTTTCACAGATTTTTTAAAGTATGAAATAATGCGCTGAGTACTTGTTTTGGGGGTTGAGGCCATAGATGAACACCTGGTAGTGATGAGAAAGTGGGAAATGATCATCAAATGAGGGTTGCTTGTGTTCCTACAGTGTTGACCCCGCACGTGCATATTGTGGTGAGGTAGCTAGCAGACGACACAGAACTGAAGGGGTACAGTGTTTGCTGAAACAAAAATTCAAAAACCACAAAATTTTCAACTCCCCCTTTTTACCAAAAAGAGGACCCACCTCAGAAAAAAAGCGTATATTTTTACCAACCAGATGGTATTCCTATGGCTTCAAAAATTTTAAAAAAAAATTCCCCGAAACCCCAAAAGGCAAACCAAATCCCCGGCAAAATTATGGAAACTTCTGTCACTAGCAGACAAGGGCCCACCTACTAGGCTTTAAAATGCTGAGATAAATACGTAAATGACAAGTGTCTGTTAAGGATATGCTTTGGACTTGACGGGTTGCGGGCTACTCTAGATATGCATAATATCCCCCCCACACCAACATCAACCAGCCAGAATTCCTGATTTCTGAGTTTAGCAACTTCAAATGGCCAAAAGTAATGAAGTAAAAGGGCCCCAGTTTCCCCTAGCAACAAAAACCGGAGACCCCTGGTATCCGAAAAAAACCATGACATCTACGACCCGCGACTTCGTTCAAATCAGGCTTTCCCAAGCCCCAAATGGTGTTATTTGGGGTGTGGTTGTGTGGGGTTTTGGGTTTCTTGGTTTTTTTCCGTTTTGTTGTTTTTTTGGTTTTTGGTTTTGTGTTGGATTGGGGCCTGTGTAGAATGCAAAGTGATTAATTAAAACAAAAAAAAGCAACTTTTGCCTATGTTAACCTTAGAAACGTTTTGAAACTACCACTTTTCATATTTTAATGGGTTTTCCCCGAAATTCCAAAAAATGCCAGGGTCCCAATCACTGCACTCTGAATAAAAATTTCAAAACCCTCCACACCTGACCTTTAACTTAAGCCCAAGCCAAATGCAGCACGTTCCTTCAACAAACCAACCACACTCCGTTTGCTTCCTCCAGACCCCAAAACCCGACCAATCCTGCCCCACAACACACCCCACGTTGGCCAAATCTTAATCCCAGCAACCCACAGGGAGCCCAAACACTTGCTGCACAATCAGTGTGGCCTTACACATAGACCAGGCACCACACTCACTGGGGCCCCCCCCAAAAGATACAACACCACCACGTATGCCATCCCATGCACACAACACATCCCCCAACGCCTTCCAACAACAAACACACAAACTCCCCCGGGCAAAAATTAGAGACAACACAACTCACAGGCCAAACACATAGACACCCCACCTACTTAGGAAAAATGAAAGTCAAACACCCCTTGGGAATTACAAAAAAGAATTCTCGTGGGCCAATTTTAGATTAACAAATTCACCACTCACTGTAGGCCAAAACATAACATACACCCCCCCCCGGCCAAACACAACAACAACCACCCAAGACGGTGGCCCAAATACAAAAAAAACCACAAACCCCCTAAAGTGAGGAAACACTTTCATCCCCAACCACACACTCTACGGGTAGGACCTAGCCGAAAAAACCCCCCGCCCCTCAGTTGGGAAAACCGACCCCCCACAACCCCAAGGTACCAAATACAAAGCAAGCATAACCACAAAAAGTGCATAAATAGTTTTTGTGTGGTTTTTGAAAAAAAAGTGGGGTTGGAAACCCTCAGTTGTGGCCATAAATGCACGGGAAAACAACAGGAGGAAAAACAAGCAAAAACCCCTCCCTAGTGTACCAAAACATAAACCCACGCCTTTTCCTTCCAAAAATTTACAAAGCCCCCAACATCAGTGGGGGTCCAAAAACAAAATCCCCTGACAACCATAGAAAATAAACAACGCAACAAATAACACAAACACAACTCACGTGTAGGCCAAACACAACAAAAACACACCGGGGGCCCAACACAACACAAACACTCACGTGTAGGCCAATACACTAACAAAACCACACCACGTGTAGCCAATAAAACAAACAAAACTTGTAGGCAATCCCAAAACCCAAAACAATACACTCACGTGTAGGCCAATACATAGAAAAACAAACCCCCCACGGCAAACACTCCCCGAGCCAGAACACATGGGACCAATACACAAGGACCAATCACATAAGGCCATCCACAAAAACCAATACACTAGGACCAATACACTAGACCAAACAAACCACAGACCAAAACAACACGCACGTTTTAGGCAATACACATAGACAACCCCCAAACTACACCAGTGTAGGCCAATACACATAGACACAAACCAACATAACTTGGAAACCAATAACAAACAAACACCACTTTAGGACCAAACACAAGACACAACACACTCACGTGTACCCCAAATTACCAAAACAACAACACACTCACGTGTGGGCCCAATACAATAGACACAGACACTCACGTGTAGGCCAAACAATAGACACAGACACTCACGTGTGGGCCCAAATACACATAACAAGACACTCACGGTGGAAATACACATAGACACAGACATAAAACCCCGTAGGCCAATACACTAGACCGACACAAACACACTCACGTGTAGGCCAATACACATAGACACAGACCCCACGTTGGTACCATAACAAGACCAACATACCTCACGTGTGGGCCCAATACACATAGAACAGACATACACCTCACGTGTAGGCCAATACACATAGACACAACACTCACGTGTAGGCCAAAAACAAACACAGACCCCACTAAGGCCAATACACATGGGACACCACACACATCCCACGTGTAGCCAATACACATAAAAAACAACACACACTCACGGTAGGCCAATACACAGCACCACAACACTCACGTGTAGGCCAATACACATCGACACAGACACAAACACGCGCATACACTCACGCACACACATACATACACAAACACCCGTGCACGCAAAGACACACAAAACACACGCACACGCACACGCACACACACACACAGGAGGAATCTTAGCAAGGGATACTTTTTTGCCCGGAAAACTTAATGCAGCCCTAAACGGTTTCCTCACTTTTTTTTGGTGATTCAAAATCACTTTGTTAGCCATTGAAAACATGCCAGGCAAGCTGCGAATGACATCATAGTTAGAAGTTTATTTTATTTGATGCACTGTATAAAGTCAAAAGGCCAGAATTGAATTTTTGCTAGATATCATCACACTGCGACTGTACTGGAACAGCCAGTGCTATTTTACCCTTGTTGAAGCAAAGCCCTTAAAAAAGTTTGAATACTAACGAACTGAAAATGACTTGTTTGAAATTTCTCACAGGTTTTCTTAGCTTTGGACCCACAGTGACCACAGAACACCTGCATTTTCAACGGGGAAACCACGTGCTGGAACTATGTGCAGAGCATGATCTGATCATCACAACACCTTTTTCCAACACTGAGCCCCCAAAATTTACACCTGGTACAAATGGAACGATCTCAACATCTCGTCTCAAATCGACTTTATACTTGCAAGATCTAGAACACATTACGCCATCAAAGACTCAAAAACCATCCCCAATGCCAACCCTTTACACTGACCACAGGCCTGTCATTTTAGCCCCCAGTACTCAGAAGAAGAAAATAACAACTGCTAGGAAGAACCAGCCTGAAAAGATCAACCTCCTCAAACTGGAAGAGAAAGAAATGCAAAAAACAGATTCACAGTGCTATCAAGGTGAAACTTTACTCCATTTATACAACACCTCTCAAAAATGGAGCAAATCTGGGACACCTTCAAGCCAGCTCTCTTGAACACCTTAAGGGAAGTTTGCGGGACAAAGAATGTGGAGGTAAAAACAGGAAAGCTACAGCTTGGTGGAACCAAGAGGTGAAGGAAGCCATCAAAGAAAAAAAACCCGCTTTTTATAAAACTTGGGCCAAGACCAAGACAGAAGAGGACTACGCCAAGTACAGAATCGCAGAAGAATATAATCGTGTTGTGGGAAAACCTCCAAAGAAAATCTTGGGACTTATGAGAGAAGTTAAGTGAAATTTGCAAGGGAAATCCCCAAAGAATTTTTCAAAAGTGTGAAGACGATGAGAGTAAGAGATGAGCCTTCAAACCAAAAACAGTAGTGAGTGATGCAAATGGAGAGGCACTGCACAAAGAAGATGAAATTCTGAAACGATGGGAAGATTACTTTAAAGATCTTTTAAATCCATCTGGAGTACAAGCTTCCAGCTCTCAGTTCTCCCCCCGCTATAAAGACCAATTAGAGCCCCAAATCCTTGAAGCTGAAACAAGAAAAGCAATTAAGACCAACCCAAAGGGCAAAGCGGCAGGTGATGCGGCATAACAACTGAGCCATCCTTGCTGCGAAAACGGGGGAATTGGCCACCATCATCTTCCAGAAAGCATGGAAGAAGAAAGTACAATACTGCCCAAAAAGCAATGTGGTGCCAATTTGGAAGAAGAAGGCAAAGGAGCGCAGCACCACAAGCATTCACTTCCCCCGCCATGAGGGAAAAATGTATGCAAAGATTCTGGAACACGCCCACAAAAGCCAAAGCAGAACACCTATGAGCAATGCCCATTTGGCTTTCGAAAAGAAAGGGCACAGATGCCATTTACGCACTCCGACAGCTGTGTGAAAGAGCCATCGAATACAACCAGACCGCATACAGTTTCGTTAGCAAGAAAAAGCTTTGACCAAGTCAACGAGACAAGCTCTGGAAGATCCTGGAGCATACACGTGAAGGGGCAGTTTCTTGATAACATCAGAGCAATCTATGCCAACCGTATGAGCGAGTCGAACAGCCCGTGGAACATCGACTGGTTCCCGGTTACATCGGGTCAGCAAGGCTGCGTACTCTTCCCTTCTCTTTTGGATCTACCTGACCAGATCACAAGGAACCAAACCCAGATCTTGAGGCCTGAACGAACTAATATTGCTGACGACCAGTCCCTGATGAATCAGAACAAAGCAGCTTTCAAGATACAAAAGACCAACTCAAAACAAGTGCGAGAGGTGACTGAAGTCAAATATCACCAAAACAGAAGTTATGTCTTTTCAGCAAAATCCAGAAGCTGGACATCAACATCACGACACCCAGGTGAAACAGGCCAAAATTTTAAATACCTTGCACCTCTTCCTGAAGATTGGAAAAAGGACGAGATAAAAGAAACAAGATGCCAGAAAACGAACGCAGTCAGTTACAACTCGCCCCCTTTTTAAACATTCAGCATCCCAATGGGGCACCCAAGGCAAAATCACAACGCAATTTTGTTCCAACAATCACATACCAGTGGTCAACATGGGCCCTAAAAAAGCCTAGAGAGAAAATTTTGGGCACATGTGAAATGCGCTGCCGAGAAAAGCTGTCAACAAGACCCGACGCGACAAGATCAAAATGAGTGATCAGAACATGGTCGACTAAACCAATTCTCCACCTAAACGAACAACAAAGGGTCAGGTGTTTGGTCATTCCCCTAGAATGCCGCCCAACCAACCAGCCTACGGCCTACACCACAAATACAATGGTGGAAAGCCAGAGGTAGACAAAAGGCGGGGTGGAGCGACTCCGTGGCTGACACCCTGCGACCCATGACCTGTCACTACATTCAAAGCCTCCCGCCTGCTGCAGACAGACGTCTTTTGTCTCCCCGCGACGCCGAAGGGCACCAGCGGAAGATAAAAGAAAAGAAAGAAGAAGAAGAAAATTTCTCACGAGATTAAGTCAAATCAATGTCAAGCTCTCTATAATTATTCTATACTTCAGAAATGCACTTTGAAGGTCTTTCTTCCCCAAGAAATAATTTTTTATAATGACGATAAAATGCGGGTACACAACATACTCCAAAAACGTGACAGGCTTATTTTCCTATTTCTATTACAGTTCAGCATCTATTTCCTGATTGTCCTTTTTTTAAAGAATTGTATGGGTGGAGGCGGGGGGTTACACCAGTTCAAAATATGGGGACACTCAAAGTGTATTACATGATTATTCTCGGCAGCACTAAACATCAGTTGCCGAACTCAAAGATCATTCAACAGTAGAAAAGTTCCCATAGTCTTTCCCAGGACCCTGCATACTCCCGTCTCCTTTAATCCAGTTTTCTATAAACCAATTGCTGTCAACACGTCTAGAAGTGAATAGCCAGTGAACCAATAAGGGCAAAACCCGGTTGTCTGATTCATGAAGAAGGGGAAGATGTCATTGTTGTCACACTGATGAAGATTTAAACGGAATCAACCCGAAGCCAGAATACGGCTACTTAAAAGTGAGAGGAAGGGCAATAGCGGGGAAACAATAGCAGGGAAAAGGGCAATAGCAGGAAGGTCCCAAGAAAAAAGGGACTGGAGTTAAAGGTAATAGCGGAAAGGTTCCCCAAAAGAAAAAGGTAAAGGAAAAAACTCCCCGTGAATTTGGGCTCTGCCCAAAACAGGACGGATGAAATGAGATAAAAGAATGGGGGAAAATTTTAATATTTGGGGGGTTTTTTCCGGGTTTGGTTTTTTTGTTTTTTGGGTGTGTGTGTGTGTGTGTGTGTGATTTTTTGGGGGTTTTTTTTGGGGTGTGTGTGTGTGATACAGAGGGAAAAGAGAGACAATGCCAAAATTTTAATGTAATAAGCTGTTAAACCCCTTTAAAAAGGGGATAGTGGGAAGGGGATGGGGAAAAACACATTTTCCGAAAAAAAGAGGATAATTTTTACAGCCCAATGGGCGACAAAGGGATGGATTCCGAATGCAAGTGATTTTCATCCTTCGATGAGACATAAACCAAAACCCGGTTTCGAAACATCAACAATCTTGCGCACAGTTTAAATCGTTTTGCTGTTCGAAAAGTAGGTCATTGTGTGCCGGTGGGAAAAAGATGACAAAATTCCAAAAATGATAAAACGGGGGCTGGGTGTAAAAAAGCAATAAGTGCTTATTCCCTTTTTCCTCGATATAAAAAAAAAAAAAAAGTCATTGAGCGCTTTGATTTGTTCCTTTCCAAAATTCACGCTATAAATTTTCCCAAAATTATTATTATTTTCCCCTTTGGATTCAGTGAATTGGTGCCAACACTTTCCCTTTTTTCAAAAAGGGGAAAGGGAGAGGGTACAGCAACCAACCAATTTATATAAACACCCAAATCTGTGACAGGGTTCCCTGTCCCTACCCTTCCGTCTGATCCGTAACTTGCCTTTCCCAAAACTGAAAAACCTAAATCACAATATCTAGCCCTCCTCTTTTGCGCTCTCTCCTAACATATGCACACACACCACCACCCACACCCCACAAAAACCCAAACGCACGCACGCACACAAACACACGAAAAAAAAACACACACACGCTCGAAAACCAACCCTGCGCACACGCAGGGCCCAAAAAAGTGTGCACCCCCGCACGCATACACACACCCCACCGCGCGCGCGCATATACGGCAACCCCAGTCATTTTTAACCCAAAAAATCGATGGATCCCTCATAAAAATGTAAAACATGCAGTCCAGCATTAATTCTTTTTAAAATCGTCAGTCGACGGTGCCACGCTGCAGTTGGAATAAATGTTTTTTACCCGATCTTTCCGGTGTTCTTTTTTGCAAACCAAAAGAAATCAGGGGGTTGAAGTGTCATCTGTCAAATGACTGAAAAACATATTTTCACTTTCAAAAATGATAGTGTCATTATTTCTCAGAGGTAAACACATGAAGAAAGCGTTGTTTCTAGAAACGCCCCTGGTTTTTCTCTGCGGGGATTGTTTCTACCCACCACATAATTTTTATAGTATCTCCCCTGTGCCTCCATCCGGAATCTGATTAAAATTTGTACATTTCCCCCCCCTCATCCTAATGTCAATCAGGGCTTCCCCCCTTGTTGTTCAGCCACTGTGTCAGCTGCCAACCCCCCGAAAACTGGACCCGATTTGGGGGCATGTGGTTTGAGAGGCTGGGGTGTTTGGGTGGAGACGATGGGTGGGGGGGGGGTAGGCATAAAAAAATTTGGGAAATTTTTAGATGCCAACAATTTCCTTGTTTTTTTTTTTCCCGTCCCTCCCCTTTCCTTTCTCCTCTCCTTCTCCTTCCGTCTCCTTCCCCTGCCCGTCTCCCCCCTTCCCGCCTTTTCCTCTCCTGTTCCTTCCCCTGCCCGTTCCTCTCCCCTGCTGTCCCCTCCCTTGTCTCCTCTCCTTCTGCCCCTTCCCGTCTCCTTCCTGTCCCTTCCTCTCTCCCTCTCCTCTGCTGTTTTTCTCTCCCCGTCTCTTTTCCTCGCCTGTTTCCCCTCTGTTTTTCCTCTCCTGTCTCCTCCCTCTCTGTCTCCTTCCCCCCGTCTGTCTCCTCTCCTCTCCTGTTTCCCTTTTTTTCCCCCTCCTCGCCGTCTCCTTCCCTTTCCCTTTTCCTCTCCTTTTTTTGTCTTCTCCCCTTCTCCTTCCTCTCCCGTCTCTTTTCCTCTGGTCTCCTCTCCTTCTTTCCCTTTTCGTTTCCCCTTTTTGCCCGCCCCTTTCTGGTTCCTTTTGTGCCCCCCTGTTCCTCCCTTGCCGCCCCCTTCCGTCCCCCGGCCGTTTCCCCCCTCTCCGCCTTCCTTTGCCCCGTTTCCTCCCTGCTCCTTTTGCCGTTGTTTGCCCCCTTGGGTGTCTGTTTAAATTGTTTTTTCCCCTTTCCGCTTTTCCCCTTTGCCTTTTCGGTGGGGGAGGGGGGGAAAGGGGGAAAAAGGGGGTTGGGGAGTTTTTAAGGGGGAGGAAAAAACACGTTTTTTCCCCAGGCCACCATAATGAGGGTTGCCGGGGT